>JBBFKN010000011.1:24460579-24831829 GCA_039654755.1 Calcarius lapponicus
ACGATCGGGGCTGTCCCTTCTTTGGGGTCCCCGTTAGCCAGAGCCCACCCTTGAACCCCCTTTTCTCTGCCCCCAGAGGGGACCCCAGGGTTCCTGCCCTCCTTCGGGCCCAGCTTCCTGCCCTTGTACGGCCCCCGGCCGGACGCTGCCCGGGGTACGGAGCAGGGTTTGGGGGGAATCGGGGGTTTCGGGGGGCAATGGGGCGTCTGGGGGGGGAGAATCAGGAGTTACTGGGGGAAAGGAAGGGTTTCTGAGGGCTGTGGGGTTGTTTGGGGGTGGGGGGAATGGGGCAGTGCAGGAGGAAGTTGGGGGTTTGGAGGGGGAATGGGCCTGGGGAATGGGAAAGGGGGAATTTGGGATGTTCCCAAGGCCAGTGGGGACTTTGGGGTGAAATGGGGTGGGAAGAGGAGATGGGGGGGTGGGAAGCGGAGAACGGGGCATGTGAGGGAAAACAGGAATTTTTGGGGCAGGACTTTAGGGGACAATGGGACGTTCGGATGAAAATGGGATGGAGAAGAACAGGGAATGGGGTGAAAATGGGGTGGGGGGGGAACGGGAGAATGGGGTGAAAATGGGGTGGGGGGGGTAACAGAGAATGGGGTGAAAATGGGGTGGGGGAATGGAGAACGGGGCAATTTCAAGGAAAACGGGAATTGTCGGGGCAGGACTTCAGGGGACCATTGGACATTTGGGGTGACAATGGGATGCAGAAAAACAGGGAATGGGGTGAAAATGGGGGTGGGGGAACGGAGAATGGGGTGAAAATGGGATGGGGATAACAGAGAACGGGGTGAAAATGGGGTGGGGGGTTAACAGAGAACGGGGTTGAAAATGGGGTGGGGGTAACAGAGAATGGGGCATTTCAAGGAAAACGGGAATTGTCGGGGCAGGACTTCAGGGGACCATGGGACATTTGGGGTGAAAATGGGATGTAGAAAACAGGGAATGGGGCGGAAAATGGGGGGTGGGGGATAACGGAGAGATGGGGGTGAAAATGCGGTGGGGGAATGGAGAACGGGGCATTTCGAGGAAAACGGGAATTGTCGGGGCAGGACTTTAGGGGACAATGGGACATTTTGGGGCGGCCGCCCGGCACACCGAGCTCGCTCCCCAGGACTCGGGGCCGGTTTTCCGGGGCCGGCTGCTGCTGGAGCCTCTGCACGCACACGGGGACCCCGCCCGGGCGCCAGCGCGACGCCGTGGCCCCCGTGGGACGCCGAGCGGGCGCAGGTGGGGACGCGGGGACGCCTCGGGCCGGTGCCACCTGCGCACCGCGGGGCCGCCCGAGCGCTGTCGGGGTTCCTCCCCGCCGCAGAGCCGCCTGCCCCCGCTGCCAGCTGGGGCTCTGCGGGGTTTTCTACTCGGCCACGGCGGTGCAGGCGGCCCCGAGGCGCTGAGGCTGGAGCTGGGGCATGGGCAGCGCCGCGGCCGCCACCGGCGCCGGCCTGCCCGCCTTCGACGGTGAGCGGGGGACAGCCCGGGGTGGCACCGGGGGCCGCTGTCACCTCCCCTGGGTGGGGGGGACCCGGGGGGGGCAGCGGGAGAGGGATGAATTGTCGGGAATGGTTCATTAGTGTAATGGTTGGGGGGTTTTGATCCGCTGTGTGTGGGAGGTTTGGGGCTCTTTTGGGGTGGTTTGGGGTAATTTGGGGTGGGTTTGGGGTGGTTTGGGGTGATTTGGGGGATTTGGGGCTGTTTGGGGTTGATTCTGGGTTACTTCGGGGTGTTTTGGGGGCACTGCCAGGATGCCCTGGGCTGAGGTGACTTTGGGGTGCTTTGGGATGTTTTTTTGGGTGATTCTGGGGTGATTTGGGGGTGATTTTGGGCGCTGCATGGACACCTTGGGTTGATGTAATTTTTGGCTGTTTTGAGGCGTGCTTTCGGGGTGCTGGGGACACGGATTGGGTGTCACCGGGAGATGTCGCCTGTGGATCAGGGGACAACTTGGGAACCTTAGCTGATCCTGTGACACCTCCCAGGAAGCCCCAGCCACCCCTCGGCAGCGTGGCCGGGTCCGGCCTTACCTTGAATTTCCCAATTTCCCCAATTTTCCCGGATCTAGGGAACCTCTACCACTACCTGCCGTGGCTTGGGGACAAACCGGTGGCCGCTGTCCACCTCGCAGGGTGGAGGACGCCGGGCACCGCTGGGACAGCCTGAACCTCCTGCGAGCGCTGTGCCAGCGCCTGGTGAGACCCCAAATCCGGCTGGGATTTGACCCCAAATCCGGCTGGGATTGACCCCAAATCCGGGCTGGGATTGGACCCCAAATCCGGGTGGGACTGACCCCAAATCCGGCTGGGAATGATCCCAAATCTGGGTGGGACTGATCCCAAATCCGGCTGGGATTGACCCCAAATCCGGGTGGGGATGATCCCAAATCCGGTGGGATTCACCCCAAATCTGGGTGGGGATGATCCCCAAATCCGGGTGGGGATGATCCCAAATCCGGGTGGGATTGACCCCAAATCGGGGTGGGAATGATCCCAAATCTGTGTGGGATCAATCCCAAACCCACGTGGGAATGGTTTGGGGTGGGATTGGCCCCAAATCCAGCCGGGAGGGAGTGGGATTGATCCCAAACCTGAGTGGGAACAGTTTTGGAGTGGGGATTGACTCCAAATCCCTTTTGGGGACAGTTTGGGCTGTGACCGATCCCAAACCCAGATGGGAAGAGTTTGGGGTGGGGATTGACCCCAAATCCCTCTGGGGGACATTTTGGGGCCAGGAGAAGAACCTGGCCAAGCTGCAGGGACACCGTGGGGACACCGCCGGGGACATCGGGGCGAAGCTGCTGCGGGAGCTGGGACAGGACTGCGAAGGTGAGCGATCCCAATCCCAGCATCGGGGTTTGGGGCCGGGGGATCCCAAATCCAGGGGGGGAAACAAGGCTGGCAGTGGGGGTTTGGGGGGGGTTTGGGACACTTTGGGGGACAGTGGGACATTCTGGAGGGAGAGTGAGGTGTTTGGGTTGGAAATGGGGTTTTTTGGTGGGGAGGACGGAGCGTTTGGGGGGAAAACCAAGGAATTGTTGGGGCAAAGAATTTTGGGGGCGAAACTGGGGGTTTTGGGGTGATTCTTTAGGTTTTGGGGTGTTTTGGGATGATTTTGGGGTGCTTTGGGGTTATTTTGGCCTGGTTTGGGTGCTGCAAGGCTGCCCTGGGCTGGGGTGGTTTTGTGGTGATTCTGGGATGTTTTTGGGGTAGTTTTGGGGTTGATTTTGGTCTGTTTTGGGTTGATTCTGGGATGTTTTTGGGACGATTTTGGGGTGGTTTTGGGCTGTTCCAGGGCCGCCCTGCAGTACCTGGAGGCACAGCCCGCTGTGACCCCCCTGGACCAGCATCTCCGGAGCTGCCGGCGCCGCCTCCTGCAGCAGCTGCAGCGCGAGGCCGGGGCCGGTGGCCGCCACGGGGACACCCTGGGGACAGTGGCCCGGGGGTGGCTGCGGCGCGCGGCTGCGCTGGCCGTGGAGGTGACCCCAAAAACCCCAAAGCGGCCCCGATCCCAGCCCCACCACGCCGAGGCCGGGCGTGTCCGTGCTCCTTTGGGGCAGTTCTTGTCCCCGTGCCGGCGCTGCTCTCACCCCTGTGTGTCCCCTGTGTCCCCGCAGCCCCAGGCCGGTGTCCCCGACGTGCAGCTGTGGCTGCTGCGGGGCCAGCTCCGGGTGGCCTCGGCCCGTGTCCCCGCCACCGAGGTGCTGCACTCCCCGCGCGGCCCCCGGCGCCTGCGGCCGCCTCTGCGGGAGGATCCTCACCCTGTTCCTGGTGGGAGCTCCCGCTGTCCCCTGCTGTCCCTCCGTGTCCCCTTGGTGTCCCCTTGGTGTCCCTCCGTGTCCCCTTGCTGTCCCTCGTTGTCCTCTCCATGTCCCCTCTGTCCCTGCTCCGTGTCCCCTCTCTATTCCCACCCCATCTCCTCCAAGTCCCTGCTCTGTGTCCCCCCCCATGTCCCCTGTCTGTTCCCCCGCGTGTCCCCGCCGCTCGGTGACACTGTGCCACCCTCTGTGCCACACTCTGTGCCACCCTCTGTGCCACACAGGGCTGCGGGGACAGCCAGGCCCAGGTGCGGGTGTGGCTGTGGCTGGGGCGAGTGGCCGAGAGCGGCGAGCTGGTGCGGCGGCTCGGGGGGAGCCTGCGCTTCTACCGCGACATGGTGGGGACAGCGTGGGGACAGGAAAGGGGACAACAGGGACAGCATGGAGAGAGTACAGGGGACAGAGTGGGGACAGGGGTGGGGACAGCAGCAGGGACAGCACGGGGACCGTACAGGGGACAGAGTGGGGGACAGGGGGAACAGGGGAGGGGACAGCACAGTGGACAGCACGGTGACAGCATGGGGACAGCAGAGACAGAACGGGAGGGGACAGCAGGGGAGGGGACAGCACCTGGGAGGGGACAGCAGGGAGGGGACAGCGCCCCGCAGTGTCCCTGACGCCCGGCGCTGTCCCCGCAGTACGAGAACCAGACGCGGCTCTTGGGCAGATGGGGGCCCCGGCGGCTCGTGGGGCGCCCCGCGTTCTCCGACAGCTCCGGCCGGGCCCTGCCCCCCCCGGAGGAGCTGCAGCCCCCCAAGGGCTGGCGCTGGGACGGGCCCTGGAGCGTGGAGCGGCCGCGGCGGTGAGCACGGGGGACAGCCAGCCCTGTCCCTGCGGGGGAGCGCGGTGACACCGGCCGTGTCCCCAGGGTGGTGGCACAGGGAGCGCGGTGACACCGGCCGTGTCCCCAGGGTGGTGGCACAGGGAGCGCGGTGACACCGGCCGTGTCCCCAGGGTGGTGGCACAGGGAGCGCGGGTGACACTGGCAGTGTCCCCAGGGTGGTGGCACAGGGAGCGCGGTGACACCGGCAGTGTCCCCAGGGTGGTGGCACAGGGAGCGTGGTGACACCGGCAGTGTCCCCCGGTGTCCCCAGGGTGCCAGCACAGGCAGAGGGCACAGGGACCGCGGTGCTGGAGGAGCTCTACGAGAACCAGAGCCGAGACCCCGGCGGGGGCTGGGCCAGCACGGCCAGCACGGACGCCGTGAGTGGGGGGACAGCGTGGGGACAGCGTGGGGACAGCACGGGTGACACCGGAGTGTCGCGGCTCAGCGCCCACCCGGTTTTTGCAGAAGGGGGTGGCAGTGCCACCAAAGGAGGAGGTGGCGTGTCCCCAGGGCTGGCACGTCACCAGTGACTGGCACGTGGACACGGAGGGGGCCGAGGATGAGGACGGTGAGTGGGGGGTCCCCGGTGGGCACAGCAGGGTGGGGGGGACAGGGATGGGGTGACAGGATGGGGGGTGACAGGGATGGGGTGACAGGATGGGGGTGACAGGGATGGGATGATGGGGACGAGGGTGGCAGGGATGGAGGTGACAGGGACACAGTGACAGGGACATGGTGGCAGGGAAGGAGGGGATGGAGATGCAGTGACCGGGACAGGGTGGCAGGGACGGGGTGACAGGGACAGGGTGACAGGGACACGGTGGCAGGGATGGGGGTGACGGGGATGTAGGTGACACGGTGGCAGGGAAGGAGGGGATGGAGATGCAGTGACAGGGACAGGGTGGCAGGGATGGGGTGACAGGGACACGGTGGCAGGGTGGCAGGGGCGGAGCTGACCCCTGTGTGCAGGTTGGCACTACGGGGTGGGCACGGAGGACGGCAGCCCCCCGGCCGCGTGGCACAGCAAGGGACAGCAGGGCCACAGCCTGCGGCGCCGGCGCTGGGTCCGGGTCCGCCGCAGGGACAGCGACAGCCGGAGCCAGGAGCAGGACACGGACACCTGCAGCGCCCTGGTGACACACACGGGGACAGGGCTGGGGCGCTGGGAGGCAGGGAGGTGACAGAGCGAGGTGACAAGGACGGGACGATGGTGAGAGGGAAGGGGGTGATGGGGATGAGGGGGACAGGCCTGGAGGTGGCAGGACTGCTGTCCCCGTGTCACTGTGTCCCCTGCAGGACCCCGAGGAGCTGTGGGAGGACGAGGCCTGGCAGCCCGAGTGCTTCTGGGGCTGCACCTTCCAGCCCAAGGTCCCGGCCGGGCCCCGGTGCCGCCGGCGGCGCTGGCAGCGCTGCCTGGTGCCCGCCGAGCCCGCGGCGGCCGTGGCGCCGCTCTTCCTGCTCCGGGGAGCCCCGGTAGGAACGGGAGGGACCGGGAGGGACCGGGGGAACGGGGGGTGAGGAGAGGGAGGGGAGATGGAAGGGAAGAGGGAGGGATGGAGCGGGGCCATGAAGGGACAGTCGCACACGGGACAGGGGGACAGCAGGGTCCCCCCAGCCCAGCCCTGTCCCCTCCCAGGACACCGAGGAGCCGGCCCAGGACAGCCCAGAGGCGGCCCCGCAGCAGCCGCCCCCCTTCATCCTCTGCAGCTTCCAGCGTGAGCCCGGGGGCGGGCAGGGACCGGGAGGGACCGGGAGGGACCGGGAGGGGCAGGGAGTGACCGGGAGGGACCGGGGAGTGACCGGGGAGGGACCGGGAGTGACCGGGGGAGTGACCGGGGGAGTGACTGGGGAGTGACCGGGAGGTTGTCGGGAGGGACCGGGAGATGTTGGGAGTGACCGGGGAGGGACCGGGAGTGACCGGGGGAGTGACTGGGGAGTGACCGGGAGGTGTCGGGAGGGACCGGGAGATGTTGGGAGTGACCGGGGAGGGACCGGGAGTGACCGGGGAGTGACCGGGGAGTGACTGGGGAGTGACCGGGAGGGACCGGGAGTGACCGGGGAGGGACCGGGAGTGACCGGGAGGGACCGGGAGGGACCGGGTGAGTGACCGGGGAGGGACCCGGGAGGTGTCGGGAGGGGACCGGGAGGGACCGGGAGTGACCGGGAGGGGGACCAGGAGTGACCGGGAGGGACCGGGAGGGACCGGGAGTGACCGGGAGGGACCGGGGAGTGACCGGGAGGGACCGGGGAGAGTGACCGGGGAGTGACCGGGAGGGGACCGGGGGAGTGACCGGGAGGGACCGGGAGTGACCAGGGAGTGACAGGGCAGTGACCGGAGGGCTCGCAGCCCCCCTGACCCCCGGCTGTCCCCAGGCCCCGGCCGCTTCCAGCTCCGCTGTTACATCTTCCAGGCGCTGGATCTGGCGCCCGGCAGCGCCAGGACCTCCATAGGTGGGACCCTCCCCGTCCCGGGGCGGCTGTTCCCGCCGGCCAGCCCCGGGCGCTGACGGTGCCGGTGCCGCTGTCCCCAGATGCCACCGCGCACGTGTCGTTCGTGTCCCTGAGCCAGCGCACGGGGGACGGCGCGCGGAGGGCTGGACCCGCGCTGGGAGCAGACGCTGCTGTTCCCCCGCGTTGCCGCTGTTCGGGGACCCCCGAGGCGTCATGGAGGGGACCCCCCGGCCGTGGTGGTGGAGGTGTGGGACCAGCGGGGACAGGTACGGGAGGGGAGAGGGGTGAGGGATGGGGGATCGGGGATGGAAGGAGGGAGGGAGGGAGAGATGTGGAGAGGGAGGGAGGGAGGGAGGGAGGGAGGGAGGGAGGGAGGGGAGGGAGGGAGGGAGGGAGGGGAGGGAGGGAAGGGTGGGAAGTGGATGGATGGATGGGGGATGGATGAATGGATGGATGGATGGAGGGATCATGGATGGATGGATGGGGGATGGGGATGGATGGATGGATGGATGGATGGACGGATGGATGGATGGATGGTGATGGATGGATGGATGGATGATGATGGATGGATGGATGGATGGATGGATGGATGGATGATGGATGGATGGATGGATGGATGGGGGATGGATGGATGGATGATGGATGGATGGATGGATGGGATGGATGGACGATGGATGGATGGATGGATGGATGGACGATGGATGGATGGATGGATGGATGGATGGATGGATGATGGATGGATGGAGGGACAGAGGGTCAGGGATGGAAGGACCAGGATCAGGGATGGAAGGCTGGGGCTGTCGGGGATTCAAGGCTGGGTCCGTCGGGGCCGGAGGGGCAGGCGCACCCCCGGCGGGCCCAGCCCGTGCTCAGGCTCTCCCCGCAGGGCCCCGCGGTGCTCCTGGGCCCGCTGCGTGTGCTCCCGCGGTTCTGGCTGGACGCGGCGCTCCGGGAGCCGCCCCGGCTCCAGCCCCACCCCCGCTGCGGGGCCCGCGGGGCGCGGCTGGGGAGCTGCTGGCGGCCTGCGAGCTCCTGCAGGAGCCCGAGGTGAGGCGGTGACACTGGGTGACACTGGGGTGACACAGGGTGGCACTGGGGGTGGCACTGGGTGACATGGGTGGCACTTGGGTGGCACTGGGGTGACGCAGGGTGACACTGGGGGTGACACTGGGGTGGCACTGGGGTGGCACTGGGGTGGCACTGGGTGGCACTGGGTGACACAGGGTGGCACTGGGTGACACTGGGGTGACACAGGGTGACACTGGGTGGCACTGGGTGACACTGGGTGACACTGGGGTGGCACTGGGTGACACTGGGTGGCACTGGGTGGCACTGGGTGACACTGGGGTGGCACTGGGGTGGCACTGGGTGACACTGGGGTGACACAGGGTGACACTGGGTGACACTGGGGTGGCACTGGGGTGACGCAGGGTGACACCTGGGTGGCACTGGGGTGGCACTGGGGTGGCACTGGGTGGCACTGGGTGACACTGGGGTGGCACTGGGTGACACTGGGGTGTCGCAGAGGGCGCCCAGGCCCGGGGGTGGCACTGTCACGGTGTCCCCCCCCGCACGGCAGGACGGGGTCCCCGGCTCCGCTGAGCCCCCCGCCCCTGGAGCAAGGACGGGTTCGGCCTCCCCCCGGAGCTGCGGCCGCCGCGCCTGCAGAGGGTGGCGCTGGAGGTGGGAGCCACCTGCGGGGGGGGGGGACAGTGCCGGGGACGGCCGGGGACAGCGCGGGAAGAGGGGGTGGGGACAAGCAAAGGAACGGGGAATGGGATGGAGGCGGGGCTGGGAAGGGGACAGGGATGGGACAGGGATAGAAGGTGGGATGGGGACAAGACTGGAGATGCATCCCGGGGCGTGGCAGAGGCTGTGGGCAGAGCTCATGGGGACAGGGACAGGGGATGGTGACAGGACAGGGACAAGAACCGGAGCGAAGATGAGAGCGGGCACGGGGAGTGGAGGCAAAGCCAGCGAAGGGGTCAGGGGTGGGGACAGCGGCACGGATGGGGACAGGGACACGGATGGGGACAGGGGTGGGGACAGGGACACGGATGGGGACAGGGGTGGAGACAGGGACAGGAGTGGGGACAGGAGTGGGGACAGGGACAGGATGGGGACAGGAGTGGGGACAGGGACACGATGGGGACACAGATGGGGACAGGAGCGGGGACAGGGACAGGATGGGGACAGGAGCAGGGACAGGGACAGGATGGGGACAGGGGTGGAGACAGGGACAGGATGGGGACAGGATGGGGACAGGGACACAGATGGGGACAGGATGGGGACAGGGACACGGATCGGGACAGGGGTGGGGACAGGGACATGGATGGGGACAGGGACAGGATGGGGACAGGAGCGGGGACAGGATGGGGACAGGATGGGGACAGGGACAGGATGGGCACAGCAGCTCCCGGCTGCCCCGAGGGGAGCCCCCGGTGACAGGAGCCGCGTGTCCCGCCAGGTGCTGGCCTGGGGGCTGCGGGGGCTGCGCGGGGCCGTGCGGGAGCCGCGGCTGGAGCTGCAGTGGGGGGAGCAGAGCCTGTGGACCCCCCCGATCCAGGACGTGGCCACCAACCCCAACTTCCCCAGCAACGCCTTCCTGCTCACCCTGGTGAGGGCGGGACGGGGCCGGGAGCGGGCCCGGGGGCGGCCGCGGTGACCGAGCTGTCCCCGGCCGTCCCCGCAGGCGCTGCCCGAGGAGGAGCGCCTGGTGCCGCCCATCCGCCTGCGCCTCTGGCACCGCGCGGGCACCGAGCGGCGGCTGCTGCTGGGCCAGGCCAGCGTCAGGGAGCTGGGCCGGTACCGCTGCCCCCCGCCCCGCCCGGCGCCCGGCAGAGGCTCTGACACCGTGGTGTCAGTGCCAGGTACTGCCCGTCCCATCCCATCCCATCCCTGCCCGCCCCTGGTGCCACCTGTCCCATCCTTGGTGTCACCTGTCCCATCCCTGCCCATCCTTGGTGTCACCTGTCCCATCCCTGCCCATCCCTGGTGCCACCTGTCCCGTCCTTGGTGTCACCTGTCCCATCCCTGGTGTCACCTGTCCCATCCTTGGTGTCACCTGTCCCATCCCTGCCCATCCCTGGTGCCACCTGTCCCATCCTTGGTGTCACCTGTCCCATCCCTGGTGCCACCTGTCCCATCCCTGGTGTCACCTGTCCCATCCCCGCTGTCCCCAGCCCGTCCCAGGGATGACAGGGCGCTGTCCCCTCCCTCACCCCTGCTGTCCCTGTGTCCCTCAGACGAGCTCCTTTCCGTGCCCGCCTCCTCCAGCCCCTGCAGGCGTTGGTGTTCCCTGCTCCTGGGCACAGCCCGGGCCAGGGTGGCTCAGGTGAGTCCCCCCGGTCCCCTGGCACCAGCCCTGGCACTGCTGGGGGCTGTGCCTCAGTTTCCCCACGAGCCCTTTGCTCCCTGCAGGACCTGCTGGGCTGCCTCAGGAACAAGCGGGCTGAGGAGCAGGTGGGCACAGGGACGGGGACAGGTGGCACAGGGGATGCCACCAGGGCCACCTGTGCCCACCTGCTCCTGCTCCCCACCAGGACGAGGAAGATGAAGAAGAGGAGGACGAGGACGAGGATGATGACGAGGATGATGATGATGATGAGGAGGAGGAGGAGGAGGAGGAGAGGGACTGGTGGAGCAAATTCTACGCGTCCATGGAGGACAAGAACCCCAAATCCCCGTGGGGAACCAACGGCGACAGACTGAAGGTGAGCCAGAGCCTGGGACCTGCAATGGGACAGGGACAAGGACAGAATGGGGACAGGGAGAGGATAAAGGGAGTGGGTGAGGACAGGGATGGGGATGAAGATGGAATGGGGACAAGGATGATGAAGCTGAGGGGGCAAGGATGATGAAGCTGGGGAGGGGACAAGGATGATGATGAGGAGGGAATGGGGACGAGGATGAGGAGGGAATGGGGACGAGGATGAAGAAGGGGCAGGGGCCGCCGTGGGGAGCAGCCCCAGGACAGCCCCGGGGCCGATCCGAGCCGGGCCCTGCCCCGCAGATCTACGGCTGCGAGCTGGAGGCGGTGCCCGAGTTCGAGGGGCTGCAGGATTTCTGCCAGACCTTCCCCCTCTCCAAGCCCGGCCGCGCCCCCGAGCCCGTGGGCAGCTTCAAGGTGGGTGAACCCCCCCGTGGGACCCCGCGGCGGCGGGGCGGGACCCCCGGAGGGACCGAGGGGTCTCTCAGGGGCTGTTCCGCATCTACCCCGTGCCCGAGGGCGCCGCAGCCGCCGCCGGCCCGCGCTGCTTCCAGCGGCTGCCGCTGGCCCAGCCGCAGCCGTGCCTGGTGCGCGTCTACGTCGTGCGAGCCTTCGACCTGTCCCCCCCGCGATGTCACCGGCCTGGTGAGGACGGCGGGGACCCCTGGGGCGGGCAGTGCCGGTGTCACCGCGCCGGCGTCACCGCGGTGTCCCCTCCGTGCCCCAGAGCGATCCCTACGTGCGGGTGGCGCTGGGCAAGAGGACGCTGGGCCAGCGGGACCAGTACGTGCCCAACACCCTGGAGCCCGTCTTTGGCAGGTGCGCCCGGGTGGCCCCGGTGGCGCTGTCACCCCCAGGGAGGGCGGCCCCGGTGGCACTGTCACCCCCAGGGGGCACTGGGGGCGCTCATCAGGTCACCATTCCCGGTGCTGTTGTGCCACCAGATCCCTGTGCCATTCCCTGTGTCCCCACCTGTCCCATTCCCTGTGTCCCCACCTGTCCCATTCCCTGTGTCCTCACCTGTCCCATTCCGTGTGTCCCCACCTGTCCCATTCCCTGTCCTGCCATGTCCCCACCTGTCCCATTCCCTGTGCCATCACCTGTCCCATTCCCTGTGTCCCCACCTGTCCCATTCCCTGTCCTGCCATGTCCCCACCTGTCCCATGTCCCTGTGCCACCAGCTGAACCATTCCCTGTCCTGCCGTGTCCCCACCTGTCCTATTCCCTGCCCTGCCCTGTCCCTGTGTCCCCTCCTGTCCCATTCCCTGTGTCCCCTCCTGTCCCCGCGGGTCCCTGTCCCCGTGCCACCCCCGGGCCGATGACACCGCTGCCGCCAGGATGTTCGAGCTGACGGCCACCATCCCCCTGGAGAAGGACCTGCGGGTGACAATCATGGACCACGACAAGGTGCCCCCGGACCAGGAGATCGGCAGCACCACCATCGACCTGGAGGACCGGCTGCTGTCCCAGCACCGCGCGCACTGCGGGCTGCCCACCCTGCTGCACACGTGAGGGGGGACACGGGGAGGGGACACAGGGGGGCTGGGAGGGCACAAGGAGGGGACACAGGGGGTGGGACAGGAGGGGACACAGGAGAAGAGGGCACAGGAGGGACAAGGAGGGACATGGGGGGCTGGGAGAGGGGACAGGAGGGAACATGATGGGCACAGGAGGATGGCACGGAGCGGGCACAGAGGGATTTGGGACACGAGGAGGGGCAGGATGGAAGGCACAGGAGGGTTTGGAGGGCACAGGAGGGTTTGGGGGGCACAGGAGGATGGCACGGAGCGGGCACAGAGGGATTTGGGACACGAGGAGGGGCAGGATGGAGGGCACAGGAGGGTTTGGGGGGCACAGGAGGATGGCACGGAGCGGGCACGGAGGGATTTGGGACACGAGGAGGGGCAGGATGGAGGGCACAGGAGGGTTTGGAGGGCACAGGAGGATGGAGGGGGGCACAGGAGGATGGCACGGAGTGGGCACAGAGGGATTTGGGACACGAGGAGGGGCAGGATGGAGGGCACAGGAGGGTTTGGGGGGCACAGGAGGATGGAGGGGGGCACAGGAGGATGGCACGGAGTGGGCACAGAGGGATTTGGGACACGAGGAGGGGCAGGATGGAGGGCACAGGAGGGTTTGGAGGGCACAGGAGGATGGCACGTAGCGGGCACGGAGGGCCGGGGCGGGCACGGGGGTGGCTCCCAGCCGAGCAGAGGTGCCACTGCCCTGTCCCCAGCGCGGGCCCCGCGTGCTGGCGGGACCAGCTGAGCCCCAGCCGGGCCCTGGAGCTCCTGGCGGCCGCCCGGGGGCTGCCCGGGCCCCGCTTCAGCCGCGGCGGCA
Organism: Calcarius lapponicus; assembly: GCA_039654755.1. NCBI lineage: Eukaryota > Metazoa > Chordata > Aves > Passeriformes > Fringillidae > Calcarius > Calcarius lapponicus. Next base: position 24,473,717 of record JBBFKN010000011.1, read on the forward strand.
CCGCCCTGAGCCTGGGCGGGCAGCGCTTCCAGCTGAGCCACTTCGGTGAGCGGAGGGACGGGGCTGGGGAGGGGCTGGGGAGGGTCTGGGGGGGATTTGGGCGGTTTGGGGAGGGTCTGGGGGGTTTGGGAGGTTCTGGGGAGGGTCTGGGGTGGTTTCCAGGGGTCTGGGGGAATTCGGGGCTGTTGGGGGGTCTGTGGGTGGCTGTGGGGGGGGTGACGGGGGCTCGGTGTCACAGAGCGGGGGCCACCCCCCGCCCCGCCACGCCGGGGCCCCCCGGGAGCGCCTGGCCCTGCACGTGCTGAACCGGTACGAGCTCGTCCCGGAGCACCTGGAGACCCGCGGGCTGCAGAGCCGCGCCCGGCCTGGCCTGGAGCAGGTGACAGCGGGGACAGGGACAGCGACACCAGCGGGGACGGGGACACCGGGCTGGGGGTGACAGTGACACCCGGCGGGGAGGGGTGATGGTGACATCGGGGTGACAGAGAACGCGGGGATTTGGACACCGTGGTGACAGGGACACTGGGGTGGGTGCCAGGGACCCCAGGAGTGGCTGATGGGGCGGGGAGGTGACAAGGACAGGTGCTGGGGGGACAAAGGGACCCCACAGTGGGGACTCTGGGGGACACTCGGGGACTCTGGGGGACACTGGGGGACACTGGGGCCGGTGCCAGCCTGTCCCGGTGTCCCCAGGGCAAGGTGCAGATGTGGGTGGACATTTTCCCCACCAGCCTCGGGCCCCCCGGGCCCCCCGTGAACATCGACCCCCGCAAGGCCGAGGGGTGAGTGAGGGACAGGACACCCCCATGGGGACAGGGCCACCCCGGGTGGGAGGTGACCCGTCCGTGTCCCCTCCCGAGGTACGAGCTGCGCTGCGTGGTGTGGAACGTGCGGGACACGGAGCCCGGGGACGTCAACCTGCTGGGCCAGCGCATGAGTGACATCTACGTGTCCGGGTGTGTCCCCACCGTGTCCCCTGTCACCCCCCAGCTTCTGTCCTGCTCACCCCGGAGCCCCTGGCGGGTCCTTTGCCACTGCAGGGTCCCCATCAGCCATCCCCAGGGTCCCTGTCACCCCAGGGTGTCCCCACCTGTGTGGGCACAGTGGTGACAGCAGTGTCCCCTGGGGGTGGCACACGGGTGACAGCGCTGTCCCCGCAGCTGGCTGGACGGGCTCCCCGAGCAGCGGCAGCACACCGACATCCACTACCGCTCCCTGGACGGCCGCGGCGCCTTCAACTGGCGCTTCGTGTTCCCCTTCGAGTTCCTGGCGGCCGAGAAGCTCTGCGCCATCCGCCGCAAGGTCAGAGCCAGCAGGGCGGGACAGAGAGGGGACACAGCCCAGGGACACGCGTGACCTTGCCGTGTCCCCGGGCAGGAGCACGTGTGGAGCTTGGACGAGACCCTGCTGAAGGTGCCGCCCAAGCTCATCCTGCAGGTGTGGGACAACGACAAGTTCAAGGCGGACGATCTGCTGGGTGAGAGCCCGTGTCACAGCGGGGGGGACGCTGCAGGGGACGGGGGACGGTCACAGGGGACAGGGGAGAGCCTCTGGGGCCACGGCCTGTCCCGCAGGGATCCTGGAGCTGGAGCTGACGCGGCTGCCCCGCCCGGCCCGCAGCGCCCGCCTGTGCCGGGCCTCGCCCTCGGAGCTGCCCTGGTTCTCCTGGCCCTGGCTCTCCCTGCCCCGCTGCGTCCGGGCCCGGCTCTCCCGGCTCTGGCGGCCCCTGGCCCGGCTCTCTCGGCGCTGGTGCCGCGCCCCGGCGCTGCAGCGCCCGCCCCTGAACCTGTTCCGCCGGCGGAGGGCGCGGGGCTGGTGGCCCTGCACCATGCACCAGGACGGCGGCCGGCGGCTCTCGGTAGGTTGGGGACAGCTTGGGGACGCCCGCACGGGGCTGGGGGACGGATCCAACCGCCCGCCCGGGCCCCGCAGGGGAAGCTGGAGCTCAGCCTGGAGCTGCTGTCGGCGCAGGAGGCCGAGGAGCGGCCGGTGGGGAAGGGCCGGGAGGAGCCCAACAAGCACCCGACCCTGCCCGAGCCCAGGTGAGCCGGGGAGAGCAGGAGGGGACGGGGGAGAGGCTGAGCCTGGTGTCCCCATGCAGGGGATGGGCAGGGGCTCAGCCCGGTGTCCCCATGCAGGGGACAGGCGGGGGCTCAGCCCGGTGTCCCCATGCAGGGGACAGGCCGTTGCTCAGCCCGGTGTCCCCGCAGGCGCCCCAAGTCCTCGTTCCTGTGGCTGCGCTCCCCGCTGCGCCTCATCCGCTACGGCATCCGCTGGCGGTACCTGCTGTGGTTCGGGCTGGGGCTGGCGGCGCTCCTGCTGCTGCTGCTGCTCCATTCCTTCTCCCCGGTGAGCACCGCCCCACGAACTCCCCTCTGTCACCCCCCGAACGAGCTCTGAGTGCCCGCGTCCCCCCGCAGAGCAGCGTCAAGGTGAAGGTGGTCGAGCAGCCCCCGCTCCCGCCGGGCCCCAGCAAGGAGCGCTGAGGAGGAGCCGCCCGGCTCCCGAATTTCCCGGCTCTGAGCCGCCCTCGCAGCTGCTCTGGATGTCCCCGGTGGGCTCTGCAGCCGGGAGGGGATCGCCCCGCCCGGAACGCCGGGGGAGCTGCCCATCCACGTTCCCTCCTGAACAAAGCCGTGTCCGAGCAGCACCGGAGCGTCGTCCGTGTCTCTGGCGGCTCGGGGGGGCACGGACACCCTGATCCCAGCCCCGATCCCAAATTCTGCCCTAACTCCAGCAGCACGTTCGGCTCCACCTCCCAAACTCTGCCCCAATTCCTGCCTTAACCCCAACGGCGTCACCAGCCCCGGTGCCCCGGGCGGGACGGGGACGCCCCCGGGGAGCGCGGCCGGGAGGGAGCGGGGAGCGGCGCCGGCCCGGCTGTGCCCGGTCCCGGATCACGGCGGGATGCGGAGGGGGAGCGCCAGCCGGGTTCCCCGAGCGCGGGGCCGGGCCGGGGGAAGGGCGGACACGGGCTGGAGCATCCCCCGGGGGCTACGGGCAATGGATACCGACAGAGCATCCCCCCGGGGCAACGACTATGGACACCGGGGGAGCGACTGCGGACACCGGGGCAATGACTACCGACACTGAGAGAACGACTACGGACACCGAGGCAACGACTACGGACACCGGCAGCCGTGCCCCGCTTCGGAGCCCCGGCGCAGCCCCCGGCCCTCAGCGCCGCAACCGGGGGAAGGAGGACGCCGGCCGGAGCATCCCCGGGGCGAGGAGGGCGGAGATGCCCCGGCCCCGGCCCCGGCCCTGCCCCGGGGCGATGCGAACGCTCCCGGTGACCGTGCCCGGTGCGCCCAGGCCCCGCCCCTCCCGGAGCCCTCTCAGCCAATCACATCGCTCCGTCCCGCTCCAGCCCCGCCCCTCATCTCCCCACAAAGCGAGCCGCTCGATGCCCCGCCCCTCATTGTTGGCACTCGGCTCCCATTGGCTGCGGCCGAGAGGGCGGGGCTACGCCTGCGTATATAACGCAGCGGCCAAGAGCGGGGCTGGGAGCCCCATAAACCCGAGCACCCCAGAAATGGGGCTGGGACCACCAGAAATAATAATAATCATAATAATAATCATAACTATTCCCCAGGACTGAGCACACGGCGCGGGGTGGGCTTCACGCCCAGGGGGGCAGCCCTGGAGCTCTTTATTGTGGCTGGGGCAGGCTCAGCCCTTGGGCGCCGAGGTGAAGATGCGCAGGCCGTGCATGTGCTTGATCTCCTCGCTCAGCGCCTGCGGGGCAAGCGCAGCTCAGGGACTGCTCTGCTCCGGCCTTGGGGCAGCCTCAGCCCCACGGGTTTCCTCTCCCCCATTCCTTCACATCCATCCCCTCTCCCCCATTCCCTCTCATTCCCTCTCATTCCCTCTCCCCATCCCCTGTCCCCTATTCCAGCTGTTCCCTTTCCCTCTCTGTCCCATCCTCTCTGTCCCATCCTCTCTGTCCCATCCCCTCTCCCTGTCCCCCACCTGTGTCACCATCCTGTGCTGCTGCACCGGCCGCTTCTCCCGGAACTCCTCGGACTCCACGTGGATCTCGTACATGTCGCCGCAGCCTCCTGGCAACCAGGGCAAATTAACGCCAATTAGAACCCATTAAAGTCAGTTAAAGCTCAAGGCTTGAGCGCCCTCACGCTCCTGCCCCGTCTGGGGGTGCCCACAGCCTGAGGGGGCTGGAGACTGACTGGGTTTAAAAGAAAAAAATGGGTTTGGGGCATTAAAGAGCAGGGTTTGGGGCAATAAAGAGTGGGTTTAGGGCAACCAAGAGCAGGTTTAAGGTAGAAAGAGTGGGTTTAGGGCAACCAAGAGTGGGTTTAGGGCAACCAAGAGCGGTTTTAGGGTAACCAAGAGCGGGTTTAGGGCAACCAACAGCGGTTTAGGGCAATAAAAAGTGGGTTTAGGGCAATAAAGAGCGGGTTTAGGGTAACCAGGAGCGGGTTTAAGGTAGAAAGAGTGGGTTTAGGGTAACCAAGAGTGGGTTTAGGGTAACCAAGAGCGGGTTTAGGCCCTACCTGAGATGTCCACCACCTTGATGGCCGAGGCCCGCGGGAACTTCTCCCGCAGCAGCCGCGCCAGGCGCGACTCCCCGTCCGTGCCCGAGGCCAAACCCCGCCAGGAGCGGCAGCGCAGGAACAGCTGCGGGGAAACGGCCCTGAGAGCCCCGGGGGGACCCCAAAACCGCCCCGGGAACGGGGGAAGGGGAAATGGAAGCTGCCGGCACCGGAGGGGAACGCAGGAAGCTGCGGAGCCCCGGGAGGAGGAGGGACGGGAACGGGAGCTGCCGTCGCCGGAGGGTCGGAACGGAGGCTGGGGAAGGGCGGGAGGGGTTACCCGTGCCTGGGGACATTGTGAGGAGCGGGAGCACCGGGAGACGGTGGGGAACGGGGCCCGGGGATGGACACCGGGAGGGGCCGCGCTTACCGGCACCGGGGGGACACAGGGACGGGCCGGGAGGGCAGCAGGGGAAGGGACGGGGGACACGGGGACAAGGACAGAAGGACAGAGGGACACGGGGACTGACGGGCACTCACCGGGGCCCGGCTCAGCCCCGCCGCCGCCATCCCGGGGGCGCGCCGGGGTCACCTCCGCCTCAGCCAATCAGAGCGCGCCGGCGGCAAAAGGGGCGGGGCCAGCCCTGCGCCCCCACGAGCGCCCCCTGGTGGCCCGGAGGACCGGGAGAGGCCGCGATGCCCCATCAAGGGTCCCCACTAAGGGTCCCCTCCTGACCCCCAAAAATTCCCCCTCCTGACCCCACAAAGGGCCTCATCCTGACCCTACAAATGTTCCCCTCATGACCCCATAAAGGGTCCCCTCCTGACCCCATAAAAAGCCCCCCTTGACCCCACAAAAGTCCCATCCTCCCCCCCACCCCATTCCCATATCCAGGGTCCCATCCCAACCCCCAAAAGGATCCCAAAAGGATCTCACCCCATAGATGGAGCCCCCATCCTGATCCCCCCCTAAAGGACCCCTTTGTGCTCTGCCCCCAATTCCCATACCCAGAATCCCATCCAGACCGCCCAACCCCCAAAACCCCAACCCCCAAAACCCCCAATCCTGCCCCCAATTCCCATACCTAGACCCCCCCAATTCCAAAAACCCCAATCCCAAAAACCCGAAAACCCCCAACCCCAAAAACCCCAATCCCAAAAACCCCAAAAACCCCAACCCCCCAAGGAATTGCAGCCGAGCCTGGTGTTGAGTGCAAAAAATAAATATAAAATTTATTAAAACACCCACAATATTTTAAAGGTATCAGGAATAATAACACAGCCCAACTCAGAATAAAATACAAATTAAAAATAAACAACAACAGAACAAAAAAACCCAAAAAAAACAAAACCAAAACTGGAGGGGAGGATCCAAACTTGCGATTTTTAGGAATCCTAAAAAATAAATTTATTGAAACACTGGGGGGAAAGAAAAGGAGGGAAAAGGGGGAAAAACAACACAGAGAGAAAGGGAAAATGATACAAAATAAAATTATCAGATCGATTTCCTGTCCTAGGAGTATCTACAGTTTAATTACATGTTAATTAATTCATTAATTAATTAATCCTATTGCCTTGAGACGTGGGAAAAAATTCTACCGCTCCTCAATCCGCCCCGAAACTTCATTTCAAGTAACCCCAGAGCCGAGCCAGGACCCCAAAGGGGCTGGGACGCCCCCGGTGCCTCCCCCGCAGCCGCCGCCGTCCCCAGAACACCCCAGAAAGCGCCGGAACACCCCAGAAAAAATTGCTGAAACACCCCAAAACAAATCCCAAATAACGCCGGAACAGCCCAAGAAAAATCCCAAAATAAATCCCAAAAAAGTGCCGGAGTACCCCAGAAAAAATCCCCCAAAGAAATGCCAAATAACGCTGGAATACCTCAGAAAAAAATCCCCCCCAAAATCCCAAAATAAATCCCATAAAGCCACAGAACACCCCAGAAAAAATCCCCAAAAAAACCCCCAAAAAATCCCAAAATAAATCCCCAAAGAAATCCCAAAATGAATCCTAAAACCCGCCAGAATACCCCCAAAAAAATCCCCAAAGAAATCCCAAAATGAATCCTAAAACCCGCCAGAATACCCCAAAAAAATCCCAAAAGAAATCCCCAAAAAGCGCCAGAATACCCAAGAAAAGAATCCCCAAATAAATCCCAAATAACGCCGGAACACCCCAGAAAAAATCCCTGAAAAAATTCCCAAAAAATCCCAAAAAGCGCCGGAAGAGCCGCCCCGCCTCCGGCTGAATTCACGGATCCCAGAAGAAACGACGCTGGGGTTGTAAATTTGGAATTGCCATGGTAAAATAAAAAAAATAGAATTTAAAAAAATCCAAATGAAATAAAATGAAATAAAATAAAATAAAAACTCCCACCGACCCAAAACCCCTCCTCGCTCCCAGAACCCAAATGAGGAAATTGCGGCGGGGTCGAAAATCCCTGAAGGAGGCGCAGAAATGGGGAAAACCCGGGCGGGAAAGGGAAAAAGAGGAAAAATGGAGAGGATCCCTGATCCCAGACATGCAGGAAAGGATCTCAGAAAGGATTTCGGAGATGTGGGAGAGGATCCCTGATCCTGGACGAGCTGCACCCGGGGCTGGGGGCTGAGGTATCTGCTGGGGGGCGCGGGGGGGAAGTAGCACCAAGAAACCCCAAAAAAAGGAAAATCAACCCAAAAACGGGGAAGGGGAAAAGAAAGAGGCGGGAGGAGCTGGGGGAGGCGGGAGGGGATGAGAGCGAGGAGCTGCGGGAGTTTGGACAGGGCTGCACACGGTGCTGGACATGGGGCGGACACGGGATGGACACAGGATGGATGTGGTGATGGACATGGGATGGACACGGGATGGACACGGGGATGGACGTGGTGCTGAGCACCCAGGAGCACAGGGTTGGTTACTCAAGGTTGGTGCAGAGGGGGAACAGCACCAGGACTGAGCCTGGCCGAGCGGTGCCATGGGGGTGCCCAACCACCGTGTCCATGCTCTGGGCAACCACCGTGTCCATGCTCCGTGCCCAACCACCATGTCCATGCTCCCTGCTCAACCACCATGCCCACACGCCATGTCCAAGCCCCACAGCCGAGCGCTGTGTCCACACAGCCCAGCTCACCACCGTGTCCGGGGTGTGTGGCCAAGTGCCGTGTCCACGCCTGAGCGCCACCATCGAGCACCACGCTCAAGCACCGTGTCCACAACACGTGGTCAAATCCCATCGTGGGCCGTGTCCGAGCACCACGGCAGAGCACGGGTCCAGGAGCCGTGGCCAAGCACCGAGTCCAAGCACCAAGCAGAGCACCTGTGTCCATGTGCCACGTCTGAGCACCGTGTCCACCCATCAGGTCCATAGCGCATGGCCGAGCACCAAGTTCCACTCACCATGTCCAAGCACCAATGTCCAAGCACCATGTCCACTCAGCATGTCCCAGCACCATGTCCAAGAACCAATGTCCGAGCACCAGGTCCATGCACATGTCCACACATCATGTCTGAGCACCACATCTGAGCACCACGTCCATGGTGGCATGGCTGAGCACCGTGCCCGAGCACCATGTCCATGCACCACGTCCGAGCACTGCAGTCAAGCACTGTCCACATGCCCTGGCCAAGCACTGTCCACACGTCATGTCCACACACCACAGCTGAGCACCACGTCCATGGCGCATGGCTGAGCACCATGCCCGAGCACCATGTCCATGCACCATGTCCGAGAACCATGTCCCAGCACTGGGGTCAAGCACCGTGTCCACACAAGATGTCCGAGCACCACAGCAGAGCACCATGTCCATGCACCAAGTCCAAGCACCAAACACAGCACCATGTCCACACACCATGTCCGAGCACCATGTCCATGATGCCTGTCCAAGCACCGCGGTCAAGCACCATGTCTGAGCATCATGTCCAAGCACCACGTCCATTATGAGTGGCCAAGCACGGGGACCAAGCACCATGTCCAAGCACCACGTCTGAGCACCGCACTGAGCACCATGTCCACGAGGAGTGGCTGAGCACTGTTCCTGAGCACCACGTCCATGACCATGCTATGTCCATGACCTGTGGCTGAGCACCATGACCGAGCACCATGTCCATGACCACGCTATGTCCATGACCTGTGGCCGAGCATTGAGCCTGAGCACCGAGTCTGAGCACCACGTCCGAGCACTTATGGCCACACGCCACGTCCGAACAGCCTGTCCAAGCACTGTGGCCAAGAACCACGACCACAAACCTGGCTGAGCACTGTGGCTGAGCACCATGACCACACACCTGGCTGAGCACCCTGTCCAAGCACCATGACCAAACACCTGACCAGGCAGTACAGCTAAGCACCATGACCACAAACCTGGCCGAGCACCCTGTCTGAGCACCATGACCACACACCTGGCTGAGCACCCTCTCCAAGCACCATGACCACACGTGTGTCCGAGCCCTGTGGACGCCTGGCTGAGCCCTGCACCTGGACATCACCTCTAGCACCTCATCCCGGGACCACACCTGCCCCGGACCCGCAGGGAACGGCTCCACCACGACCCCGGCCAGCGGCACGCCTCGGACGCGGCGCCTCTTTCAGTTTGCATAAACCCAACTGGCTCCCGGCACGCCTCGAGCTGTCGCTCCGGAAAAGTAAACTTCCTTCTCAACGACATTGCTTAAATTTTGTATTTTTTTTTGTTTTTTTTTTATCTTGGTTCCTTAATTTGATATATACATTAGTAGCACCTCAGCGAGATGGAATCAGGCAGAAGCGTGATACAGTTTGTTAAAACACCATAGCACCGTTTGTATTACAAGATTTCATTTAATAAAAATATGCCTTATAGAGCCCACAAAGCGTACTCCAGTATTAAAAGGAAAAATCAGCAATTGAGGCACCTCAGGGATTCTGGTTTCCTTCTCCTTCCCATGCCTCATCCCGAGAGCATCGAGATGGAGGGGGACCCAAATTGCATCCCTCGTTTCCTGCCCGAGGCGAAGCACCGCGGCCAGAAAAACCAAAGCGGGACGGAGGAGCCGGTCGGGGCTCCCCGTGCCGAGCCCTCCCTGGGGTTTCCACCACGGCTGTTGTTCTAGCACCATTGTGGCCACGACCTGCTGCAAAACCAGGTCCCCACACCCCACTCGTTAAAAACATCCCTCCCCCCCGAGCTCCGCGACCCCCGCGGCTCCGGCACGGGCGGGACGAGCGCGGCCGCCAGGACGGGTAAAGGGAAAAGATTTTGCTTGGAAACAGCCTCTCAGCAGCAAGGGGTAAAGAGCTGTGCATAGATTTCGAGTTTGTGTAGAAGTCTGAAGCGTGCGAATTCGTAATGACTGAGAGTTGAGGTAGGTTAGACAAAGTTTATGTAGTGTAAAAACGTTGAGACTGCAGCAGTTCTCGCTCCCCGACCCGCGGCGCCGGCAGCTCCCCGCTCTCCCGGGCTGAACCCGCCGCGCCGGACCGACCCCTCCCTGCACCGAAAAACCTCTGAGGAAGCAGGACTTAGACAGGTTACACGGACCACCGCCTTCTCCCAGCGCTCCTTCTCCTCCAAGGCACCCCCGTCACGCCAGCCAGAGACCCCGGGCGACAGCAGCGGGGCCGGCACCCGAACCCGGCCCCGCATCGTCCCCGCTCCGCGTCCCGAAGCGCGGGCACGCGGCGGGTCCCCGGCATCGCCCGCCGGCGTCCCTAAAATCTGACTCTTACAATCCTGATATGCTATTGGGTATTTCTAAGAAAAGCGGGAATAGCTCGTTGAGTTTCCTTGTCAAATATACGCGACTTTACAGATTACGGTTAGAAAACGAACAAAAAACAAAATAAAACAAAAAAAAAATTCATTAATGATGAAGGACGGACAAAGCATGTTAAATATTCTGCCAGTATTTACAGTTCTCCCACGATAATCTTGTTTAAAACATACTGCTTCAAGTTGGGGGGGAGTGGGGGGAGAGGAAAGAGGGGAGTTGTTTGCTTTTTTAAGTTTCGCTTTCATTCTTTTTTTTTTCTTTTTTTTAAATCTAGGTGAAAGTGCTTTTAAAAAAATTTCTTTCCCTATTTACAGGTTTAAAATCAGACCACGTCAATGTTCAGGCTGTTTTACCGAGATCCTGCTGACCCGTGCCCGTGCGCGAGGTGGGGGGAAGGAGGGTGACGGTAAACACGAGGTGATCCCGCACGGCGACGGCGTCGGCGCTGCCTCGCTGGCTCTCCAAAAGGCACCTCCAAGTGCAAAAGCAACGACCCCGCCCGGGGACGCCGGCCCCTGGCTCCGTCCGCGCCGCGGGGCAGCTCGGCCGCGCTCCGTCCATCCGTCCGTCCGTCCCGGCGCCGGGCGGGAAGTCTCGACTGAGAATGTTCCAAAAGCACCACGCGGTTGTCGTCGTTGCTGGGTTATTGGTTGGGTTGGGGTTTTTGTTTTGTTTTTTTGTTTGTTTGTTTGTTTTTTTGAGGGAAGAACGGTGATCCGTAGGAAGGAGGGATGGCACCCGGGGAGAGAAAAGAGCACCGAGCCCCGGCGGCGCTGGCCGCGGCTCGCCGGCACCGGCGGGGAAGGCGGACCCGGCGGGGTTTTGGCCAGCCAAGTCATGGGATTTGCTCTTCCCAGAGCCGATTGCACGGAGAGAAAGTCCCCCGGAGACGGAAAGCACCAGACTTTAGCAACAGTGATGTACAGAGAGCAACACTCGCTATTCACAGTTTGGGGTTGGTTTGTGTTTTTTTCCTGTTTTTTGTAAATTTTTTTTTCTGTTTTTTTCTTCTGTTTTTGTCCCCTCGGCTCCTACAGAGACGCCGCCGCTGCCGCTCGCCCTGGAGGCCGTGGGCAAAGGAGCCCCAAGTCCGAGCCCGATCTCGGCCCCCCGGCAGCGGCGTTCCCCGGCCCGGACGTGTCCTGAGGTCTCCGGCGCCAGGAGCGACGCCGGCTTTGCTCCGCGGCGGCAGAGCCGATCCCGCCGGAGGCGAGGAGCCGGGCGGAGACGTGCGTCCCGGGACGGCCCGCTCGCTCGCGGGCTCCCGTTGCTGTGAGAAAGGTCTCCTCGAGCTGCAAAATTGGTATTTTTAGGTCCTTGGAATAAAAATAATTGGATGTTCAGCGTGTCTGGCTGAGAGTAAAGCACACGGTCCCACCAGCCCCCACGCGGAGGAGATGGAGGGAGTCACCTCTTGCCTTTGAGCTGGTTTGGTGTTCAGGTTGGTTTGGATGCATGATTAGGGTAGTTTTTCAATGTTGGCTTCTCTTTCGAAGATCGGCTTCGTCGTTGTCATCGGAGTAAAAAATAAAATAAAATCAAATCCAACAAACAGGCCATTTTAAGTAGAATTAAAAACCTCTCCTTGCGCAAGGACGCTAGGAAATTCATCCGAGGCTAGATTAAAAAACATGGAGATATAAATATGAGATTACCTAAATTCATCAAACAGCATCGTTCCTCTTGGGTTTTTTAACCAAGTTTTGCTCGCTTTGCCAACTCCTCGCTGGGCGCAGCTCTCCAACGGCGTGAGCCCGCGCCGGCTCCGCTGCTCCCGAGCGCGCGCGTTGGGTTCCTTTCCTATGGGTTGGATTTTTTTTGTTTTTTGTTTTTTGTGGTTGCTGTGTTTCGCTTCAGTTTCGTCTATTTACTTTTGTTTTCTTCTCCCCCACGCCCGAGGAGAAAGCACCACGAAGCAACGCCGGGCTGCGGCGCTGCCGAGGGTTGAGGTAAGATGGGGCCATGGCGGTCGCCTCAGTCTCAGATCCAGCGGCTGTAGGGGCCCGTCACCTTGGTGTAGGCGTAGGAGGACACAGTGATGGCGGAGTTGGTGGGGATGGCCACCGCCTGCCGCGTGGGCACCGAGTCCCTCCTCTCCTTGCTGGGCGCCTCGGTCGCCAACGCGCCGCCCCACTTGCGCTTCTTGGCAAAGGCTTTGGCGTCCGGCGGCAGCCCCAGACGCGCCGCCTCCTCCTGCCGGGCCCGAGCCCGCTCCGCCAGCTGCTTCACCTTGGCCTCCCACAGCGCCAGGCCGTGGTTGGGCTGGTTCAAGTTCTTGTGTTGGTAGAAGACGAGGGAGATGCGGGTGGGGTGGCAGCGGTTGGGTTTCTTCAGCGGGGTGGTGGCGTGGAGCTCGCGGCGGGCGCACTCGATGAGGATGGAGCCGTGGGCAGGCGCCACGGCCACGCCGCCGATGTTCTCGTCCAGGAAGTTGTGCTCACTGTCTGACCACTCCTCTTCCTCTTCCTCCTCCTCTTCCTCCTCCTCTTCCTCTTCCTCCTTCACCGCCTTCTCCGGCAGATCCTCCTCCAGGCCAAAGGGGTCCCATGTCTTCTCCTGGCGGGGTCCTGCCACCCCCTTCTCACCCACCGCTGCCTCCCACGGCTTCTCCGCCAGCCCCGGGCTGGGCGCCGGTGTCCTCCGCTCCTCCACCTTCACGGAGCCCCACGGCTCCTCGGGGAAGCTGGGGAGCCCCGGCAGACCTGAGTTGAACCCCAGTGACCCCAGCAGGCCCGGGCTGCCCGCGCCCGCCAGCGCCGTCTCCCCCAGCTTGCAGGGGCTCCACGGTTTCGGCAGCAAGCCTGAGCCGTGCGCCGCCGCCGCCGGCTCTCCCGCCACGACGTTGGACCACTGCTTCTCCGGCGGCGGCAGGCGCACGGCGGCGTCGAAGGCGCTCAGCTTCTCCTGCCCGCCCGAGCCCGGCGCCAGCGCGCTCCACGAGCCCTCGGCCGTGCTAGTCCTCTCGGGGGAAGCCGTGCCCCGCGGCGCCTTGAAGGGGCTCCAGCGCTGCTCCGGCGCCGTGCCGTGCGCGGGGACGGCCGGCAGCGTTAAACCAGCGCCGGGCACGGCCGCAGGGCTGGGAAGGGGCTCGATGGCAGGCGGGGGGTCCGGAGGCTCCTGCTTGATGGGCCGGCTGCCGAAACAGTTCTGTGCAAACGCCGGTGCCTCCTCCGAGCCTGGGCTAGTCCTGTGCGCCCCGGCCGTTGCCGCCGCCGCTTTCTGCTGGCTGGCGTAGCGGCTGGCTCGCTCGTAGGTGCGCTGGTGATGGTTTTTGCTCCGCACGCCGTGCGGGATGGGCTCGGGGAAATTGCTGTTCCCATAGGTGTGGTTGAGGTTCTCCTGCAGCGCCGAGACGTCGGGCTTCTTCTCGTAGCCGTTGCTGACCCAGCTGCTCCCGCTCCTCTCGGGCGCCCCGTAATTGAGAAACTGCGAGGGGAACACGTGGTTGCTGGAAAAGCCGTAATACCCGAAGGAGGGAAGCGCGAACTTGGAGTGAAACCCGTTCACGGAAGGCAGATTGGGCTGTGCATAGTAGGAATGGTAAGAGTAAACACTGTTCATGCTGTACGGGTCGGAGGGCCGGCAGCTGCCCAGCACCGAGTAGCTCTCCACCACGGCGTTGCCGTTGTACTTGAAGGCGTTGTAATGGCTCTGGGGTTCCACCTTGATGGAAGGTTTCAGCGGCTGCGGGGGTATCCCGCCTTTCAACGCCATACCTGTGGGACAGCACACACAGCGCCCGTGACCTGCCGGCCGAGGGAGCCACCGGAAGGGAGCCAGGACCCCAGAACGGTCGGCCAGACTCAGAAATCCCACGGTGATGGGTTTGCCAGCCAACTGCAGAGGTTGGCATCACCTGCCATCACCTGGTGCACCGGCATCGATTTACACCTTCGCGAAAACCCAGGCGGCACAGAGGTGCCATCCAGCAGCACAACACAGCAACCCAAAAAAAGCCCCCAACCACATCCCCATCCCCTCACGTGCTTTCCGGGCGGCTCGGGGCGGCAGGACCTCACCTCTGCCCCTGTTACCTGCATTTGGCTGGAGCGTGGGGAGCTCGAGCGCTTCCTGCTTGATCTTCTCTGGCGTCATCAGCTTCTCTTTCTGCAGCTTCTTCCTCTCGGCAGCAGCTCTCCTGGCTTCCAGCTGCCGCTGCCGGCAGGACTTGGCGGGCTCAGGCAGCTTGCGGACCTCGCGGGGGAAGGACGTGAGCACCTGGATGGCCCCGCTGCCCACCTTGGCGTTTTGGTTCTCCTCGCTGCCGAACTCATCCGTGCTGGACATCTTGTAGAGGGGGAGGACGTGCAGCTGCTCATCTTCGGGAATTTTCCCCACCACACGATTGTCTTCCTTCGTCAGTGTGCAGACCTGGCCAGAGCAGGTGCTGTCAGTGGGATGCTGATGGATGTGGCCCGTGCTGGACGAGCCAAACCTCCCACTTCTTCCCCACATTGACATGAAGCCTCAGCAGCCTGGCATCCCCCCAGCCTGCTCTGGTCCACAGCTGGTATTTGGAAATCTCCTATGAGGTCTAGGTTGGACAAAAGTAGATGCTGGTCCCTGTTAGACCTGAGCAGCTCATGTGAGGTGTGCCCAGACCAAACACCTGGAGTCACGAGGGTGGAACAACTGGGGATGGAGCCCCTCAAAAAGGAGCATCCCAAATTAGAGGGGAGCACCTCGAAAAGCCCTGCCAGGTGCCTGCTTACCACGGTGCAGCCGTTGTAGAGGTTGTGCTGGTCCTTGTGAGCGTGAGCACAGAAGTCCATGCACGCCGTCACCCCCGAGAACGGCCTCCCCTCCTTCAAGCCCAGCCGGCAGTCGATGGCTACATCCTCGTTGGTGACCTGTGGAAGGAGGAGCTGGTTACCCAAAATCCCCCGACAGCAGCACCCCACACCCATTCCAGCCGTGTGTGCCAAGGGTGGGATGAGCAGGACCTGGTTTTGGTAGGCTTGCGGCGCCAGCCTCTTGTAAAGCGGAGCAACCTCGGTGGCCAAGTCCTGAAAGCTTCTCCGGAGCAGCTCTTCCTGTGGTAGGGAAAAGAGGAGGATGGCTCCCAGGGATGGAACTGGGGACAGAACCCACAGACACCACACGGCAGCCAACCCTTCCCACGATGTCCGCCACAGCACAAAGCACATGGCTTAAATTCCTTGTGAGGATATGGCCATTCTAGCTCCAGCCTCATTGTCCTCTGGGATTTCTAGAGGCCCCATTCCTGCCGCCTTTCCTTTTCTCATCTCTAGCCCATAAAAACCCCTCAAGGAATCCTATTTTCAGAGTCCTACAGGAAAGGAGCTCCGAACCACCACCCTGCCAGCGCTACCCCTGCTCCACCTCCATCACCCACCTCTTTGGGGTTGTCTCCCACCAGCCTGAACTTGCGGGGAGTTTTGCTGCGGGCGTATTTGCAGCCGTTGAAGTACATGCTCCAGGAGCAGCCGAAGGAGAAGGAAGCACCGCAGGTGTTGGGGTCCTTGCCCTGGCACGCGCAGGTCCGGCTGGGGGGGAACACGGTGTGGGAGCGTCAGCCGCCGGTGCCGCGCGGTGCCGGCAGCTCTGGGAACGGGAGGGAGCCCCCATCCCATTCCCACATCCCATTCCCGCAACCAATTCCTGCATTCCGTTCCCGCATCCCATTCCCTGCATCCCGTTCCTGCATCCCATTCCCGTACCCCATTCTCACATCCCATTCCCACACTCCATTCCCGTACCCCATTCCCACACCCCGTATCCTGTACCCCATTCCTGTACCCCATATCCCATACCCCATATTCCATACCCCATTCCCGCACCCCATATCCCGTACCCCATATCCCACACCCCATTCCCACACCCCATTCCCACCCCATCTCCCCGCCAGGCGCGCTGCCGGTGGGACTCACTCGTCGTTGAGGCCGCAGCGGCGGCTGGTGGGGTTGCCGTACTTGGTGAGGGTGTCGGTGAGCTCCTGGTAGAGCGTGTCCCCCAGCGTGCGGGGGATGCCCTCCCAGGCCAGGATGAGGATGATGATGACGGCGTTCTGGCAGTGGTGGCCGGCGCGGTGCCGCACCAGGCACAGCAGCTTCTCCTCCTGGTTGTGTCTGCGGATCACCTGGAACGAGAGGGGCTGGGTCAGACCTCCTGGGATGGGGAATCCCACAAGTCCTGGGGCGCCCTCAGCTCGCTGAGCCTGTGCCAGGAAGGAGCAGCTGCATGGGGAGAGGCAGGAGGGTAAGGGGGGTACAGGAGAGGGATTTGGGATACAGGAGGGTTTGGGCTACAGGAGGGTTTGGGCTACAGGAGGAGGATCTGGACAGCAGGAGAAGGACTTGGAATACAGGAGAAGGATCTGGGCTATGGGAGAAGGATCTGGGCTATGCCCTGCATGCCTTCCCCAGTGCCCTGTGGGGTGTGGAGGGCAGAGCTGGGCATGTTCCCATGGATTTTGGCAGTGTGGGGGAGCTGGGAGCTGCT
Source organism: Calcarius lapponicus (assembly GCA_039654755.1). Taxonomy (NCBI): domain Eukaryota; kingdom Metazoa; phylum Chordata; class Aves; order Passeriformes; family Fringillidae; genus Calcarius; species Calcarius lapponicus. Next base: position 24,490,399 of record JBBFKN010000011.1, read on the forward strand.
GGTTCTGGACACGCCATCCCCACTGCCAGGTGTGGGGAACCCCGAGGGGCACAGAGGGGACAAGCCTGGGGACGAGAGGCACTCACCCACTTGGCGATGGGGCAGCCCCGGGAGCTCTTGCCCTCCTTGCCCGTGTAGATGACCTTCTCGATGCGGATGGCCTTGCCCTTCTCACCATACCTGCCAGGGCACGGCCACACACAGTCCCACTGGCCCCTCAGGAGCCCCCAGGAGCCCCCAGGCACCCTCACAAATCCCCACTTCCCTGACAGGACCCCGCTCACTCTCACAAGTCCCCAGTCACTCTCTCAAGTCCTCACTCCCCTGACAGGACCCCGCTCACTCTCCCCACTGCCCTGACAGGGCCCCAGCCCCATGGTGAGGGGATCTTACCTCTCCTCCATGAGCTCCCTGATGGAGGCCACGGTGGGCCCCGAGCCCAGGTGGGTGTAATAGGGCCCCTCATCCTTCTCCACGATTTGCTCTGCAGAGACAGGAGGGGAGGGACAGAGATTTGGGTTTGCGCCTTTGCCAGCTGCCCCAAAGGATTCCAAACACTCAAATCCCCTCAATCCAAGCTCTTCTGCACCAAAAATCAAGGTTTTGTAAACACCAACTCCTCGTTCCCTGCTCTGGAAGATTCTGCCAGCACTGAAACGCTGCTGGAGAACCCTCACCCATTAACACCCACCCCTTTTTGGGACACAAAACCCCCCTGAGCAGCCACAGCCCTTGGAAGCACCCTGGCAGTGACCACAGCTCCATCCAGGGAATCTGCTCTGGACACTGCAGCTCTGCTGGGTGGGAGATGGAGACCCCAAACCCCCTCCTCACCCTGCTCCCACCCAGAGTTCCTGTCCAAAACCTCTCACGGACACTGGCCCAGCTGGATGCTGCCATCATGGGATGATTTTGGGGACAGGCAGCTCTTCCTGCCTGCTTTGGGGGTTTGGGCTATGGGAGAAGGATTTGGGCTGCAGGAGAAGGATCTGGGCTATGGAAGAAGGGTTTGGGCTACAGGAGGATCTTGGGGGCAGCAAGGAGAAGATCCTGGGGCTGCAAGGAAAGGATTCTGGAGCTAAAGGAGGATCCTGGAGTTACAGGAGATGGACGCTGGAACTCCAGGAGGATCCTGGGGCTGTAGGAGGAGGATCCTGGAGCTTCAGGAGAAGGACATTGGGACACAGCAAACCCCTGTGGGCTTTCAGGGCATGAAGGAGGTGGGGTGGGAAGTGATGGATGCCCCAGGCAGCCCCAGCACATGGGGATGCTCCAAAACCACCAGCTGGGACGTGTCCTGCACCACAGCCAGGGCTGGTCTGTGTTTGCCTCCCTCTGCTCTCACCAGCCTGATTTTCATTCCTGTCATGTCCAGCTGGCCGGGAGCCAGGCTGAGGAGAAAGCCGGGCTCAGCTGGGCTGCAGCTGTCCAGACAGGGATCAATATGGGATGCTTGGAAAAAGCTCATTTTATTACAGCCTCCCAATAAAGCACCGAGCCCTCTCCTGCTGCATTTCTTTCTCCCTGAGAAAACAGAGAAGGGGAAGGGGGGGAATCCCCCCTCTCCCAGCCCCTAAACAAATCTTTTCCTGGCAAACTCCGAGCTTGGGTTTGAGTGGCTTCAGGAAAGCTTTCCCTCCTCTCCGTGGAGTTTGGGCTCATTCCTGCTGCCATTCACAAGCAAATAAATAAATAATTATAAGCTCCACTAATAAATTGCAGCCTGTGCTTAGCCCAGGGTATCCTCTGGGTGAATGCCCCCCAAAAATCCTCACCCTGCTGCTCCCAGGGGAGCACACAGGTCCAGTCTAAATACTGGGGAGGGAATATCCAGCTCCCCACGCTTGGATGGAGGTGGACTGGAAGGACTGGGTAGGAATTCTCCAGCACTTGCTGAAAGTCTAACAAATGCCAGTGCACACCAAAAATAACCACAAAAAACCTCACAAATCCAAGAGTGTGGTGATTTTTCATGCATCCCACTGGGACTGGCCAGTGAACAAGGCAACATCCCAGCAGCAAGGGATAAGCACAAGTATCAAACCAAAGTTTGGGTTACTCAAAGCAACCTGAACCAGCTAATTTGGCTGAAAACACCAGGGATAACCAGGTGAGAGAGAGTTTAGGTGGGTTTTAGCACTGGGACCACCATGGATTCAGCTGGTTAAGGAGAAATAGAAGGAAAACCCAACAGCCCTTTGGTTTTGCTGCTCATCCAACCCCCCCACCCAGGCAGTGACACAGCCAGTGACACCAGTGCCACCCCCGCAGCGACACAGCCATTTCCATCCACCTGTAAAAACAAGTGAGGAGGAGAGAAACCAAAAGGGAGCTCCACAGCACTGGGGTTTCACCACGTGAGGGCCTTACCTCCCCACAAATCAGGGCTTTGCTGATGCCATGGCTTCCATTACCTGCCCAGCTCAACCCCACCCTGCAAAGCCACCTCTGCCACCCTCCCCAGCACCCCCCAGCACAGCTGCTGGCTCACCAACACAGTCACAGGTGGGGAATTCAGCCTGTGCCCTCTTGGCAGGGGTGTCCAGGAGGCTTTTGGTCGGCGTGTCCAGGTATTTCAGCGGAGACTCCAAGAAGCCGCTCAGGGTGGGCGTCAGCGGCACCTCGTCCTTGGTGGGTGTTCTGTCGACGTCGTCCGCGTCTGGGTTTTGGCTTTCCTCGGAGTAAAAACACGTGGTAGACACCACGGTGATAGCACCAGAAGACTCGATTTTGATCTGTTTGGGGGAGCGGGCAGTGAAGGGTGGCTCTGGCAGCGGCCCCTTCCCTGGAGAGACGCTTTTGGGTCCAGCTTGGGGAGCACTGCTGGGCGCCGGGGCGGTGGCCGCGGCGGTGGCCGTGGTGGGGGACCCTTGTGGGGCTGGTGCTGTCCCCCCCGGCAGCTCGGCAGCCCCGGGGGCGAGCGGGGCGGGCGTCTCGGGGGGCGGCAGGTTGAAATTCTCCCCAAATTCAGCTTCAAATTGTCGGATGAGCTCTTCCAACTTGTCATCCACCATGATGGGAGCCGAGCTGGCCGGCGGGGGCGCAGCCGGCGCTTCCTCCGAGCCGGTCGAGCCCGCCGGCGCCGAGTGAATTTGGGGGCCCCCGCCGGGGGCACCCCTTTCCTGAGAGTCGGAAGCCGGGGGGACGCCGTCCGGGGGGTTTGGTGGCGGGGGGCATGCGGCGGGCAGGGGTAGTGCAAGAGGCTGGTGCGGGAAGGCCGGCGGCGGCGGCTCCGTTTGCATCTCTTCGGCGGGGGGTTCGGCGGGGGGTTCGGCGGGCGCCCGAAACCCCTCCAGGCTGATCTGCCAGAGGGGAGGGAAGAGCGGCTGCGAGTCCTTCTGCTTCGCCTTCTTGATCTGCACTTGCTTGCGGAGAGGTTTGGCCGGCGGGGGCTTTTCGGGCGGCGTTTTCTTCTTCTTCTCTTTGGGCTGCTTTTCCAAGGGCTTGGGGGGCGCGGCGGGGGCGCCGGGAGCCCACCAGCCGCCCGGCCGGTCTGGGGGCGCCGCCGCTGCTGCCAGGCTTTGCTCGAGGAAGAGGCTGCGCTTGTGGTGGAGATGCTGCTGCAGGACCAGCTGCGTCTTCTTGTGCAGGTCGGGCTCTGGAGCTGCCGGCGGCAAGCGGGGGCCGCCCGGTGCTTCTTTGCTGGGCGCTCGCTCGGGGGGTTCTGTTTTGGGGGCCGTCACTTTGCCGGCCGTCGCTTCGGGTCTCTTGAAAGCCGCCTTGATGTAGTCGTCAGCGTTACCCAGCAGCTGCTCCAGCTCTGCCATGGGGTCTCCAGCCCCCGCTGCCCCCTCGGCCTCCAGCCCCCACGTGGCCGCGAAGTTCCCCCGCGGAGGCGCCGCGCCGAAAAACGGCTCTGGCGCCGCTCCGGGCTCCGGCGGGTACCGGGGCTCGTCCCCTCGCTGCCACGCGGCCCCCGGCGGGCCGAGGGGGCCGGGGCCGAAGGGGACGGCGGGGGGGCGGCGGCGGCGGGGGCTGCCCATCGCCCGCGGGCTGGGGCAGGGCGGCCGAGAGCTGCGTGAGGGCCTCGATGGCTATGGCGGTCTGCAGGCTGATGTTCTTCTCCTTGGCGATGGTCAGCGCGCTCTGGGAAAAGGGGAGGCCGTCGGGCGGGCACGGCTCGGCAGCCTCAGGCACCGGCTGGGGGTCGATAGCACCTTCAGGGGGAGGAGGCGGGGGGACGGCGGCGCGGGGCCGCGGTGACGCCAGCTCTTCTCCGAGAGCCGTCTTGATCTTCTGCTCCAGCCATTCCAGGTAGTCGGGGCACTCGGGGCCGTCGCAGTTGCAGTTGGGGGGCTTCACACCATGCTTGGCCAAAGCCAGGGCGGCCTTGAGGGCGTGCAGGTCCTCTCCTCGCGGCACCCCGTCCGCCGCGCCCAGCCCGCCCCGGCTCATCTCCGAGTCGAACTTCTCGTAGAGCAGCGACGGCGACGCCGGCGGTGGGAGCCGGTAGGAGGAAACGGCCTCGGCCACCGCCGAGAAGGCCACCAGGTTCCGGACGTCTTCCAAGTGGGCTTTGCCAGGGGCGGGCGGCTGGCCTGGCGACCACCCGCTGGGCTCCATCAGCACGGGACCCCCCGCCTCCGGCCGGCCCCCATTCACCAGGCTGAGCCCGCTGCCCTCCTTCAGCCGCCTTTCTTCCACATAATTAATTGGCCCTTCTTCCATTTGGCTTCTGCTGGGTCCATCAACCGCGCTGCCCGCCGAACCTGTCTGTGAGGAGGGAGAGAGAAGAGACGTGAGCACCCCCATGAGCCCCAACCCTAATTTTTCCCTCTGTTTCCTTTAGTTCCCCTTTCCCCATCTCATTTTCTGACAGGGAGGGAGGTGAAGACGCACATGAGCCCCGTGAGGAACAGCCAACACAAATCCCTGCGGGTTCTGCCCGGCTGGCTGAGTGAGGAGCAGCTCGGCTCGGCTCAGAGGGTGGCCACTTTCCACCGTGCCACCCACGTCCCCACCCCGCCACTCGCTTTTGAAATCACTCACGGCGCCGTTCGGGATTTCCATCACCCGCCGAGGGCGGGACGGGCAGGGTGTCCCTGGCTGCGCTGCCACAGTTTGCCCGCGCTGGAGGCAGCAGCACCAGGAGGAGAAGAGGCTTTTGGGGCCGTGCCAGGAGCGAACATCCCGGCCGGGAGCAGCGTCCTTCGCCGGGGGCCGCGGCACGGCAGGAAGCCGCCGAGTTGGCTACGCCGGTGCCAGCGGCTGTTTCACCTCAAATAACCCAGGCTCTGCATCAGCACGGCCGGCCAGGGCTCCCGGGGCCGTGCCAGGGACACACCAAACCCAGCCGGTGGCACCTGGGAGCCCGGCACCCTGGTGAAGACCCCCCAAGGGTTTCTGCCAGGGACGGAGGGGGTTGTTCTGTTCTCCGTGGTGCTGTCCCACCTCGGCGCTGGGGATTTCGGTGCCGTTTGCTGATAAGCAAGGGGAGCTTCCGGCAAGCTAAAAATACAGCAGAGTTCGCTGGAAAAACCGTGCCAAAGCAAGCAGAGGCTGTGGGCAGAGCTTCCTGCCTCGGGATGGGGCCGCCAGCGGCCCGTGGGAAGGATCGCCAGCCCAGATTCCAGCCGAAATACGAAGTTAAATACAAAGTTAAATACAAAGTTACGGCTCCGAGTGTTCAAAGTGTCCGTGTGTGGCTGCTTTAACCCTTCAGGCACCACGGCTTCGGCAGAGAGTCCTTCACCTTTCGCTGTGAGAGCGTGAGCACAGCCACGCTGCAGAGATAAGAACGCTACGCTGGAGAGATAAGAACGCTGCTGACTCCGGCGAAATCTCGGAGCAACCACTCCCAGCACGACTCTATCCAAAAAAAACCCTTTTCCCCAGCGGAGAAATCCCCCAGGGCAGCACAGCGCTGGTAGGGCATCACCCCGTGATGTTTTTGGAGGGTTTTTAGAGGGGCTCCGGTGCCTTCGGGGCGATGGGACCGGTCCGGCAGGTCCGGGGAGAAAGCGCAGCCCGGGCAGGGCGGGGAGAGCACAGCACGCCTCCGCTCTCCTTTGCAAACCCAGCAGGGAACGGCCTCGCCCGTCCTTCCTCCGCCCTCATCTTCCTCCTCCTGCCCAGCCAAAGGGGATTTTCCCAAGCGCCGGGGAGATAAATGCCCTGAGCCGCCCCTCTGAAGGGCTCCGGTGCCCCAAGGGTCGCCAGCCCAGGGAAATGATGGCAAACCTGTTCTGCTCCGGGCGGGGAGCGGCCCCAAGGGAGAACCTGCGGGGAAAGGGCAGGGGAAGCCCCAGAAATCAGCCGCAGGGCCAGGGAGGCGCCTTGGGCTGCTCCAGCCCATAAACTGGGTTATGGAACCGGGCTGGGAATGTAGGAAAATAGCTCATCGTGCGAACTAAAGGGAGGAGCAAACATCCCCCGCTGCTCCTAAAGGGTTAACCCGAAAGCCACAACCCCCCTAAATCAGTGGAGGAACAAAACTTCACAGACATATACACATAAATACATATATATCTATAAACCAATTTTTTTCCTGGCTGTCCCATCCAGCTCCTTTTGTTCCAGCCCTGCTGCCTGGGAGATGTTAAGACCCCGCCGCTCCTCCCCAAAAATCGATCCCCCCTCCCTGCCGTGGGCACCAATCCCTCTGCCCTCGGATTATTTTCCTCAGAAAAAGTTTTCCAAGAGCTCCCGAACCTCCTTCCATTCACCCCGAGAAAGGATAAAAGCTGGGGAGGGGAGGAAATAAATTAAAATAAAGAGAAAACCGAGCGATACGCTTGGGGTTAAGCACATCCCCTTCCGCATCCTACAAAATGGGAAAAAAAACCCCCGTGAGGACAACAACTTTTTATTTTTTTTTAAACCCGTTTTTCCTCCCTTTTTAAATCCCCCCGCAGTTTAAATGCCTTAAGAAACAGAGAGAAGGAAAAGGGAAATAAATAAAAATCAGGCGCACAGAGGCTGAGGGCGGCTTGGAGCGGCTCCAGCCCGGGCTGCGCTCCCTGGGAACAGCGCGGAGCCGCGCGGGGCCGGGCGGCGCTCACGGCGGCGGGGGCGGGAGGCGGCGGCGGCGGCACCGGCACCGAGCGGGGCCCGCGGGAGCACCGGGAGCCCCGGCCCTCCCCGCCCCCCGCCCGAGCAGCTGCGGGAGCCATTGGCGCCCGCGCCGCGCGCACGTACGGACCGGACCGGCCGGCGGCGGACGGACGGACGGACGGACGGAAGGATGGACAGAAGGATGGAGGGACGGACGGACGGAGGGAGGGATGGAGGGACAGACGGATAAATGGATGGACGGATGGACAGACGGAGGGAGGGAGGGACGGACGGACAGAGGGAGGGATGGAGGGACAGACGGATAAATGGATGGACGGATGGACAGGAGGAGGGATAGACGGAGAGACGGACGGAGGGATGGACGGATGGACGGACTGAGGCATGGATGGACGGAAGGAGGGATGGATGGAGGGACGGATGAACAGACAGAGGGACGAACGGATGGATGGATGGATGGATGGACGGACGGACGGACAGATGGATGGATGGATGGACGGACGGACGGAGGGATGGACGGAGGGATGGATGGATGGATGGATGGATGGATGGATGGATGGATGGATGGATGGATGGATGGATGGAGGGACAGACAGACGGACGGTGCCAAAGGGGTCAGGAGCCGCACAGAACGGAGCACACACACAGCTGGGCGCTGTCCCATGCAGAAACCACAAAATCTGAATAAAAGTGGAGAATTCGGGGGCCAGAGGAAGCTCGGTGGCAACGCTGAGCCCTTCTCAGCAGCACCAGGGTGGCTCGGGGGCACCGGGGTGGCTCTGGGGACACCGGGGTGGCTCCGGGGGCACCGGGGTGGCTCCGGGGGCACCGGGGTGGCTCTGGGGACACCGGGGTGGCTCCGGGGGCACCGGGGTGGCTCTGGGGGCACCGGGGTGGCTCGGGGGGCACCGGGGTGGCTCCGGGGGCAGCGTGTGCCGGGGCTGCAGCGAGGGCACGGCCGGGAGCCGAGGAGGTCAGCAGGAGCCGCTGCCAGCCGGCAGCACGGGCCGGCCAAGAGGGAGCTTTGGCTGCCGGCCCCGCTGCGGTGGAGCCCGGCCAGCCCCGGCACTCGGATTGTGGTTTCCTCCTCTGGCACCCACCCCGGGGATCCTCCTCCCTTGGGATGGTGGCTTTGGGGCACCGCCGGGGGAAGCCCTGAGCGCTGCAGACCCAAGAACAGCCCAAGGGTCGTGCCAGGGATGGGAACGCTGCTGGGATCGCAGCACACCCTGGGAGCACCACCAGACCCCCAGAGATGGGAAAGCCCTGCCCATCCCAGCCCCTCCACAGCCCCCAGAGGCAGAGGAAGGGAAAGAGGAAGGAGAAGAGGGAAGTGGAAGGGGAATATGGGGAAGGAGATGAGGGCAAAGAGGAAGGAGATGAAGGGAAAGGAGAGGCGGCAGGCAGGCCGCAGAGGAGCAGTGACCTAAATCCAACTCGCCGCTCCTGAAAAGGGGAATTCAAGGAAAGGTGGGAAGGCTGAGGGCTGAGTGAGAGCAGGGAGAGCCCCCGGGTCCCCCCTGGCAGCCGGGGCAGCCGCCCCGGGCCCGCCCCTCTCCCGCCCCGCTTCCCGAGCTGCTTCCTTGGCCCCGGCTGACCCCGGCGCTGGGCTGAGCCGCTCGCTCCTGTCCTCATTTAGCCCGGAGAAAAGCCGGAGTAACCCAGGGAGCTGAGCTGATCTCCCCGCAGGAAAGCCGGCTCTGCGCACTCCAGCGCCAGCAGCACTGCTGGGGACCCCCGTGGGCACGAGGCTCCCACCCCAGAAACACTGCACCCCCTTTTCCTCCTCCTTTGGGGTATGACGAGCTGGAATGCGACAGAGTCCCACTCCCCACCCCGCCAGTACTGGGGGCTTTATTCCCACTTCCAACCACCTCCAGGAAAAGTGTTTTCCCTTCTGGAAGGGAAGCTTGAGGGGGGGATGTTCAGGGTCAGGATGGTTGGGGAATGGAGGCTCAGGGTGGGAGTACCCAAGAGTGGCGATGCTTGGGGTTGGGATGTTTGGGGTGAGGATTTTGGGATCGGGAATGCTCAGCAAGGGGATGTTCGAAGCAGGAAGGCTTGGGGCTGGAATGTCTGGGGGGGGATGCTCGGAGTGAAGATGTTTGGGGTCAGGACACTTGGGGCAGCGACACGGAGCAGGGACAGAGCAGGGACACTCAGGGCAGGGACACAGAGCAGGGACACCTGGAGCAGGGACACCTGGAGCAGGACACTCAGGGCAAGGACACAGAGCAGGGACACGGAGCAGGGACAGGGAACAGGAACATGGAGCAGGGACACGGAGCAGGGACACGGAGCAGGGACACAGAGCAGGGACACGAAGCAGGGACACAGAGCAGGGACACGGAGCAGGGACACCGAGCAGGGACACGGAGCAGGGACAGGGAACAGGAACACGGAGCAGGGACACTTGGAGCAGGGACATGGAGCAGGAACATGGAGCAGGGACAGGGAGCAGGGACACGGAGCAGGGACAGGGAACAGGAACATGGAGCAGGGACACGGAGCAGGGACACGGAGCCGGGACACAGAGCAGGGACACGGAGCAGGGACACGGAGCAGGGACACGGAGCAGGGACAGGGAACAGGAACACGGAGCAGGGACACGGAGCAGGGACACTTGGAGCAGGACAGCCGGGACCGCGGCCCCGGGGGATGCTCAGCCCCGCCTCAGCAGCTGCTCCCAGCGGCCGCTCCCAGCAGAGCGGTTTTTGGGAGGCCGAGTGCCCGCTCCCGGCCCGCTGCACCTTCCCAGCGCGGCGCCGAGCCCGCCGGGAGCCGCCAGCTGGCACAGGCAGGGGAAGGCTTGGCACGGCACAGCTGCCGGCCCCGGCCCCGAGCCGAGCTCTTGAAAGGGAAAAAAAGGAGAAAAAAAAAAAAAAAACCCAACCACCCCACGGGACTATTTTTGTTTCTCGAAGCGGTTTTTTCCTTAAACACAGCTGGCTGCCCTCGTGCCGGCTCCCAGACTGGCACGGCTGAATCACCGAGCCTGCTCCGAGCCCGGGGAAGGGATGGAGAGCAGGGGAGGAAGGAAAGGGGAAGGGGAGGAAGCAGAGGAAGGGAAAGAGGAAGAGGGAAGTGGAAGGAGAATATGGGGAGGGAGATTAAGGTAAAGAGGAAGGAGACGAAGGAGAAAGGCAAGGGGAAGGGGAAGGGAAAGAAGGGGATGGGGAAGGAGAAGAACAGAATGAAGAGAAATGGGAAGAAAAATGAAAAAGAGAAGGAAGGGGAAGAAGGAATGGGAGAAAGGGGATGGGCAAGGAGGGGAAGGGGGATAGAAAAGGAAGATGGGGATGGGGAGGAAGGGCAACAAGGGGAAGACTGGGAAGGGGAACAGGAGGAAGGTGACAGGGGCAGGGAAGGACAAGGACACATAGAGGAAGGAAGTGGAAGCACACGAGCTGTGTGGGAAAGGCCTGAGGCCTCTCCTCACCTGCCACCCGGCCCAGCTGCACTTCCCATCCCACTCCAGCCCAGTCTCACAGCCCCCCAGTGCCAGCATTCCCCACAGGACCAGGCTCTGTCCCCTCCCAGCCACTCCAGCCCCCAGTGGGGGCATTTCCACCCCACCAATTGCTTTGCACTTCAAATCAGGGGAAAAAGCCAGATTTGGGGGGGGCGAGGAGGAAAGGTTTTCCACAGCCACACACTGACCAAACTGCACCCCAGCTTGCAAGGCTTTGAACAGAGGAGGAGTCCCTGCACCCTCCTGGTCCCCAGGTGCAAGTCAGGGCTGTGCCAGGCAGCACCCATGGGTGCTCAGCCCCTCTCCAGGTCATCCCCATCCCGTCATACCTGGGGGATGCTGCTGTGCCCCCCCTGTGCTGGACGTGGGGTTCCTCACGCCGTGCACAGCCCGACCTTCATCAGAGGAGGAAGAGGAGGAGGAGGAGGAGGAGGAGGAGGAGAGCCGTGTGTGCCGCCTGGCAAGCACGGGCACGCTGCTGGCGCGACGGCCGGCGGGCAGGAGCCGGGAGATGAGTGGGAGCCGGGCCCTGCCCCGCCTGGGAGCAGGGAAAACGCCTCCCCTGCCAAAGCCACAGCTGCTTTCGCCGCCACGACCCGCTCCCCATGGGCAAAAGCATCTCGTGGCAGGTGGGAGACGCGGCCCCTTTGGATGAAATCCCTTTCCCCAGAGCTGGAGGAAAACGCGTCGGCAGCACGGCATCGGCGAAGCGCAGCGCGTCGTACAAAGAAACCCCTTTTTCTACCTGAAAATTTCAAGCTCTCCCGCTATCCCACTGCCTCCCCGGGGGCCGGGGCCGCTGAGTCAGCGCCGGCTCTGCTGAGTCACCGGGGCCACCTCAGCCCATGAGCTCAGCGCGGGGGTTTGGCATCTCCGCGCTCACTCACGGGCACTGCCAGGCCCCCAGAGTCTCTGCCAACACTCTGGGGTCTCACCAGCTTCTCCTCGGCCGTCCCCAAAGCCACATTGCACATCCAACGCCACAGAAACACAACCAGCAAAGGGTGGGCACGCCGGGGAAGCCGGTGACGTTTCCAGCCTTCCCACCCCCCAACCACGCCGTGGTCCTCTCCAAAAACACCTCAGCACAGACCACCCACGAGCCGGGACGGCAGCCACCCTCATCCTCCCCACCGCGCTCGCCAGAAGAGGAAATGGAACAGGGAAAGGAGGCAAAAAGGAAATCTGGTTTTGCCTTTTTTCCCCACCTCGCTGGGGTCAGCAGCACCATGGGGGAAAGCGCTGAACGGTGAAAGAACCCAAAAATGAAATCTGGTTTTGCCTTTTCTTGTTTCCCCCTTGCTGGGCTCAGCAGCAGCATGGGAAAAGTGCCAAACGGCGAAAGAACAGAAAAATGAAATCTGGTTTTGCCTTTTTTCCCCCTCCTCGCTGGGGTCAGCAGCATCACGGGGGAAAGTGCCAAACGGTGAAAGAACAGAAAAATGAAATCTGGTTTTGCCTTTTTTCCCCACCTCGCTGGGGTCAGCAGCAGCACGGGGAAGGCGCCGCTGCCGCCTCCGGCGTCCCCGGGCCGGCGGTGCCGGTGGCGGTGCCGGGGCTGACGATGACTCCGATGACTCACGGGGAAGGAGGGAGGAAGGAGGGAGGGGGGGAAGCGGCGCGTGCACGGGGCCGTGGTGTTTGTAAACCTAAAAAAAGCCATGTGCGGGCAGGCAGCGTGCTGCTGCTGGGCCGGCGGGGACCGAGAGCCGCGGGGCAGGCGGCGCCATCCCAGCGGGATCCCAAAGTGATCCCAGTGTGATCCCAGGGTGATCCCAGAGTGATCCCAGAGTGATCCCAGCGTGATCCCAGAGTGATCCCAGAGTGATCCCAGCGTGATCCCAGCGGGATCCCAGGGTGATCCCAGTGTGATCCCAATGCAATCCCAGGGTGATCCCAGTACGATCCCAGAGTGATCCCAGTGCGATCCCAGAGTGATCCCAGTGCGATCTCAGTGCGATCCCAGTGCGATCCCAGTGCGATCCCAGAAGGATCCCAGTGCGATCCAAAGGGGAGCAGGGAGATCCAGAGGGCAGGCATGATCCCAGTGTGATCCCAGCGTGATCCCAGCGGGATCCCAGTGCGATCCCAGAGTGATCCCAGAGTGATCCCAGCGGGATCCCAGTATGATCCCAGGGTGATCCCAGCAGGATCCCAGTGTGATCCCAGTGTGATCCCAGCGGGATCCCAGTGCAATCCCAGTATGATCCCAGAGTGATCCCAGCAGGATCCCAGGGTGATCCCAGGGTGATCTCAGTGTAATCCCAGCAGGATCCCAGTGTGATCCCAAAGTGATCCCAGTGCGATGCCAGTGCGATGCCAGGGTGATCCCAGGGCGATCCCAGTTTGATCCCAGTGCGATCCCAGCAGGATCCCAGTGCGATCCAAAGGGGAGCAGGGAGATCCAGAGGGCAGGCATGATCCCAGTGTGCTCCCAGTAAATTCCCAGTGCGATCCAGAGAGCAGGCATGATCCCAGTGTGATCCCAGTGCGATCCCAGAGTGATCCCAGTGTGATCCCAGCGGGAGCCCAGTGCAATCCCAGTATGATCCCAGAGTGATCCCAGCAGGATTCCAGGGTGATCCCAGTGTGATCCACCAGGCAGGTGTTCCCAGTGTGCTCCAACACCAACCATCCCAACCAGGGAGGCTCCAGGCTGGCACAGCTGGCAGGAGCTGGCACTGCCACCAGGGCTGGTGCAGCCGCGGCGTTAATTAAGCATCGGGCCTTTAATTGCAATGGCGTTAATTGGTGCAGGTTTAGGCGCCTGAGCTTTAACTGCAGCGGCTTCAAGGCAATGGCCTGAAGTGCAGAGGCTCTAATTGCAACACCAGTGGGTTCCTCTGGAGCCCCTCACTCACCCTGCCCCACATTCCCTGCTCCACCCCACATCCTGGGATGTTTCTCCATCCCTTCCAGCCAGCCTGAGAAGCAGAGCAGGCTGTGCCACCAGCCCTGTGGTGACAAACCCTCTGGCCACCCCGTGGCCTCCACACTGACAACTGCAGCATTTACAACTTGCTCCAATCCTTTTTTTATTTTTTAAACAGCATTTTCAGGGCTCAGGGTGGTTCGGAATATTTTTTTCCCCTCGTTTGGCTGCGATGGGAACTGCAGGCTCAGGAGCTCGTGGTCCCCAGCTCCCCCCTTCGACAGCAAAATCTCATTTAATCAAAAGATGCGGCGACTGGATGTGCAGAAGCACTTGGCTCTCGCTCTCTTTTTTTCCCCTTAAGAACTGCCATTTTAGCTGTAGCAAACAAACACGCTGCATTGTCCCTGCCTCCACAGCCCTGCCTGCAAAGCCCAGCCCAGGAAAAGGGGATTGTGGCCCCGGGACAGAGGAGCAGAGGGGCTGAGCTGGGTGCTGGGGCTGGCAGTGGTGTGGCGGGCAGATGTGCAGCGGGGACGGGGCCCATCCCAGCTGTTCCACCTCCAGCCTCTTCCCGTTTCATTTCATCTCCCCTTGGACGCCGGCCCGGGGAGCGGGGGATAAATAAAAAAAGCTCTTTCATCCTCAGAAACGGTCTGGCACCCTTCTACACAGAGCTCAAAGCACCGAGATGAAAGCGCTGGCACGGCACGGAGCAGGGGGTGTCCCCAGCAGGGACCTGGGGGCATCTCCCTCACCCCAGCCCGCGGTGGGGACAGCGAGGGGACGGGGACACCGCGTTTGGTGCTGGCCCCTTCAGGACGTCCCCTTGAGAGGACACCCTGGAGCCAGGGACACAGAGGGGACAGGGAATGGGGACCCACAGGGACAGGGAAAGCTGGCATGGGCTGGGACCAAGGACCTCGGTGTCACAAGGGGTCCAGCACAGGCAGGAAGGGACGCCAGGGGAACGGGAATGGGGACAAGGGACCCTGGTTGCATGGGAATGGGGACAAGGGACCCTGGTCACATGGGAATGGGGACAAGGGACCCCAGTGGCATGGGAATGGGGAAAAGGGATCCCAGTGGCATGGGAATGGGGACAAGGGACCCCAATGGCATGGGAATGGGGACAAGGGACCCTGCACAGGCAGGCAGGGATCCCAGTGGCATGGGAATGGGGACAAGGGACCCCAGTGGCATGGGAATGGGGACAAGGGACCCAGCACATGCACACAGGGCACCAGGGACCCCAGGAGGACGAGAATTGGGGACTGCAGTGCATGCAGGAAGGGGACTGGGGACCTTGGTGCCAGGGGGACAAGAACTGCAGCGCATGCAGAACCAGGAGCAAGGAGCCTGGCGCCATGGGGACAAGGACTGGGGACCCCAGTGCCATGGGGACAGCTCACCCCCAGTGTGCCAGCACCAGGGACACCCCAGCAAGGGCTTTTTGGGACACAGACCCACAGCACAACCGCGAGTCCCAGAGCCATCGTGCCACCACTTTGTCATCCCCATTCCCAGCTGGGCCAGCAAGGCCCCTCAAAAAAGGCCAAAATGCTGGGGACACACAATTCCCAGACCCCACCAGAGCCGCCTTCCCCCTTAATTACCTGCGAAAAAGAGTCCATGTCAGGCAATCCGAAAAACAAACCCGGTCACGGCTAACGAGGTGCCAAAGGCCAAGAGCGGGGCTCCTTTATGGGGCCACCATCACACCCTGGAGGACTCTGCCCGGCCCTTCCCAGCATGATGCAACCTCGGGGCTCACCGCATCCCGGCACAACCCACCGCCCCGGCACCTGCCACCGGCTCTAGCTGGGATTTCTGATTTTTGGGGGTGTTTTTTCTGGTTTTTCTTTTTGCACAGCATCCGGAGGCAGCTCCGGCGTTGGCGGGCGCACGCGCCGGCCGCGAGATCCGAAGCATCCCCACACGTGGTGCCAAAAACGCCGCTCACCGCCGGCTCCCAACTCGGGATTTTTGGCAACGCTCTCCCCACCGTGACCTCGGCGAACGTCCCTTGGAGCCACCGGCACCCGCAGCCGCTCGGGATGCCCGAAACTGCCGAACCGCGCTCGGATAGAACCAAAATCACCGCCTGGGCGGGCGGGTGAGCCCCCCCCGAGGAGGAGCAGCTGTTTTTTGTGCCCACCTCCGTCCTGCCGTGACGGAAAGCGGGGGGATGCCCGCGCCGGACCCCGGGACTTCGTCACGGCGAGGGATGACAGCTGCCACCGGCCCCGGGTGACGTCACGGTGACGTCACGGCGGGGAGCCTCATCGCCCTTGTTCGCATCACCCCGCCGCACCTCTGAGCTCAGCACATTTCGCGATGGTTTTAATGGAAATAATGATTAATAAAGGCGAAAAAAGCACACGGGGGAATGACGGTATGGGGGGGGGGAGGGGGGTGCGCACCTTAAGGTTTATCGCCCTCCCGACCCTAAACACCACCAACCCCCCCCTCACCCCCCCCAACCACGAAGCGATGCTGGAGGGAAAGGAAAGGGATAAAAGAAGGAAAACAGCCCCAAAACGGGGGCGGGGGCGCGGGGCCCTCCCCAGGCCCCGCCGCTTTGTCCTCTCGGCCCCGCGGGGCCGCCAACACCGGGGGGGGGGGTCTTTAACCTCCCCCGCACCGCCCGGCAAGGCCAAGGAGGGATTGGGGTTTTGTGGGGAGGGTTTGCGGGGTGCAAAGGGAGGGTTTTGGAGGGGAGAAGGGGTGCGCTTACCTCGCCGCTGCCCCCGCGCTGCCCCGCAGCCCCCGCCGGCCCCGCACGGCGCCGGCCCTCAGGAGGAAGCCATCTTGTCTCCCTCTCCTCCGCGCTCCCTCACCGCCGCCCCGCTGCAGCCCGGGGGGGGAATGAGCGCCGCATCCCTGCTCCCCCCCCTGTCCTCCTCCTCCTCCTTCTCTTCTTCTTCCCTCCTTCCTCCTCCTCCTCCTCCTTCCTCCTCCTTCTTCCTCCTCCTCCTCCTCCTCCTTTCCCCCCCACGCACAGCCCCCCCCCCCCTTTCCCCCACGCAGTGGCACCGCCCGCACGCTCCCTGCGCTGCGCAGGAGCGGGCCATGAGGGGGACGCGGGGGGGGACACGGGGGGATGTGGGGACACGGACGGGGGGACACGGAGAGGGACACGAGGGGGGACGTGAGGGAAGACGTGGGGACATGAGGGGGACACAGGGAGGGACATGGGGACATGGAGGGACACGGAGGGGAGACGAGAGGGGACACGGGGGGGGACATGAGGGGGACACAGGGAGGGACATGGGGACATGGAGGGACACGAGGGGGGACGAGAGGGGACACGGGGGGGACATGAGGGGGACACAGGGAGGGACATGGGGACATGGAGGGACACGGAGGGGACATGAAGGGGACATGAGACTGGACACGGGGGGGGGACACGGGGGGGGGACATGAGGGGATGTGGGGACAGGGAGGGGGGACATGAGAGGGACATGAGGGAAGACGTGGGGACATGAGGGGGACACGGAGGGGTCACGGAGGAGGGCATGAGGGGTGACACAGGGGTGACACAGGAGGGACACGGGGGATGTGGGACACGAGGGGGACATAAGAGAGACATGAGGGGGACATGAAGGGGACATGGGGGGTGCGGGGACATGAGGGGGGCACAGAGGAGGACACAAGGAGCATGGGGGGACATGAGGGCGACATGGGGGGTGCAGGTGGCACACTAGGGGGACACAGACAGGGACACAGACACACGACCCCACAACCCCAAAATGGGGTCACAGGACCCCCAAGCCCTGCCCTTTGTGTCACTGTCCCCCAGGAAACTGAGGCAGGGGTGGGAGCAGCCAAAAACCCCAAAAGCAGCCGGGGAGCCCCTAAAAAGCTCTTTACACCCCCCAATATTCTCCTGCCATTAAACCCCTGAGAACCTCGTTAATTGTTGTCCGTTAATTTGGGTACGTTAATTGGGGAACACTGGTCTTTCGGCTTGGATAAACCTGAGTCCAGGCCTGGATAAACCCAAGTCCAGGCTTGGATAAACCCAAATCTAGGCTTGGATAAACCCAAATCTAGGCTTGGATAAACCCAAGTTCCAGGACTGGATAAACCCGAGTCCAGGCTTGGATAAACCTGAGGCTGGGGCTGGATAAACCCGAGTCTGGGGCTTGGATAAACCTAGATCAAGGCTTGGATAAACCCGAATCTAGGCTTGGATAAATCTGAGTCCAGGCTTGGATAAATCTGAGTCCAGGCTTGGATAAATCTGAGTCCGGGCTTGGATAAACCTGAGTCCAGGCTTGGATAAACCCGATTCCAGGGCTGGAGCCCCTGTTTCTGCTGGGAATGGGGTTTTCTGTCAGGTTTATTTAGGATTTGTTCCCCAAATTCAGTTCGGGGCTCTGCTTTGGGGGATGAGTGGCAACTCCCAGCGCTGGAATTCCCATTCCCAACACCGGGAACGCCCCAGGGACACCTCGAGCTGTCCCACATCCCATCCCCCGTGGGTTTGGGGCCCTGGTGCCCCCGTCCCTGCTGGGAATGGGAATTTCTCTGGGGTTTATTTCGGATTTATTCCCCAAAGCTGAAGGGGACAGGTGGGAGCATCCTTCCCTGGGCTGGGGCGGTGCGCGCTAATGAGCGGCTTCCCAAGACCTTGATTAGTTATGCAAATGAGTGGGAAAGACCCCCGGAGCCGCCCGGGAAGGCAGCAGAGGGTCGGAGCGCTCAGCCTCGGCCTCCGCCATCCTCCTCTTCCTCACGGACGGAAAATCGGGGGGAAATCGGGGAAATCGTGAAATCAGCCCCGGGGGGGGCAGCAGGAGCTGCAGGCGGGCCCGGCCGAGCAGGAGGAACTGGAGGAACTGGAGGAACTGGTGCAGGGAGAGACTGCGGGCACAGCGTGGGAATCGCGGCACACCCGGCGCCGGGGGATCCCGGCCATATCCCCCCAAAAATTCCTCTTTTTCCCCCCAGATCCCGCCCGGAAAAGCGGAGCCGGCAAAGCCTCCCCGCCGCTTTTCGGTTTCCAGCCGAGGGCAAAGTCCTCCCCGTGCCTCGCCGAGCCACCCGTGCCAAGGTCCGTGCCACCCTCCCGAGGGAAAAAACCCCTCGGAGGCGCTCACACCCCGAAAACACCAAAAACAGAGCGCAAACAACACCGAATTTGGGGGTTTCTTTAGGGGGAAAAGCACCAGAGTCGAGGCCCAGCAGATGTTCCTCCCTCCCACGCTGGAGACCCCCCGGCTGCAGCAGCTCCCCCCCTTTTTCTGCGTGGGCACCAAATGTGAAATCCCGGCCCCGAGCACCCCGGCCGGTCGGACCAGGGATTTTTTTGGGTGAAGAAAACGCCGCAACTTGTTCAGCTCCGAGCACGGGCACGGCCCTGCCTCCCCCTTCCTTGGCGCCCCCTCTTTTTCTGGGGGGCAGCCGGGTGCGTTCCGAGCAGCGTTTTGAGAGAAATCCCCAGGAATTCGGTTTAAAGTCGGGTTTTGTTCCGCCCGTCCCGCGGCGCTGCTTTGGGGATGCCCCAGGGACGAGCTGAATTTTATTTTTTTTGGGGGGTGGTTTAAAGCATCCAAGTGGCCTTTAAGGCAGCAGAAAGTCCCATTTCCCACGGAAATACCCTTAAAAAAAAAACCAAACCAAAGCCAACCAAACCCAACCAAACCACCACCAGCCAAGGAGGGGCTTTCCCTGCCCACCCCCTCCGAGTGACGGCGACGCTACAAAGGGGTCACAAAGCACCCCAAAGAGTGGAGCTGAGAGGGGGGACGGGGTTTGGGGTCACAAACCACCCCAAAAAGTGAAGCTGAGAGGGGGGACGGGGTTTGGGGTCACAAACCACCCCAAAAAGTGGGAACGAGATGGGGAAAGGGATTTGGGGTCACAAAACACCCCAAAAAGCGGGGCTGAGAGGGGGGAAGGGATTTGGGGTCACAAACCACCCCAAAAAGTGGGAACGAGATGGGGGCACGGGGTTTGGGGTCACAGATCACCCCAAAAAGTGGGAACGAGATGGGGCACGGGGTTTGGGGTCACAGATCACCCCAAAAAGCGGGGCTGAGAGGGGGGCACGGGGTTCGGGGCTCGCTCACCTCCCTGCGGAGCCTCTCCATCTCCATCCCGGGGGGGCAGCGTCAGATGTCGGGGTTCCCCCCGGCCGGGGGGGCGGCCGGGCCGGGCTGGCGGAGCCCCCGGGGCGGCGACAGCGACATGGCGGGGTCAGCGCGCCCCCAGCCCGGGGACAGCGCGACTTCTGCGGGACAGAGCCGCGAGTCACCCCCGGTTTTAATTTCCACCCGCGGGGAGGGGGGGCGGCCCCGCTGTCTCCCCACCCCCCCCCAAAAGCGGGGTGCAGCCTCGCCGCTTTTAATCCCACCCCTTCTTTCTCCCAACCTTTCTCTCGCTCTTTTTTTTTCTTTTTTTTTTTCTTTTTTTTCCCCTTTTTTTCCTCCTTCCCCCCCCCCCCCGCCCCAACCCCGCAGAACTTCCCAACTTCAGCCGCGCACCGGCAACTTTCCACCTCCCCCAAATCCCCAAATTTCCGCCGAAAAATTGAATTTACCGGCCAAAACAAACCGGGGGTCCGCGCCCCTCGTTGCCGGCGGGGGTCGGGCCGGGGCCGAGCGCGCTGCCGGCGGCCGGGGGGGCTCGGGGGGACCCCGAGGGGCTCGGGATGCCGCGGGCACCCCGAGGGGAGCCCGGAGCCGCCGCACGTTGCCGCTGCCGCCGCCGCCGCCGCGCTGCCGCTGCTTCCTTTGTTCTGCAGCGCCCGCTCGGGGGGACCCGCCGGGAGCACGGGGGGGCTCCGGGCCCGCGCCGGGGGCTCGGCGGTAACGGCGGCAGCGGCGGCAACGGGGGAGAACCCCCGGGGGGAACGGGGGGAATGAGGAGGGGGCGAACCCCGAGGGCTCTGCGGGTAATGGGGGGAACGGGAGGGGGCGAAACCCGGGGGGCTCGGGGAGAACGGGGAGAACCCCGGGGGGCTCAGGGGTTAACGGGGAAGGGGCGAGCCCCGGGGGGAACGGGGAGAAAGGGGGGTGGGAGCTTTGCTGTAGGGTGGCCGAGCGCGGGGGGGCTCCGGGCTGTTTTTGTAGGGTTGTTTTGGGGTGCGGGGGCTGCACGACCCTCCGGGGGCCGTGAGCGCTCCGGTGGTGCCGCTGTTGTTTCTGTGGGGTCGGGAGCGGGGTCTGCGCGGGTCCCGCTCTGTGTTACCGCAGGGGGAAATGCCAAAGGGTGGCAGCCCGGCTCCCCACCCTGTTCCGTAGCCCCAAAATCCTCCCTACCCTATCCCAGATTCCCCCATATGCCACCCCACAGCCCCCCAAATCCCCCATACCCCACATCCCTCCATTCCTGTCCCATATACAAACCCACAGCCCCCCAAATCCCCCATATCCCAGATCCCCCATTCCCTGCCCCATGTCCTCCCAAATCCCAAATCCCCACCCCAATCCCACCCCACCCTCCTGTGTTTTACAGGGTCTCACACCAGGCCGTGCACCGTCCCCCACTCCCCTTTCAGCACCCAAATCCCCTCGGTTTGCCCCCAAACCCACGGGGCACCGCCAGCCCCCCATCACAACCCCCCAAAACCGGGGGAACAGCGTCCCCCCCGTGTCCCCCCGTGTCCCCTTAGGGCCACCCCGACCCTCCCTCCACACCCCGAGACACGGAGCAGCTCCTCAGCGATCGGATCTTAATTTAAGGGAAACAATTAAATACAAAATAACGAACGAGGGGGCTTGGGTAAAACACCGGGGTTTTCCATGGGAATTCCAGCAGGAAACCCACGCCAAACACAGGCACGGGTCACAGCAAGGACTGGGCAATCCTGACCCCAAAACCCCGCACGGCTCTGAGGATCCAGCCCTGGCCAGGACAGGGGGGATGAGGGGACAGTGGGGACCAGGACGTGTCCCCTGTCCTTGGGATCGTGTCCCTTGTCCTCAGGACTGTGTCCCTTGTCCTCAAGATACGTCCCTTGTCCTCGGGATTGTGTCCTTTGTCTTTGGGACCATGTCCCCTGTCCTCAGGATTGTGTCCCCTCTCCTCAGGATCGTGTCCCCTGTCCCCACGACCGTGTCCCCTGTCCTTGAGACCGTGTCCCCTGTCCTCAGGATCGTGTCCCCTCTCCTCGGGCTCTTCAGGCGGACGCTGCCCCTTGCCCAGAGCTGAGGGGTTCAGGATGGGATGGCACAGAGTGGGCACCCAGGATGTCACAAAGGCCTCCACCTGCAAGGACAGCCTGGCTGAAGGGGTGGCACCGGGGGTGGCACCGGGATGGGGCAGGGATGGAACCGGGAATGGACGAGGGTAGCACTGGGATGGCACTGGCACTGGGACGGTGCCATGTGGGGTGGCACCAGGATGGCACTGGGACAGTGTAGGAATGGACTGGGGTGGCACCAGGATGGCACTGGGATGGGGCAGGGATGGCACCAGGATGGGGCAGGGATGGAACTGGGATGGACTGGGATGGCACTGGGACAGTGTAGGAATGGACTGGGATGGACTAGGATGGTGGGAATGGACTGGGGTGGCACCAGGATGGCACTGGGACGGACTGGGATGGCACTGGGACATTGTAGGAATGGACTGGGATGGACTAGGATGGTGGGAGTGGACTGGGGTGGCACCAGGATGGCACTGGGACAGGGTAGGAATGGACTGGGATGGCATCAGGATGGCACTGGGATGGACTGGGGTGGCACTGGGACAGTGTAGGAATGGACTGGGATGGCACTGGCACTGGGATGGTGTAGGAATGGACTGGGGTGGCACCAGGATGGCACTGGGGACAGGGTAGGAATGGACTGGGATGGCATCAGGATGGCACTGGGACAGTGTAGGAATGGACTGGGATGGCATCAGGATGGCACTGGGATGGTGTAGGAATGGACTGGGATGGACTAGGATGGTGGGAATGGACTGGCGTGGCACCAGGATGGCATTGGGATGGACTGGGATGGCACTGGGA
Organism: Calcarius lapponicus; assembly: GCA_039654755.1. Taxonomy (NCBI): domain Eukaryota; kingdom Metazoa; phylum Chordata; class Aves; order Passeriformes; family Fringillidae; genus Calcarius; species Calcarius lapponicus. The sequence continues at coordinate 24,512,716 of JBBFKN010000011.1, forward strand.
CGGTGAAGGAATGGACTGGGATGGCACTGGGACGGTGAAGGAATGGACTGGGGTGGCACCAGGATGGCACTGGGATGGGGCAGGGATGGCACCAGGATGGGGCAGGGATGGAACTGGGATGGACTGGGATGGCACTGGGACAGTGTAGGAATGGACTGGGATGGCATCAGGATGGCACTGGGATGGACTGGGATGGCACTGGGACGGTGAAGGAATGGACTGGGGTGGCAGTGGGACAGTGAAGGAATGGACTGGGGTGGCACCAGGATGGCACTGGGATGGACTGGGGTGGCACTGGGACGGTGAAGGAATGGACTGGGGTGGCACCAGGACCGTGCAAGGGTGGCACCAGCACCTCCCTGGCGCAGCTGAGGTTTAACTCCCTTGCACCTACCCCACCCTGGTGCTCTGGTGGCACCAGGATGGCACCAGGCTGCGCCACCCCAGCCGTGGCACCCACCTGTGCCATGAGCAGGCCCTGCCTGGCCACGTCGTGCTCGAAGTCCTGCTCCACGTCCAGCAGCAGGACGGGCGCGCGCCGCGCTGCCTCGCAGTGGATCCTGCAGAAACAGGCACAGCTGAACCCCAAAACACCCTGAAAACCTCAAAAAAACCCCCAAAACTCAGAGTTTGGGACTCACTCGGTGGCCTTGGTGACCAGCCAGAGCTCGTGCTGGCCGTGCAGCTGCTCCAGGTAGCCCAGCTGGATCCCGCCCTCCTCGCTCCGCGCCCGCCGCCGCAGCCGCTCCAGGCACGTCTGGGGAGGGGAAAACCAAATTCCACCCGTTGGGAAACGCTCAGTGAAAGTGTAAATAGGGATAGAAGGTGTTATATTCATAAATATAGGGATAGAAGGTGTTATATTCATAAATACAGGGATAGAAGGTGTTATATTTATAAATAAAAATCTTTATATATATATATGCGTGTAAAGATTATAAGATATATATTATCCGATAGATTATATGTATTATCTGTATATTAATTTGATACACATATTTAGCAAATATATAAATTATAACTAGGTAGAATATCAATATATATTTATCAAATATTTTACAAAGAGATTTATCAAATTACTATTTCTCCTAAACCCCATCCAAAACCAACCCAAAACCCCATCCAAAACACTCCCTAACCCCCACCCTGAACACGCACCCTGAACACACCTAAACTCACCATAAAACCCATCCTAAACCCCCCCTTAACTCAACCTTAACGCCACCCTAAAACCCACGGGATAAACCCGGCCCTGCTCCCCCAGGTGTGGAATTCCAGGTGAGGAATTCCAGGTGTGGAATTGCAGCTGTGGAATTGCAGCTGTGGAATTGCAGCTGTGGAATTGCAGCTGCCTGCCGGGCTGGAGCAGCCCTGGTGCCCACCTGGGGCAGCCTCAGTGCCCGGTGCCCACCTGGGGCTGTGCCCAGTGCCCGGTGCCCACCTGGGGCAGCCTCAGTGCCTGGTGCCCACCTGGGACAGCCCCATGCCCGGTGCCCACCTGGGGCTGTGCAGTGCCCACCTGGGGCAGTGCCCGGTGCCCACCTGGGACAGTCCTGGTGCCCACCTGGGGCAGTCCTGGTGCCCACCTGGGGCAGTGCCTGGTGCCCACCTGGGGCAGTGCCCGGTGCCCACCTGGGACAGTCCTGGTGCCCACCTGGGACAGTCCTGGTGCCCACCTGGGGCAGTGCCCGGTGCCCACCTGGGACAGTCCTGGTGCCCACCTGGGGCAGTGCCCGGTGCCCACCTGGGACAGCCCCATGCCCGGTGCCCCACCTGGGACAGTCCTGGTGCCCACCTGGGGCAATGCCCGGTGCCCACCTGGGACAGTCCTGGTGCCCACCTGGGGCAGTGCCCGGTGCCCACCTGGGACAGCCCCATGCCCGGTGCCCACCAGGGCTGTGCAGTGCCCACCTGGGGCAGTGCCCGGTGCCCACCTGGGGCAATGCCCGGTGCCCACCTGGGGCAGTGCCCAGTGCCCACCTGGGGCAGTGCCCGGTGCCCACCTGTGGGCTGGCGCGCAGGTACAGGAAGCCGTGGGGCGCGGCGTGGGGCGCCAGGTGCCGCAGCAGCAGCTCGTGCCAGTCCTGGTAGATGGCCCACTCCAGGGGCTGCAGGTGCCCGGCCTCCAGCAGGGCCTTGGCAAAGACGTACCTGGGCAGGGATGGGCACAGGGCAGCGCCAGAGCCCACCTTGCGCGGGGGGGGTTTTTCTCACAAATTTGGGGTTTTTTTGTAGTCAGGAGGAGATGCAGGCGCTCCTCCTTGGTGTATGTAAAATACACACATAAATACATTATACATATATATAAAATAGAAATAAAATATCAACGTATATGTATTATGTAGAAAAATACAGATAAAATATAGATAAAAATGAGGAGCTGCAGGCGCTCCTCCTTGGTGTATATAAAATATATATTATATATACTAAGAAAAATATAAATATAAAACACATACAATATATTTGTAATATATTTTATACAAAAACGAACTGGATTAAAAATACCCCTGTTTTGGGGTACCTGTGCCCCCTTTCTGGGGTATCTGTGCCCCTGGTTTTGGGGTACCCGTGCCCCCATTTTGGGGTCCCCGTGCCCCCGTTTTGGGGTACCTGTGCCCCCCGTTTTGGGGTACCCGTGCCCCCGTTTTGGGGGTACCTGTGCCCCTGTTTTGGGGTACCCGTGCCCCCGTTTTGGGGTACCCGTGCCCCCCTTTTTGGGGGTACCCGTGCCCCCGTTTGGGGGTACCTGTGCCCCGGTTTTGGGAGTACCCATGCCCCCGTTTTGGGGTACCTGTGCCCCCTTTTTGGGGTATCCGTGCCCCCGTTTTGGGGTACCTGTGCCCCCGTTTTGGGGGTAACTGTGCCCTGGTTTTGGGGTACCCGCGCCCCCATTTGGGGGTACCTGTGCCCCCATTTGGGGGTACCCGTGCCCCCTTTTTGGGGGTACCTGTGCCCCCTTTTTGGGGTACCCGTGCCCCGGTTTTGGGGTATCCGTGTCCCCGTTTTGGGGTACCTGTCACTGAACAGGGAGCGCTCAAAGACCCTGACGGGGGGGCGCGGCCCCGGGGGTCCCCCCGCCCTCCTCGGGGGGCTCCAGCACGGCCCTGAGGCGGCTCAGGCACGAGAAGCTCTGGAAGGTGAAGGACCAGCGGGCCGGCTCCTGGTACATCAGCTGCAGCAGGTTGGCACTGCCCCCCGACACCTGCGGGGGCATTGGGTAAACATCAATGTTATTTATACAGAAAATACCTCTGTGTTTAGAATTATATTTATATTTTATAGATAGAAATACTTATAAAATATTTCATAAATGCTTATATTCATAAATATATATTTATATATTTACAGATATAAAGATTATACAAATATAACTGATGCATACATTTTATAAATATACATTTCTATATGAATATATTATATAAATTTTATAGATATACCTATTGTACACATTTTAGAAATATAAATATTATAGAACATAGTAAAATTTATATTTATATTTATATTTATATCTGTATATAAATATAAATGAATTTATGAATATAAATACAGATATAAATATAAATATAAATAAATACAGATATAAATAATATAAATGAGGATGCAGGAAAACAGGGGGGCTCAGTGGCAGGGAAGGAACGTGGGAAGCACAAACCCAGGAGATGCTGCACCCCCTCCCCAAAACCCACCCTAAAACTCCACCCCTAAACCCCCCTTAAACCCACTGGGGGTCAGGGTGGCACCAGGCTGGCGCAGCCCCCCGACACCTGCGGGCACATTTGGGGGTTACCTGGGCAGTGCCAGCGGCCCCGGGCACCCGGCGCCACCGCGCCACCGGCTCTGTCACCAGGTGCCACCGCGGGAAGGCGGCGGCCAGCAGCCTCAGGAAGGTGGATTTGCCCACGGCTGCGGGGAGGGAGGGACAGCGGGGTCAGCCCGGCCTGGGGGGGTCAGCCCGGGGGTCCCCCTGCCCCCAAATCCCGGGGTCAGCCCGGGGGTCCCCCTGCCCCAAATCCCGGGGCCAGCCTGGGGGGTCCCCCTGCCCCAAATCCCGGGGCCAGCCTGGGGGTCCCCCTGCCCCAAATCCCGGGGCCAGCCCGGGGGTCCCCCCCGCCCCAAATCCCGGGGTCAGCCCGGGGGTCCCCCTGCCCCAAATCCCGGGGTCAGCCCGGGGGTCCCCCTGCCCCAAATCCCCGGTGATATTGGGGTGAACGTGGCGTTTCCCCGCTGCGGCAAACCTGGGGGCGCCCCTTCCTGGCTCCCGAGGATTTGGGGTGACCCTGGGTGACTCCAACCCGACCCCCGAGAACTCGGGGTGACCCCGGCTGTCCCTAACCCGTGTCCCCCTCCCGGCTCCCAGCAGCGCGGGGTTTTCGGGCGCGCCCCCATCAGCGATAATTAAGGTAATTACGGCCATCAATTACAGCCGTTAGCCCCCCAGATCCCCCGGGTGCCCCCGGGTACCGATGTTCCCCTCCAGGGCGAGCCGCAGGGCGGCCCCGCACCGCCCCATGCCGCCGCCGCTTCCGCCTTCCCGCGTCATATGCTAATGAGATGCTAATCAGCAGCGCGCGCCGCCGCCCCGTGACGTCAGCGCGCGGGAAGTGGGCGGGGGGGGGGGAGGAGGCGGAAACAGCGCGGGAGGGGGGCGGGGCGGGGGCGATATGGTAATTTATGCAAATGAGACGCTGTCCGCCGCGCGTCAGGGCAATGCGGGGGGCAGGGGAGAGGAGGTGGGGCACAGAATGGGGGGTCGGGGGGCACCGAAACGGGGTTGGGGGTCACCCAAATCACCAAAAAACTATTGGGGGTCCCCAGCATGGGGCTAAGGACACCAACGTGGGGTTGGGGTCCCCCAGAACCACACTGGGGCCACCAAAACCATACTGGGGTCACCAGTACAAAACTGGGGTCTCCAACATGGGGTTGGGGTCCCCAAACCAACACTGCGGTCACCAAAACCATATTGGGGTCACCAATGCAACACTGGGGTCCCCAGCATGGCGCTAAGGACATCGCCATGGGGTTGGGGTCACCAAAACCACACTGGGGTCACCAAAACCACACTGGGGTCACCAACAGGGGCTTGGGGTCACCAGCACGGGGTTGAGGGCAGCCTTGCAGGGTTGGGGGTGCTGATATGGGGTTGAGGGCATATCTATGGGGTTGGGGTCACCAGCATGGGGTCGAGGGCATATCTGTGGGGTTGGGGGCACTGATATGGAGTGGAGGGCATATCTATGGGGTTGGGGTCACCCGCATGGGGTGGAGGGCATTCCCATGGGGTCAAAGGCATCCTTGCAGGACTGGGGTCACCAATAGGGTCGAGGCCATTGCCGTGGGGTTGGGGACACCAAGGTCATGAGCAGGACACGCCACCAAGGCGAGGTCAGGGCTCCTTCCCCCCAGTCCCCCCCCAGCCCAGCCGTCCCAGGAACGCTCCGAGATGGAGAAAAGGCTTTTTTATTGCGCGGTGGGCGTGGGAGGAGCAGCGGGGTCCGGGGGGGAGCGGGGGCGCCCCAGCCTGGGCACGGGGGGGCCCCCGCGGGGCGGGGAGGGGGCTTAGAAGCATTTTCGGTGGACGATGGAGGGTCCGGCCTCGTCGTACTCGGGTTTGCTGATCCACATCTGCTGGAAGGTGGAGAGGGAGGCCAGGATGGAGCCGCCGATCCACACCGAGTACTTGCGCTCCGGCGGGGGCGATGATCTGCGGGGACAGCGGCCTGTAGGATCGCCCCAAAACCCCACGGCAGGAGGGGCTTTGGGGCGCTGGGCTCAGCCTGGGCCTACTTTGATCTTCATGGTGCTGGGGGCCAGGGCCGTGATCTCCTTCTGCATGCGGTCGGCGATGCCCGGGTACATGGTGGTGCCCCCGGACAGGACGTTGTTGGCGTACAGGTCCTTGCGGATGTCGATGTCGCACTTCATGATGGAGTTGTAGGTGGTCTCGTGGATCCCAGCAGACTCCATGCCTGCCATGGGACGGGGCTGTCACCTCCCTGCGCCCCCACAGGGCTCCCCAAAAACAGCCACGGGGAGCAGCCCTGGGTCTGGGCCGTGCCCAGGGCTTGGGGGGAGCCCCGAAACGCCTCCATGGGGCACCCGGGGCAGCTGGGGCATGGCCAGAGGGGCATTTTCTGTTTGTCTGCTGCTGGGGATGGGGGCAAGCACGGCCAGGGGGAGCTGGGGGTGGGCTCAGGCGTGAAGGAGGGCTGGAGCAGGGTCTGGGGGCACTGGGGCAGGGTCTGGGGGCACTGGGGCAGGGTCTGGGGGCACTGGGACAGGGTCTGGGGGCACTGGACAGGGTCTGGGGGGCACTGGGGCAGGGCCTGGGGGCATCGGGGGGCTGGAACAGGGTCTGGGGGCACTGGGGCAGGGGCTGGGGGCATTGGGGGCACTGGAACAAGGTCTGGGGGCACTGGAGCAGGGCCTGGGGGCATCAGGGGCTGGAACAGGGTCTGGGGGCATTGGGGGGCACTGGAGCAGGGTCTGGGGGCACTGAGGGTGGGTTCACTGATGAAGGAGGGCTGGAATGGGGTCTGGGGGCATTGGGGGCACTGGAGCAGGGTCTCGGGGCACTGGAACGCGGGTCGGGGGGGCACCGGGGCGGGCTCACCGATGAAGGAGGGCTGGAATGGGGTCTGGGGGCATTGGGGGCACTGGAGCAGGGTGTGGGGGCACTGGAGCAGGGTCTGGGGGCACTGGAACAAGGTCTGGGGGCACTGGAACAGGGCCTGGGGGCATCAGCGGCTGGAACAGGGTCTGGGGGCACTAGGACAGGGTCTGGGGGCCATTGGGGGCACTGGAACAAGGTTTGGGGCACTGGAGCAGGGTCTGGGGGCACTGGAGCAGGGTCTGGGGGCACTGGAATGCGGTCGGGGGGGCAGCGGGGTGGGCTCACCGATGAAGGAGGGCTGGAACAGCGTCTCGGGGCAGCGGAAGCGCTCGTTGCCGATGGTGATGACCTGCCCGTCGGGCAGCTCGTAGCTCTTCTCCAGCGAGGAGGAGGAGGCGGCCGTGGCCATCTCGTTCTCCGAAGTCCCCAGCGCCACGTAGCACAGCTTCTCCTTGATGTCGCGCACGAATTTCCCCGCTCGGCTGCGGGACGGGGCGGCGGGGGAGGCTCAGCCCGGTGTCCCGGTGTCCCCACCGCGCCGTCCCCCGCGCCCCGGCCCGCCCGCCCGGTGCCCTACCGGTGGTGACGAAGCTGTAGCCCCTCTCGGTGAGGATCTTCATGAGGTAGTCGGTGAGGTCGCGGGCCGGCCAGGTCCAGGCGCATGATGGCGTGGGGCAGCGCGTAGCCCTCGTAGATGGGCACGTTGTGGGTGACGCCGTCGCCGGAGTCCAGGACGATGCCTGGGACACGGGGAAGGTGAGGAGGGGACGCTCCGGGCCGGGCCCCGTCCCCCACGGTGTCCCCCACGGCGTCCCCCACTCACCGGTGGTGCGGCCGGAGGCGTAGAGGGAGAGCACGGCTTGGATGGCCACGTACATGGCGGGGACGTTGAAGGTTTCAAACTGATATCTGGGGGGCAGAGGAGAGGGGTGGGGGGTGAGGGGTGGGCAGGGGGGTCACCAGCATGTCCTACCCCGGCCCTGTGGCTTCCTGGGCTCAGGGAATGGCATGGAGGAACACGGGGATGGTGTGGGCATGGGGGAACGGGTGGATGGTGGGGTTGTGGGGCACGGGTGGATGGTGGGGTTGTGGGGCATGAAGGAATGGGTGGATGGTGGGGTTGTGGGGAATGGGTGGATGGTGGGGTTGTGGGGCAGAGAAGAGGACAGGGAAACACATTTCCCACAGGGTTGTGGGAAAACGTGGGCCAAGAGGTGGAAACGTGGGTGATGGCAGCGCACAGAGCCACGTGGGGAACATGGGGTGGGGCAAATCCTGCAGGTCCACACGCTGCCAAGAGACCCCCAAGGCCATCAGGCAGGGGTTAGGGTTAGGGTTAGGGTTAGGGTTAGGGTTAGGGTTAGGGTTAGGGTTAGGGTTGGTAGTGGGAACTTCCCACTGGGATCTCTGCCCCTATCCTGCACCCCACAAATCCCCCCCAGCCCTTCCTGCGGTTTTGGAGGGTCCAGCCCCATCCAGGGCTGATCTCCAGGGCCCCACCTGGGTCATCTTCTCCCGGTTGGGCCTTGGGGTTGAGGGGAGCCTCGGTGAGCAGGGTGGGGTGCTCCTCGGGGGCCACCCGCAGCTCGTTGTAGAAGGAGTGGTGCCAGATCTGAGAGAGGCGGGCACAGAACCGGGGGGGCGTCAGCCCGAACCACGGCGGGGGCCGCCCCCCTCTCCCCGCCCCGCCGGGGGCCTCACCTTCTCCATGTCGTCCCAGTTGGTGATGATGCCGTGCTCGATGGGGTACTTGAGCGTGAGGATGCCCCTCTTGCTCTGCGCCTCGTCGCCCCACGTAGCTGTCCTTCTGCCCCATGCCCACCATGACCCCCTGCGGGCGAGAGAGGCCTCGTTAGCCGGGCTGCGCCGCTCGCCTGGGGCTGGGGGCTGCCCCGAGCCCCCCCGGGTACCCACCTGGTGCCGGGGCCGGCCCACGATGGAGGGGAAGACGGCGCGGGGGGCATCGTCCCCGGCGAACCCGGCCTTGCAGAGCCCGGAGCCGTTGTCGCACACCAGGGCCGTGGTTTCCTCGTCGCACATGGTGGGGTGGCAGCGCTCGGTGCTGGGGGGACCTGGGGGAAAAGCTGCCCGGGGGGCAAGGGGGGGTTACACACGGGCCGGGATGGGGCTCATCCCGCGCTGCCACCCGCCGGGCTTCGGGCTCGGAGCTGTCGGAGCTGCCCTGTAAATCCTCCCTGGGCGATGCTCGTTCCCCGCGGGTGCTGCTCAGCCTCTTGGTGGCCAAAGTCGGTGCCAGAGGCTCCCCCGGGAGCTCCGGTGCTGCCGTGCCCGGCCGGTGCCCCCCGGAGCGGGCAGGGGGTGCCAGGTGATGCCCTCTCATCCGCTTCAGTCTCAGCAGCCTTTTGCTGCTCTGACCTCGCATCCGCTCCCAAAAACGGGGGGGGAAAAGTTGCCCTTCCCAGGGGGGATCCCCCTGTGCCAGAGGATGAGCTCCCCGATCCAGAGGGACACAGGCAAAACCTCGCAGGAGCCCAAAAAGCAAAAGAAAAACCCCAAAACGCGGAGATTCCTGCGAGAGCACAACCTGCCCCTGGCCTCAGCCCGGCTCTCCAGCGAGGCCCCGGGGCTGGCACCCCCTCCGTGCCAGGCAAACCCAGCTGGGGCCACCCCACAAACGCTGGGGCACCCCAAAAAAAATCCCCCCGGGGTGATTTCCATGGCCGGCGTCCTGCGAGGAAGAAGGGAAGCAGGGCTGGGCAGGGCAGTACTCACCGCGGAGGCGAGAGCTCCTTTCCTCTGGGACCGAGCCCCGCAGCCCGTGGGTATAAATACCGGCGAGCCCGAGGAACCTCAGAGGCGGATCCGCTCTAACAAAGACCCTAAATAGGCTCAGTGATGGTGTGTTGGCCATATGGCCATATAAGGTGTTTTATTTCATTAAATTGACCTCGGGCCGGTGGTAGGACCCGGCACGGTTAATTATTGTAGGAAAATGTATGGTAAGGGATGCTTGGGAGCATCAGCCCCGTCGGGAGTCCGTTCCTTTTATGCTGCGCTGCGATAAACAAGTGAGACACAAGTCCTTATAAGCGACGGGCCGGGAAAAAGGAGCTGGGAGCGCCTCCGGTTCCTGGGGAGCGCTGGAGAAGCCCCCGCGGGGTGGGGGCGGCTCTGGGGGCGCTGCCGCGGGGACACCCCCGGGCCGGGCCGGGGATCGGCGCTGCCGGAGCCGCCCCGGCTCCCTCCCGGCCTCGCTTCCCCCCCGGGCCCGGCGCTCCCGGGAGGCCTCTCCCCGTGGTTTTCTCTCTCCGCCCCCATTTTTGGGCTTTTGCTGTCCCAAAGCCCCAAATCCTCGGCCTGAGCCGGCGCGGGGGTTGCGGGTCCCAGTGCCGACCCCGCGCTGGGGCTGAGCCCGGTTCTGGTCCCTCCCGGGGGATTCTGGAGGGGGGATCAGCTCAGAGCCCCCCGGGACACGGGGGGAGCTGTCCCCGAGCCCTGGCAGAGCCCGAGCAGAGGCTCCCGGCTGCCTTTAAAGGACAACGGGCCCTCGGCAGGGAGCACCCGGGGGAGGCAGCAGAGATGGCCCCGAGTCACCGCCCCGAGCCAGGGAGGGCTCGGGGAAACTGAGGCACGGCGGGCCCGGGCTGGTCCCCGGCTGTGCCCCGGGGCAGGGACATCCCCACAGCAGGAGCTGTCACCACAGGCAAGGGACACAAAGGTCCTGGTGGCCCCCTGGTTCCAGAGGGAGGGAGCAGGCCCTGGGTGTCACCTCCCAGAGGAGGACACGGCCACAGTGTCCCCAGCACTGCAGTCCATCCACAGCCCCAGGGCTGGCTCTGTCCCCTCTGGGCTGTCACCCCATGGAGCAGGACAGGGACACGGTGTGTCCCCAGCACTGCCAGTTCATCCACAGCCCCAGGGCTGGCTCTGTCCCCTCTGTGCTGTCACCCTGTGGAGCAGGACAGTGTCCCCAGCACTGCCAGTCCGTCCACAGCCCCAGGGCTGCTCTGTCCCCTCTGGGCTGTCACCCTGTGGAGCAGGACAGGTACACGGTGTGTCCCCAGCACTGCCAGCCAATCCACAGCCACAGTGTCCCCAGGGCTGGCTCTGTCCCCTCTGTGCTGTCACCCCATGGAGCAGGACAGGGACACGGTGTGTCCCCAGCACTGCCAGCCCGTCCACAGCCCCGGTGTCCCCAAAGGACGGCTCTGTCCCCTCTGTGCTGTCACCCTGTGGAGCGGGACAGTGTCCCCAGCACTGCCAGCCCATCCACAGCCCCAGGGCTGGCTCTGTCCCCTCTGGGCTGTCACCCCCATGGAGCAGGACAGGGACACGGTGTGTCCCCAGCACTGCCAGGTCATTCACAGCCACAGTGTCCCCAGGGCTGGCTCTGTCCCCTCTGTGCTGTCACCCCGTGGAGCAGGACAGTGTCCCCAGCACTGCCAGCCCATCCACAGCCCCGGTGTCCCCAGGAAAGGCTCTGCCAGGTCCCTTTCCCCGTGGAGCAGCTCACAGGGGCCGGAGGTGTCCCCTGTCCCTGGTGTCCCCCACGCCCCCAGCCCCGGGTGCTGCTGTCACCTCACCCCCAGCCCGGCTGGGTCCCCGCCAAACACGAGATCACGGGGGGAGAGGCCATAACGTGGACAAAAACCCTTTAAAATGAATTCAACCCCAAACCCAGCGGGGCGGGGAGGGCGCGGGGGAGACGGAGGCAGCGCCGTGTGGAGGCAGCCGGTGGCAGGGGCACGTCCCGAACGCCACAGACACCCCCGAGCACCCCCAAACTCATCCCTGGGGCTGGGGCCGGCTCAGCTCCGGAGCATCCCCGAGCCCGGGGGGATCCCGCAGCATCCCCGGGGATCCGGAGCATCCCGGGCCGGCCGGGGCGGCAGCGCAGCCCCGAGCGCAGCCTAAAAAGGAAAGGTTTGGCCCCCCGCAGCCAATCCCGCGGCCCCGGCGGGCCCGGGATGCTCGCAGGAACGCCAGGCATCCCCCGGCACGGGACGGGCACCGGCCCGCGGGGGGAACGGGTGAGCCTGGAAGCGGCGGGGATGCTGCCGGGGACGGCGAAGGCGTGAGAAGAGAGATCTGGACGCGTTCCCTGCGCCGGGGTGGAGATAAGGAGATAAGCATCGCCCATCGCTCCCTGCCCGCGGGATCCCCCCAGAACGCGCAGCCAATAAATCACTCCTGAGCCCGGCTTAACCTCGGGGTGAGCTCCTCCCAAACCCAGCCCAAGCCTGGGTGGGTGAAGGAGTGACAGCCACATCTGGCACAGCTGGAGAGCCAGGCTGGGCAGCAGTGCCTGGATATTGACGTTCACTGACACACACAGTGAGATCAGGGAGCTGGGGTGAAAAAATGGAAAATGGGACGAAAATCTGCGAGCTCAGGGAGCAGCGCTGGGAGGGAGGCGGCAGCGGGAACTCCCCGCTCCGAGGAACGCGGAAAATTCCCTGGGAAGGGTCACCAGTCACTGGGACAGCACAAAAGTGAGGATGTGCCACCGCCTGAGAGCTGCAGGGATGTGCAGCTGGATAAACCCCCGCGGATCTGGAGGAACTGCTGCTTTGCAGGATGCGATTTTCCACTCGGGGTGAGGAGCCGTGGGATGAACAATGAATTCGGGCTGGAGATGAGCTCCCAGCGATGCCCCAAAGGCTCCTCCCGTCCCTCGCAGCCCCGGGCCAGCCGCTCCCGAGAGGGGAAAAGCTGCAGCGGCGCCGTCACGCGAAGGCGGCGAAGCCAAAGGAAAGGATCCCCCCGAGCAAACCCCACCCCAGCGAGAGCTGCGGGAAAAGGAGGGGGAAACCCAGCCCGGATAATCCCATCCATGTGTGCCAGACACAAATGTTCGCCGTGGCAGGTGGGAGGGCGGCTCCGGCCCCTTCCCCTCCCCTTCCCCATGTGCCGAACATCCCGCCCCGCTGGGGCTGCAGCGTCCCTGGCACGGCTGCCTGGCACCTGGCAATGATTCCCTCCCCTCTGCCACCCTGCAATTCTGCTGCTCCCTTCCCTCTCTGCCACCTGGGAATGATTCCCTCCCCCTGGGAGCAGGGAAGTGGCCAAAGCTGCTGGAAATCCCAGCTTGAAATGGGATGGAAGAGGTCAAAGCTGCTGGAATTTCATCTTGGACTGGCATGGGAGTGGTAAAAGCTTCTGGAATCCCATCCTGGAGTGGGATTGGAATGGCCAAAGCTTCTGGAATCCCATCTTGGAACGGGATACAAGAGGTCAAACTGCTGGAATCCCATCCTGGAGTGGGATGGGAGGGGTAAAAGCTTCTGAAATCCCATCCTGGAGTGGGATTGGGATGGTCAAAGCTCCTGGAATTCCATCTTGAAGTGGGATAGGAGTGGTCAAAGCCACTGGAATCCCATCTTGGAATGGGACAGAAGAGGTCAAAGCTGCTGGAATTCCATCTTGGAGTGGGATTGGGGTGGTCAAAGCTGCTGGAATCCCATCCTGGAGTGGGGGTGGAAGCCAGACCCAGCTCCTCCATGGTAACACCAGGCCAGGCAAAGGGATGAGTGCCCAGACATCCCCTAAACGCTGCTGGGGTGCAAAGCAGGGCCACATCCAGGGGTTTCCAGCTCTGAAATGCTGCCAGAGGGATCCCAAAGGATCCCTTGGGCCCTCTCTCCCCTCCCCAGGCAGACACACAGGTACCAACAGGCAGCACTGAGCTGCTGAGGGGCTCAGAAGGGTCAGCAAGGTTTGGGTTTAAACCACAGGAAAGGTTTATCTGCTCCTGGGAACTCCTCCAGCAGCCCAGAATGGGGGACAAAACAGGGCAGGGCTTAACGTGGGCAAGTCCCAAGAGCACTTGAAGAGGTTTCCACAGCTCAGGGCTGCAGCAAGTCACAAAGAACCTCCCCAGGAGGCCGTGGCTTAGAGTTAAACAACTGCTTTAGTGTTGGCTTCTGTCCCTGAGCTCCCAGCTGGCCTCTCCCCACACCTGGAGCCCCAGTGGAGCAGGCACTGAGGGTGCAGGGGCTCCCAGGGGTGAGACTGCACCGTGGGCAGCAGGGAGGGATCACAGCGTGGTGGGAATCGTCTGCTACACGAGAGGGAGGAGTCCCTGCAAGGGCCTCAGGGGAGGGACGAGGCAGGAGGATTATCGCAGGTCCAGCAGCACCACGTCCCTCTCCACCACTGACACGTGGCTGCAGGTCTGCAAGAGAGGAAAGAGGGGACCAGGGATTATTCAGATGCTCCCACAGCGCAGCTGAGTCTCCTCCACCCCCAGAACAGCCCCTGGATCCAGTTCTTGCACACACAGGGATCAGGGCAGGCCCCAGACACAAATCCCCCAGCCCAAACAGCCCTGGGCTGCTGCCTGGCCCTGCTCCTGCAGCTCTGCAGCACTTCCAGCACCTGCAGCTCCTCCTGCAGCTCCTCTCTGGGGACTGAGAGCAGCCCCTGCCAGGCTGAGCCTGCCTGTCCCAGCAGCTCAGGGTGGATTCACCCCCAGCACAGTGCCCAGCACAGCCAGCCCTGCCCAGAGCCCCCAGGGCACTCACTGTGAACAGAGGGGGGTCTTTGGGGTGTGGGTGGAAGCCCTGCTGCCGGCAGGACGAGATCTCCTCCAGGCCATGCTCTGTCAGCCTGAAGAACCCTGTCCTGCAGCAGGAACAGCAGCTCTGCAACTGCAGCCTCTGCAGGCCCATCCCATCCCATCCCATCCCATCCCATCCCACTGATCCCATCCCATCCCATCCCATCCCATCCCACTGATCCCATCCCATCCCATAGATCCCATCCCACTGATCCCATCCCATCCCATCCCATCCCATCCCATCCCATCCCATCCCACTGATCCCATCCCATCCCATCCCATCCCATCCCATCCCACCCCATCCCATCCCAGCTCACACCCCTGGGATCCAGAGCCACTCCTGGCACCCCAAACTCTCTCCTGGCAGCCCAGACTCCCTCCTGGAGCCCCAGAGCCCTTCCTGGAGCCCCAGACTCACTCCTGGTACTTGGGGGAGCACACGATGGCGATGGACTCCGGCAGCATCATCTGGTAGGAGCAGTGGGTGTGCAGGTCCACGCTGGACAGGAAGGCAGTCTGGGTGGGGTGGGTCTGCACAGGGACAGGGGACAGCCCTGAGGCTGGGACAGCTCTGCAGCAGCAGCACTGCCTTGCCCAAGGCCTCAGGCAGCTGCTGCTTTCCAGAGATTGCTCAGCGTGGCTTGGCGGGGATCCCAGTGGGGACAGCCAGGGAGGAGCCTGCAGCTGGCACAGCTCACAGGGCTGGGAGCTGTGTCCCTCCAGGAGAGCAGCTGGGGGTGTCCCCACACAGCCACCAGGGCTGGCTCTGGCTGCAGGAAACGTCAGCTTTGTGTCTGAGATGTCAGGTCCAGAGAATCCCAGAGTGGGATGGGCTGCAGGGACCTTAAAGCCCGGCCAGTGTCACCCCTGCCATGGGGGGACACCTCCCACTGTCCCAGGGGGCTCCAGCCTGGCCTTGGGCACTGCCAGGGCTCCAGGGGCACCACGGCAGCTCTGGGCACCTGTGCCAGGGCTGCCCACCCTCACAGGGAAGAGTTTCCCCAGTATCTCATCCAAACCTCTCCTCCTTCCTCACAGAAAAGACTTTCCCAAATATCTCATCCAAACCTCTCCTCCTTCCTCACAGGAAAGAATTTCTCAGTTATTTCATCTAAACCTCTCCTCCTTCCTCCCAGGGAAGAGTTTCCCCACTATCTCATCTAAACCTCTCCTCCTTCCTCCCAGGGAAGAGTTTCCCCAGTATCTCATCCAAACCTCTCCTCCTTCCTCACAGAAAAGACTTTCCCAAATATCTCATCTAAACCTCTCCTTCCTCACAAGGAAGAGTTTCTTCCAAATGTCTCATCTAAACCTCTCCTCCTTCCTCACAGGAAAGAATTTCTCAGTTATTTCATCTAAACCTCTCCTCCTTCCTCACAGGAAAGAGTTTCCCCACTATCTCATCTAAACCTCTCCTCCTTCCTCACAGAAAAGACTTTCCCCAATGTCTCATCTAAACCTCTCCTCCTTCCTCCCAGGGATAAGTTTCTTCCCAGTATCTCATCCAAACCTTTCCCCTTTCCCTTTCAAACAGCCTGATGCTTTAGAAGGGGCCCAAACCTTACCCAGGCCTGGATTTCCCCAGCAGAGCAGTGAGTGAGGCTGTGCTAGAGGAGCAGCCCAAGCAGAGGCTGCTGCTGCCCATTCCCTGCCATCTCCTCCTGCTGCAGCAGCCCTTCCCTCGGGGCAGGGGGTGCCAGGGGAAGGAGACTCACGTGGATCCAGCCCAGGGTGATGAGGCCATGCTGGTCCTGGATGACAAAGAGCTCCTCCTCGCTCTCCGTGGTGCACGAGTCGGGGCCGCCCAGCTGCTTGGGGACGATGACGTGCGTGATGGTGAACTCGTTCCTCATCTGCAAGGCAGGGCCACCAGGGGCTGCTGTGACACCCAGCTCACCCCAGCACCTTCCTGAGCCTTGGGACGAGCCCGGGGGTGACGGTTTTCTCTTTGAGCTGGGTCTCATGAGCTCTGAGGGAAGTTATTGCACCTGGGGTAGCTCAGCTAACCCTGAACGGCATCAAATTAGCAGGATGGCTGCTGAGGTAGTGTTGGAAATAGAAAAAGTTTTATTAAAAGTCAAAATAACAAAGTTCTTGCAGAGAAAAACTGAGCTAAGGGCAAGAGGTTTTTGCTCGTGCTAAAACACCCCCAAAAAAGGGATTATTTCCTTTGTTCTCTTCTTTTTCTAGCGAATTACCCAGGCCAGACCTCTTGGCCTCTGCCCAATTGGGCAGCCCCAAGTTTAAAGTGAAGTCTCAAAGGTCTTGTGAGGTGCTTTTTTTACCAAATCGAGGAGAAAAACCTCTGGGCTTTTTGCCTTTTGAAGGAGAAAAAGAATAATTTGGTTACTCCCCCAACAGAGGGCATATTCCTATATCCACCACCCATCTGCAGGTGCAGTTCAGAGGAGTTGAAGGATTTTTTCCAAAGGAGTTGCAGGGTTTTTTCCCTGTTTCACTCTCCCAGGAGCTCAGAGGAGCCCTGGACATCCCCCAGAGCCAGCTGTCAATGCCTCATTCCTGAAGCATCCCCAGAGTCTGGGAGCAGCTGGGCTGCAGGAGGTTGCTCCATCAAACAATTTCATTTCAAAGCAAACTTCTGGGAGTGGCTCAGGGCAGAGCTGCCAAAACCTGGGCACGCAAAGGCTGGGGGGGAACAAAGCCTGAGGGCCACCAGCTGGGACACCCAAAGGACAAGGAACACCCCCAGGAATGTCACCAGTGGGACAGAACAAGCTGAATGGGGACTCAAAGTGGGGAAACCCCAACCCAAAAATGAAGAAAGGGAGAGGCACATAATTCCTAACATTTGAAGGGAAAGGGAGAGGCACATAAATTTCTAATTCCTTTGAAGCCTGACACCCCACTGAAGAACCCAGGACAAAAATCAGGCTCCTCGAACCACTTCCAAAGCTGTGGCACTGTGACAAACAGCCCCTTGTGGCACTTTTGGGGTCCCCATGGGGCTGTTTTTGGGGTCCCCACGGGGGCTGTGCCCTTACCAGCTTCCCACAGAGGATCCCACAGGTCTCCACGCCCCGCACCGTGTTGGCATCAGCCAGCTGCAGGAACTTGTGGCACAGCTCCCTGGGGACGATGACCTGGCGGAGGACATCCACTCCTGCACCTGGGGAGGGCAGGGAGCACAGTGAGCACGGGCAGGGAAGGTCCCCCAGGGCAGCATCTGAAGGGATGACACCGAGAAAATCCACCTGGGGAGGTGAAGTCACCTTGCAGGGGTGGCCTCAGGGAATCGTGTCACCGTGACACTCGCACCACCTCACCCAGAGCAGGGAGAGGGGAAAGATCCTCTGGCAGGGGGTCAAAAGGAGTGCTTTGTTACTAAAAATGAAACCACACACCCTCAGGAAGTGCTGTTTAAAGCAGGATGTGTGAGAATCAGTGGACGTGTCTGAATCAGTGCTTTGGAACCACACTGAGTGGGATTTGGTCAGGAGGAGGATCCAGCCAGGAGCTGAACCCCAATCTCCAGCAAGTTTTGGGATCAAGGAAAGGCAGACAGGCTGGAAGAGCAGGGAGGACAACACCCAATGACCCAGGAGAGCAAACCCCACCATCAGGAGATTCCAAGAGCTTCCCAGAGATGCTGGGAAGAACCCAGAGAGGCTCTCCAGAGAAGCTGGCAGCGTTTGGCTGAGCCCCAGCAGGGAGAAGGGCTGCTCCAAGAGGTACTAACTGTTCTCTGTGCTCCCCAAAGCACTGGGCTTCAGAGATCTGTCCACAACAGGAGGTTTGGAGGGCACAGTCCCCCGCTGACGGGCTGGCTGGGTGAACTGGAGAGGCTGGAACCTTTGGCATTAAATCTGTCGGGGGCTTTTCCACGCCAGGGACCAGGGGTCCATCCACAGCCTGTGGCTCTGGCTTCCCAAACTCCTGCACGATCCTCAGGCGCTCCTTCTCCAGCTCCTGCCGCCGGATCATCTCCTCGAAGGCGTGGAACTGCTCCTGCTCTGCCTGCTGCTGCTTCATCAGGGCCACCCGAGTCTTCTCCTCCTCCAGCTGCTGCTGCAAAGCCACAGGGGGTGCAAATTACTGCTCCTCCTGCTGCTGCTGGAAGAGGAACACGCCCAGGGACAGCAGCAGAGAGGGGGACACCAGCCCAGGGCAGACCCCCAGCCATTCCCAGCTTATTCCCAAAGGACACCAGCAAACAGCATTTTGTGCAAGGAAATTGCAGCTTGCAGGGCACAGATCCAGAGCCAGCTGCACCAAGGGCAGGAAAAACCACTGCTTTACCCTCCCTTTTCCATGGAATTACAATCCCAGGCTGATTTCCCTCTATGCTCCAAAGTCCAGAGCCAAACTGACTGCTTTGCCCACAGGGATCCGGGGGTTGTGATGGAACTACAACCCTTACACCCTTCCCCTTTTAAAACTGAGCTTTTGCTTCTAATTTTTCATCACGTGGTGCTTTCCTTTTGTGGGGCAGAGAGCACAAACCAAGCACACAGCCCCGGCTCAGGCTGGGGGTGCACGGGGAGCAGAGCCAGGGCACAGATCCTGGGGCTGTGGTGGAATTACAACCCCTACACCCTTCCCCTTTTAAAACTGAGTTTTTGTTTCTAATTTTTCATCCCGTGGTGCTTTCCTTTTGTGGGGCAGAGAGCACAAACCAAGCACACAGCCCAGGCTCAGGCTGGCTGGGGATGCACAGGGAGCAGAGCCAGGGCACAGATCCTGGGGCTGTGATGGAATTACAACCCCTACACCCTTCCCCTTTTAAAACTGAGCTTTTGCTTCTAATTTTTCATCACGTGGTGCTTTCCTTTCATGGGGCAGAGAGCACAAACCAAGCACACAGCCCCGGCTCAGGCTGGGGGTGCACGGGGAGCAGAGCCAGGGCCACCACCTTGGACAGAGCCACCTGCAGTGACATTGGGGCCACCCAGCCTGGACATCCCCCAGCACCCAGGGAGCCCTGCAGGGCCGAGGGGCTGCAGGGGAGCACAGCCTGCAGTCTCTGTGTCACTCACCTCCTGCTCCTTGTACTTAGCATAGTCCTGGGCGTACCTCTTTAGCAGCTCCTCCTTCAGCTCTTCGGCTTTGGGAAAGGCTACTTCCTTCAGTTGCTGGGGGAGGAAACTCAGCATCAGCCTGGGGCAGCCCCAAGGCAAGGACAAACAAAACCTGAGCAGCTGGAGAGTCCAAACAGCAGCACCAAAAGCACTGAGCGAGAGCTGGGGCAGTGCTGTCCTTTCCTCTTCTGTCAGCGCTGAGCAGAGGAGCTGCAGCCTCTGGAGCTGGGAGGAATCCCCAGGGATTCCCTTGGAGGAAAGAAAGTCAGCAGGCACCACTTGGAAAAGCAGGGAGCTGAACAGGGAAGGAAGGAAGGACGGACACCCCAGCTGGACACCACAGCCAGTCCAGTGCAAGTGCAACAGGGCGAGAATTCCTCAAAGTGCAACTCAGAGAATCCTGGAGTTGTTTAGGTTGGAAAACAATGACCTGGCGGTCATCTTGCTCCAAGATCATTGAGCTCAACCATTCCCCCAGCTGCACACCACTAATCCATGTCTCCAGGTGTCCTGGAACACTTCCAGGGATGGTGGAAGCCATGGCCAGGACTGCACAATGCTTTTGGGAAGGAAATTTCCCCAATGTCCAGTTTAAACCTCTCCTGGTCCAACAAGAGGCCGTTTCCCCTTATCCTGTCCCTGTTCCCGGGGAGCAGAGCCTGACCCCCTCCTCCTGTCAGGAGCTGTGCAGAGCCACAAGGTCCCCCCTGATCCCCCTTTTCTCCCCCTGAGCCCCTTCCCAGCCCCCTCAGCCCCTCCTGGGCTCCAGCCCCATCCCTGGAGACGCTCCAGCCCCTCAGTGGATTTCATGGAGTGAGGGGCCCAGAACTGAACTGCTGAGGGCTCAGCACTGCCAAGGCTTCTCCCATTTGTGTGGATCACTGACCCCAGGGGCAGGGAGGCCCCAGGCGATGACCCTGACCACGTCCCCACTTACTTTGACCGTCTCCCTCTTCTCAGGGATGACGGCGGTTTTGTAATCGCGGTGCTGCGGCAGCTTCTCGATGAAGAGCCTGGAAGAGGGCACAGAACCTGCAGGTCAGGACACTCTGGGCACCCCTGTGCTCCCTGGGCTGGCTGCAGGAAGGCTCCATCCCACAAGAGCCCCTGGAGCCATGCACAGCACTCAGATCTCACGCAGTCCCAAGGGAGAGCCCCACACAGGTTCTCCTCGCACCTGGACAAACATTTTTGTTTGGAAGGGAACCATCAATAAATACATTTCCTTGGAAGGGAACCATTACTACGTTCTGTTTGGAAGAGAACCATCAATAACCTGCCCTGAAGCACCAAGGGCACGGTGGGGACTCGGGGAGGAGCTGCCCACACCTGGCAGCATCCCTGGATCCCAGCCCAGCTGACTCAGAGCTCTCTGTCCTTCTGCAAGGAGGGGAAATCAGCTCAGAGCCTGGCAGGGGAGCAAAAAGCAAATTCCCAACAGCCCCAGCTGCTGCTGCTGCAGGAGCCTTTGGAGCCTGAGCTCCCCAGGCAGGAGGGAAAATTCTGGGCTGGCTCTGGGGAGGGAAATCAGGACTGAGCTCAGCACCCTCCCACTGCCCAGGGTGATGCCAGCCCTGCCCAGGGACACCCCCAGGCATCCAGGGGCTCCCTGCTCTTCTCCCAGGGAAGAATTTCATTTTAAAATCCAATTTAAAGCTCTGCTCTTCCCCTGTGTTACCCTGGGGAAGGGGAGGGAAAAGGGAGGGAACATAAGGGAGGGAAAATAAGGGAGGGAAAAGGGAAAAAAGGAAAAAGGGGGGAAAAATTGAAAAAAAGGGAAAAAAAGGAAAAAAGGGGAAAAGTGAATAGACAGTGCCACAGAGAGCAGAACAAACCAAGGCAAGCAGGAAGAACTCAGGAGTCACAGCAAGCCTGCCAGCCCTCTGTGTGTGCCGCGTGCCAACGCAGCTGCTCCGAGCCCTGCAGGACTCTGTGTCCCCCCGGGTGCCCCTGGTGAGGCTGCAGCTCCAGCAGGGCCAGGGCACAGCTGGGGGCACAGCTGGAGCCCTGCAGAGGCCGGGGCTGCCCCCCAGAACCCCAAACCCAGCTGGGCTGTGGAGCAGGGCACGGCGCTGAGGAGACCCAGCGGGGCCCGAGCCCTGCCAGCAGCTCAGGAGCCAAGTGGAAGGGATTCATTAGGCAGGATTAATTAGGCAGGATTAAGAGCAGATGCTGGATGGAAAAAGCAGCAGAGCCAGCTGGGTTTGCACAAGCCAGGAAGCAGGAAAGACGTGGGCAGGAGGAGAGGAGGGCTCAGGCAGGCAGAGGAAGGGCTGGAACGGCTCCTGGCTCCTGTGGACAGCCCTGCTGGGGCCTGGCAGCACCAAAAGCTCCCACAGCCAGCAGCTCTGGGCTGCTGCAAGCCCCTGAGCCCAGCAGAGCAGCAGCTGCACGGCAGCCACAGCCAGGACTATTTTTAAGCCCAGCTCTGGTGCCCAGGCCAAGCCGGTGGCTCTCGAGGCCCTCGTGAGTCCCTGGAGCTGATCCAAGCAAACTGAGGAGCCCCAGCATTACAGGAAAGTTGTGTCTTCTTCTTTCTTTCCTTCTTATTTGGCTCAAAATTGTGTCTTGTTCTTTCTTTCCTTCCTATTTGGCTCAAAATTGTGTCTTGTTTCTTTTTTCTTTCTTATTTGGCTCCAAGTTGTGCCTTATTCCTTTTTTCCTTCTTACTGGGCTTTACCAAACCAGCCCAGTGTTCCTGCCTGGAACCATTCTGGGTCAAGGCAGGAGAAGCTGCTCAGGACCACAGGCAAGGAAAGACTTGCAAGGTGACAAGACACGGCTTAAAAAATGCTGGAGATGGTTCCAGAATCCTGGAATGGCTGGGATGGGATGGGAAGGGAAGGCTGCCCTGGGAATTCCATCCCAGCCCCTCCCCACCCTCCCAGGGAGGAATTGCTTCCCAAAATTCCATCTTTGGGCAGCCCAGGGCAGGAGCTCACACTGGTCACACTGCAGAAATCCCGTCAGGGCAGGGTTTTCCCAATATTCATCCATTCCATCCCTGCCCTGTGCCAGTTTAAAACCATCCCCCTTGGCCCCACACTCCTTGCCTGTGGAAAAATCTCTCTCCCTCCTTTTTAAAACCCCTTTTTGGGCAGCAGAAGGGACCCTCAGGCGTCCCCCCATTCCCAGGAAAGGGAGAGCAGAACAAATCCATGAGGCTCCAGTGCCTGCATCAGAATGAATCAGAACGTTTGATGATCAGAATCTTCCTAAAAAACCAAACCTAGAGCTTCAGCTGCCCACCCTGACTGACTGGAAGAAATGACAGTGGCTTTCAGCTCCTGTCTTAGGGCAGCCCAGGGCAGGAGCTCACACTGGTCACACTGCAGAAATCCCACCAGGATAAGGTTTTCCCTGGTGGAAAAGGTTTCCAGGCAGGCTGGAAATGCCAGGAGAATCATTTGAAAGCAGCTGGCGACACAAGCCAGCACCTCTGGCTGCTGCAGTGACCCAGCCTGCAGCTCATTTGTTTAGTTAAAACGTTTCTCCTCCGGCCCCAGCTGCCTGAGGGGCCTGGAACCCTTCCCAAAGCTTTGCTGGGAACCTTTCCCAAAGGTTTTACACTCCCCAGCTCCCTGAGCAGCCTCCTGGCCTCGCCACCATGCCCATAAAAGCTCAGGAAGGGCGAGGCAGGGAGCAAAGCTAATCAGAGAAAAATGCGTTGGGTTGGAGGGGCAGCAGCCCTGCTCAGGGGGCAGGCAGGGCAAAGTGCCCACGGAGGTGCCAGCCCTGTCTGGGGAGGGTGGGCACAGCACAGAGCAGGGCAGGGCAAAGCAGGAGGGGCAGACTGAGGGGAACCCTACAGGAACAGGACACTGCAATGCTGGGATCGGAGTTTTTATCCTTTCCAACACCCACAGCTGGGGCTGAGGGGGCAGGGAGCTCCTCCTTTGGGACCATTTGAGGATTTCTTTCCTTTACACTTGTTAATTTTATTCAGTCTTACACCCCAGCAGCAGAGCAGCCCAAACCTCACCCCAGTTTGGCACCATAAACTCCTCAGGGAGCAGAGCACCCCAAAGCCCTGAGGAGCAGATCCCTGGCCAGATCCCAGACCCGTGGGGCTCCCCCACCTCCCCGAGCCCTCACAACCACCCCAAAGCCCTGAGGACAGAGCACCCCAAAGCCCTGAGCAGCAGATCCCAGACCCGTGGGGCTCTCCCACCTCCCCAAGCCCTCAGAACCACCCCAAACCCCCTCAGGACAGAGCACCCCAAAGTCCTGAGGGATAGATCCCCACAGGGGCAGATCCCTGAGGGGCAGATCCCCACAGGGGCAGATCACCCCAAACCCCTGAGGGGCAGATCCTGAGGTGCAGATCCTAAGGGGGCAGATCCTGAGGGGTAGATCCTGAGGGGCAGATCCCCACAGGGGCAGATCCCTCAGGGGCAGATCCCTCAGGGGCAGATCCCCTGAGGGGCAGATCCCTGAGGGGCAGATCCCCACAGGGGCAGATCCCCACAGGGGCAGATCCCTGAGGGGCAGATCCCTACAGGGGCAGATCCCTACAGGGGCAGATCCCTCAGGGGCAGAGCACCCCAAACCGCTGAGGGGAAGATCCTGAGGGGCAGATCCTGAGGGGCAGATCCCTACAGGGGCAGATCCCTACAGGGGCAGATCCCTCAGGGGCAGAGCACCCCAAACCGCTGAGGGGAAGATCCTGAGGGGCAGATCCTGAGGGGCAGATCCTGAGGGGCAGATCCCTCAAGAGCAGATCCCCACAGGGGCAGATCCCTCAGGGGCAGATCCCCACAGGGGCAGAGCACCCAAAACCCCTGAGGGGCAGATCCTGAAGGGCAGATCCTGAGGGGCAGATCCCCACAGGGGCAGATCCCCACAGGGGCAGATCCCCACAGGGGCAGAGCACCCCAAACCCGTGAGGGGCAGATCCTGAAGGGCAGATCCTGAGGGGCAGAGCACCCCAAACCCGTGAGGGGAAGATCCTGAGGGGCAGATCCTGAAGGGCAGATCCCTGAGGGGCAGAGCACCCCAAACCCCTGAGGGGCAGATCCTGAGGAGCAGATTCTGAGGTGCAGATCCTGAGGGGCAGATCCTGAGGGGCAGATCCTGAGGGGCAGATCCCTCAAGAGCAGGCCCCCACAGGGGCAGATCCCCTCAGGGGCAGACCTCAGCCCCGTGCCCTCTCCCCGTGCCCTCTCCCGGTGCCCGGCGCCCCCGGCAGGCTCCCTTACGTGATGTACTTGTGGTAGAGGATGAAGGCGTGCTCCAGGTTGCCCTCCTGGCAGTAGACCGTGGCCATGCGCAGCATCTCCACGCCCGAGCGGAAGTAGCGGCGCGGGGGCACGTCGGGGCTGACCTGCACCTGGCTGCCCGCCCGCACCAGCCGCCGCACCCGCTCCTCGGGGCACAGGCTGGCACCGCCCGCAGGGCCCGGCATGGCTGCGGCCACAGCGCGGGGCTGGGGGACAGAGAACAGAGAGAGAGGGGTCAGAGAGCGGGGAACCGAGTCACTGAGTCACAGGGATCTGGGAATCGCAGGGATCTGGGAATCGCAGGGATCAGGGAATTGCAGGGATCAGGGAATTGCAGGGATCAGGGAATCGCAGGGATCACTGGATCACAGAGATCATGGAATCACAGAAATCAGGGAATCACAGGGATCAGGGAATCGCAGGGATCACAGGGATCAGGGAATCGCAGGGATCAGGGAATCACAGGGATCGGGGAATCACAGGGATCACTGGATCAGAGAGATCAGGGAATCACAGAAATCAGGGAATCGCAGAAATCACTGGATCAGAGAGATCAGGGAATCACAGGGATCGGGGAATCAGAAATCAGGGAATCACAGGGATCAGGGAATCACGGGGATCAGGGAATCGCAGGGATCACAGGGATCAGGGAATCGCAGGGATCAGGGAATCGCAGAAATCAGGGAATCACAGGGATCAGGGAATCGCAGGGATCGCAGGGATCAGGGAATCACAGGGATCAGGGAATCGCAGAGATCAGGGAATCGCAAAGATCACTGAGTCACAGGGATCAGGGAGTCACAGGGATCAGGGAATCACAGGGATCAGGGAATCGCAGAGATCTGGGAATCGCAGGGATCACTGGATCAGAGAGATCAGGGAATCACAGAAATCAGGGAATCGCAGAAATCAGGGAATCGCAGAAATCACTGGATCAGAGAGATCAGGGAATCACAGGGATCAGGGAATCGCAGGGATCAGGGAATCGCAGGGATCAGGGAATCACGGGGATCAGGGAATCGCAGGGATCAGGGAATCGCAGGGATCACTGGATCACAGAAATCAGGGAATCACAGAAATCAGGGAATCACAGGGATCAGGGAATCGCAGGGATCACTGGATCACAGAGATCAGGGAATCACAGGGATCAGGGAATCACAGAGATCACTGGATCACAGAGATCAGGGAATCGCAGGGATCAGGGAATCACAGAGATCACTGGATCACAGAAATCAGGGAATCGCAGGGATCAGGGAATCACAGGGATCAGGGAATCACAGGGATCACTGAGTCACGGGGTTCAGGGAATCACAGGGATCAGGGAATCACAGAGATCAGGGAATCGCAGGGATCAGGGAATCGCAGGGATCAGGGAATCACAGGGATCAGGGAATCACAGAAATCACTGGATCACAGAAACTGCTGAAACACAGAAATCGTGGAATCAGGCAATTGGGGAAATCAGGGAATCATGAATCACGGAATCAGGGAAATGGGGGAAATCACTGGATTTCAGATATCAGGGAATTGCAGAATCACAGAAATTAGAGAATTGGGAAAATCAGGGAATCACAGAAATCACTGAAACACAGAAATCGCAGAATTGGGGAAATCACTGGATCACAGAAATCACTGAGTCACAGAAATCAGGGAATCAGGGAATCGGGAAATCAGAATCACAGAATCGCTGGATCACGAAATCACAGAAATCGCTAAAGCACAGAAACCACTGAAACAGAAATCAGGGAATTGGGGAATGACAGAAATCACTGAAACAGAAATCAGGGGAGCGGGGAATCATGAACTATGAAACCAGGGGAATCAGGGAATTACAGAAATCACTGAAACACAGAAATCACTGGATCACAGAAATCAGGGGAGCGGGGAATCGTGAATTACGAAACCAGGGGAATCAGGGAATTACAGAAATCACTGAAACACAGAAATTCCTGGATCAGGGAATCAGAGAAATCAGGGAATCATGGAATCAGGGAATCAGAGAATCACCGGGCTCCAGGATCCTCCCAGATCGCCCCACAACGGGGCAAAGGGAGCCCCAAAACGAATCCCCCAGTCCTGAGCAGATCTCAGCGGTTCCCATCAGCCATGGCGGTTACAAACTAATTCAGGCTAGAAATTAGTTTAGGATTTACGACAGGAACTTCAAGCGAAGGCTCCCACAGCCAGCCCCGCTCCGCGATGGGATGCCCCTTCCTGAGGTGACCATCCCGCGGCCGGAACGCTCCGGGCCGGGTCCCCCCTGCTCAAGGGAAGGTTCCAGCCCCCCCTGCCTGCGCCGCCATACCGGACCCCTCCTGCCGGGGTCTCTCGGGGCAGCTCGGGACGCCCCAGCACCGCCGGCCCCGGCTCCTCAAGCGGCCCCCGGCGCTCAGAGGGATCCCCAGCAGCGGCCGGGCCTCCCCATCCCGCAGGGCCCTCCCCGGCCCGGCCCGGCCCGGCCCTGACCTGGCGCGGGCGGCCGCCGTTCCCTCAGCACTTCCGGGTTCTTCCCCACCTGCCGCAGCCTCGCTCTCGGCAGCCAATCAGAAGCCGCCTCAACATCCGGGTATGCGGCAGGCCACACCCACTTCCGCCCGGTTGCGAAGCGGCTTCCGCACCACGTGGCGCGCGGTGACGTCACAGAGGTCGCTCTTAAAGGGGCAGCGCCCCTGAAAAGGCCGCGCCTCCCCCGGCCCAAACCCGGCCGTTCTCACCCCAAAACCCGCGGGAAATCACTGCTCCGCAGCCAGGCCGGAGTTTGCACAGCGTGGAAATTTACTTTAGCAAAAGTAAAAACTTTATACTCGCGTAAAAAATGTTGCTGATTTTACCCATCAGCAAAAATGGGTAAAAAAGGATAAAAATCGGAGTTTTCACGGTCAGTCCCGTTCCTTGCCCTGAGGAAATCAACAAAAACCCATTTTGTTGAAGGTCCAGGGGTACCTGAGGATATTTTTTTAGGATTATTCCAGAATCCATCACTCACAGCACAGACGAGAAAATTCCTGTAAAAGCACCTGAGCTGTGAGAAAAACCCGATTAAAAACCAGCCCTGATTGTATCAAAAACCCCCTGCCTGGCAGCTCCTGCTGGGTCCTCCCGGTGGGAAAGCACCAGAGCTGTGGGGCAGTGAGAAAAAGCAGGTTAAAAATCAGATTACACGCAGTCCTGGGCAGCTGCTGCCGCTCCCTGCAGGGCTCTCCTGGGGCAGCTCGGTCAGGACAGGTCCTGCTGGGGCTCCCTGGGCTGGGGGGGGACGCAGCTCCTGCTGCTGCTGCTGCTTCTGCTTCTTCTTGGGGGGTGGGGGACAGGCAGCAGTTCCTGGGGGGCACCGGGCACGGCGGCTCCAGGGGCTCCTGCTCCTGATTATTGGGCTCCAAACGATTCTGTTCCTTCTGTTCCAAACGATTCTGCCTCTTCTGCTCCTGGTGATTCTGTTCCAAATAATTCTGCTTCTTCTGCTGTCTCTTGTCCAGCTTTTTCTGCCTCCTCTGCTCCTGATGCTCCATCTCCAGATGACTCTGTTCCAGATAATTCCGCTGTTTCCTCTCGGGATGATTCTGCTCCTGGTGTTTCTGTTTCTTCTGCTTCCTCTGCTCCTGATGCTCCGTCTCCAGGTGATTCTGTTCCAGAGAACTCTGCTGCTTCTGCTCCAGATGTTTCTGTTTCTTCTGCTTCCTCTGCTCCTGATGCTCCGCTTCCAGCTGGTTCTGCTCCAGATGTTTCTCCTTTTTTTGCTTCTTCCTCTGCTCCAGATGATTCTGCTCCTTCTGCTTCCTCTGCTCCGGATGCTCCATTTCCAGATGTTCCAGATGCTCCTGGAGCTCCAGTTTCTTCTGCTTCCTCTGCTCCAGGTGATCCTGCCTTTTCTCTTTCCTCTGCTCCAGATGTTCCAGCTTTTTCTGCTTCCTCTGCTCCTGATGCTCCATCTCCAGATGGTTCTGTTCCTGATGCTCCAGCTTTTTCTGCTTCCTTTGCTTCTCATGTTCCAGCTCCAGGTGTTTCAGCTTCTTCTGCTTCCTCTGCTCCTGATAATTCTGTTCCTGATGTTCCACCTTTTTCTGCTTTCTCTGCTCCAGCTTTTTCTGATTCCTCTGCTCTTGATGCTCCATCTCCACGTGATTCTGTTCCTGATGTTCTGGCTTCTTCTGCTTCCTCTGCTCCAGCCCCTCCAGTTTTTTCTGTTTCCTCTGCTCCAGGTGCTTCTGCTCCTGATGTTTCAGCTTTTTCTGTTTCCTCTCCTCCAGATTCTCCATCTCCAGATGCTCCTGCTCCAGATCCTCCAGTTTTTTCTGCTTCCTCTGCTCCAGCTTTTTCTGTTTCCTCTGCTCTTGCTGCTCCATCTCCAGATGCTCCTGCTCCTGATGATTCTGCTTTTTCTGTTTCCTCTGCTCCTGATGCTCTGGCTCCAGATGATTCTGATTTTTCTGTTTCCTCTGCTCCTGATTTTTCTGCTCTTCCTGCCTCTGCCTGGCACTGCTGGTGCTCCTGCAGGGAAATTGGGGATCAGCACCCCAAAAAGGGCTGGGGGGAGCACCCAGAGCCTTTCCTGCAGCCTGAACTTTAGAGAGGCTCCCTCCTCATTTCTGACAGGATTTCCATCAGGAATTTTCAATTTCCATCAGAAATTTTCCATTTCCATCAGGGATTTTCGATTTCCATCAGGGATTTATTTTCAATTTCCATCAGGAGCTGGGGATGAGGTGAAGGAGCCCCAGCTGTGCCCAAAGCTGTCCTGGAGCTGCTCTGTGAGCATTTGGGAGCATTCCCAGGCACAAGAGCCTCCCTGCTGCCATTCTGGCCCTGAACAACTGTCAGAAATGTTTCCTTCACCCTCCCAGAGCTGGGGGAGCCTGGAAAAATCCAGCTGGGCTTGTTCCAAAGGGAGGGAGCAGGGGAAGGGGCAAACACCTACCTGGGCACTGCCAGGGGGGGCTGGGGGTGCCTCTGGGCCTTTCTTGGGGCACTGCTTTCCTTCCTGCGATCTGAGCCCCAATCCTTCAGCTCGCAGCTGCTTTGGAAAGACAATTCCAGGTGTTTTCACTGGGAAAATGGAGCTTTTCACCCACTGAGTGATCCCATCAGGAGACCTGGGGGGGGTGGTTTCCATGGAGCTCCAAGCCCAGAATGGTTTGGGTTGGAAAGGACCTTAAACCCCACCCAGGGACCTTTCCCTGCTCCTCGGACACTGCCAGGGATGGAGCAGCCCCAGATTTCCTGGGAATTCCCTCCCAGGGGGGGTTTCTCCCCAGATCCCACCAGCCCTGCCCTGTGGGAGGCTCTCTGAGCCAGGCTCACCTCGGGGCTCTCCTCTGCAGGTCCTGGATGTAGTTGCTCCTCTCCATGGGGTGCCCTCGGGATGTGTTGAACACTGGGGACACACAGAGTTACCCCAGAGCACCTGAAACCCACCAGAACTCTACTTTTCACTTCCTTTTTAGCTAACTAAAACAAACAACAAAAAAAAAGTTCCCTGGACTATAATTTTTCTTTCTTTTTAAACTGTTCAAATCTACTCTAAACTCATCTTTTCCCAAATAAAAAGAAAAGCCACTTAAAGCTACTTTTTTTAAAAAATCTCTTTTAAAAGTTTCCTCCCAAAATTTGCCCTTCCCTCCCTGAACATTCCCACCCCAGCAGGATGCTCACATTCTATGGCAGCATTGGGCTCCATGCCTTCCACCTCAATCAGGTACCTGAAAGAGCAGCAAAACATCTCTAATTACACCATTAATAACATCTCTAATTACACCATTAATTATGGAAACACCGACGGGCTGGTGGCCATTCAAACAGATAAAAAAGCACTGGGGGAGTTTTAAACCTTTCATTTGTGGAGAATCAGCATTTAGTGCTGGGTTTTGGGATGGAAAAAAAATGCCCCCCTGTGAATCCTTGCAGGTTTGGGGTCACAGAAATCACTGCAGGTTTCCTGCTGAAGTGGCACCAGTGAGCCCAGCTGGGCAAGGAGGACTCACCTGGAATTGGCACAAGGAAAAGTGACCTGGAATTGCCAACCTGGGCAAGGAGGACTCACCTGGAATTGGCACCAGGAGAACTCACCTGGAATTGGCACCAGGAGAAGTGACCTGGAATTGCCACAAGGAGAACTGACCTGGAAGTGGCACCAGGAGAAGTGACCTGGAATTGCCACCTCTGAGCCCCTCTGGGCAAGGAGAACTCACCTGGCATTGCCACCAGGAGAACTGACCTGGAATTGCCACAATGAAAACTGACCTGGAGTTGCCACCAGTGAAGCTCATCTGGCCAAGAACTCACCTGGAATTGCCACCAGCAGAACTCACTTGGAATTACCACAAGGAGAAATGACCTGGCATTGCCACCAGAAGAACTCACCTGGAATTACCACAAGGAGAAATGACCTGGCATTGCCACCAGGAGAAGTGACCTGGCATTGCCACCAGGAGAAGTGACCTGGAATTGCCACCACTGAGTCCACCTGGGCAAGGAGAACTGACCTGGAATTGGCACCAGGAGAACTGACCTGGCATTGCCACCACTAAGCCCATCTGGCCAAGAACTGACCTGGCATTGCCACCAGGAGAAGTGACCTGGAAGTGGCACCAGGAGAACTCACCTGGAATTGCCCCACTGAGCCCCTCTGCACAAGGAGAACTCACCTGGAATTACCACCAGGAGAACTGACCTGGAATTGCCACCACTGAACCTCGTGTGGCCAAGAACAGACCTGAGGTGCCACCAGGAGAAGGGACTGGCATTGTCCCAGCAGCACTCACCTGCAGACCAGGTAGCCAGTCCTGTTGAGGCCGTGCGTGCAGTGCACCCCGATGAGTTTATCTGCAACACACACAGGGCACCCTGAGCTGCTTCCCCTCCCAAATGTCCCCAGAATGAGCCCCCCAAACCCCCCCAGTGCAACACCCACACTCAGCATTGGGGTGGGAGGGACCCCAAAGCCCAAAGATGAGTTCTGCCTCCCTGGATACCAGAAAATCCATTTATTGGGTTTATTGGGCATTGCCAGGCCAGGAGGAGGGAAGGGAATCCCTGCTGGGCCAGGAGGGGCAGGGCAGGCTCACCGTTGTCCTTGTTGGCCATCAGGAACCTCCTCACCAGGTACCTGAACCTCAGGAAGGTTTTCCTGTTGGGGATCTCGTGGCCCATGGTCAGGATCTTGCAGTAGCGCATTGTGGGCGGCAGCTCCTGGGGGAAAAATCAGCAATTTCCAGAAAAAGCAGCAAAGTTCTTATGAATTACACAATCACGGGTAGTAAACGAGAAAAAAACAGTTTCCTCACATAAAAATTCTTATTAATTAAAGAATGATGGGTAAAAAAACATAAAAATGTGAGTTTTCTTCACACAAAAATTGTTATTAATTATACAATCACAGGTAATAAAAGATGAATTCTCCTCACGCAAAAATTCTTGTTAATTATACAACCACAAGTAACAAAACAGAAAAAAAAAATTTCTCATTAATTACACAATCACTGGTAATAAACCAGAAAAAAACCCCAGTTTTCCTCACATAAAAATTCTTGTTAATTAAAGAATCACAGGTAGTAAAGCAGAAAAAAAAGGATTTTCCTCACACAAAAATTCTTATTCATTAAAGAATCACAAGTAATAAACCAGAAAAAAACCAGTTTTCCTCACAGAAAAATTCTTATGAATTACACCATCACTGGAAATAAAATATCTGGGGGTTGGAGACTTGATCAGAAGCACCCCAGTGTCCTGCCAGGCTGCAGCCCAGCCCCTGGCAGAGCCCTGCAGCCCCCCAGGAGCTGTTTTTGGGGAGAATTGCCCCTTTTTGAGCACCGACCTCCCTGCCGTAGTAGCGCGTGGTGTAGGTCAGGTCGATGATCAGCCCCAGCTCCTCCTTCCTCTCCTGCACCTTCCTGACGAGGTCACGGGGGGAAAACCTCTCCTCTGGCAGGAGGTTCTGCTCGAAGCTCTGCAGGAAATGATGGTTTAAAGCAAGAAATGACGGTTTAAAGCAAGAAATGACGTTTTAAAGCAGTTCCTAACATCCAGGGGTGTTGTGAGGGGTGGGAGAGGCTCTGGAGTGGGCTCGAGATCAGAGACAACCACCCAGGCAACAAAAAGAGAAAATCCCAGTTTGGTCACTGAATTCTGGGCTGGTTTGGGTGAAAAATAAAATTTTCACTTTCATTTTCACATTAAAATTATCCAGTGTCCACCCTGGAGGTGTTTCCTCTCCTCCTGCCCTTCCCAGGAAGAAATTCCCCCTGGTGTCCGGGCTGGAGCTGATTTTTGTTCTGCTGTCCCTGTCCCAAACCTCCCTGGGCAGTTCCAACATCTCCCCAGGAATAAATCCCTCATGGTTCCCATCCTGGAGCTGATTTTTGTTCTCCTGTCCCTGTCCCAAACCTCCCTTCCCTCCCCAGGAATAAATCCCTCCTGGTGTCCATGCTGGAGCTGTTCCCTCGTTCCCTGGAGCAGAGCCCAGCTGCTGCCCCCTCCCAAGCCCAGCTCTGCGTTTTGGGCTCGGGAATTCCCTCGAGGAACCCCCCCCCAAGCCAGGCTTGCCCCCTGCCAGCCCCCAGAGTGTCCCCTCACCTTCTTCAGGGGCACCTTGAAGGCCACGAAGCGCGTGCCGGGCATCCTGCGGCCCAGGGGGGTGTACTCGGTCCACCTGGGCCACGGCGGGGTCAGACGGGGCAGGGACCCCCAGCCCGGCCCCCCCAGAGCCGGGAACCCCGGGTCCAGCAGCACTGAGAGCCCTCCGTGGAAAATCCCCCGTGGCCAGGGACAGCAAATTCCCCCCGGTCCTGGGGACCCCTCAAACTCTGTCCGGCCCAGGGACCCCCAAATCCCCCCAGCCCTGAGGATCCTCAAACCCACCCCGGCCTGGGAACCACGGCCCTGGTCTCGAACCTCCCCCCGGCCCAGATTTCCCAAATTCCCCCTCAAATCTCCACCGTGCCCGAGACCCCCACATCCTCCCTGGCTCAGGGACTTTCAGCTCTCAGCCAGGCCAGAGATCCTCAAGCGTCCTCAGGCTCGGGGACCCTCACAGCGTGCAGCCCCAGAGCCCCTCACACCCGGTATCCCCAGAGCCCCTCACACCCGGTATCCCCTCACACCCGGTGTCCCCTCACAGCGTGCAGCCCCAGAGCCCCTCAGAGCCCCTCAGAGCCGCTCACGCCCCGCTCACCGCTCCGGGACGCGGCAGGCCCCCCTGCCCGCCATGATGGCGACGCCACGGCGCCTGCGCGCGACGTCACTCTCGCGCCCGCGCTTGACGTCATTGCCGCGACAGGCGCGCGCGCGCGCGTGCGCGGGGTGACGCCGGTCACGCCTCCACGCTGAGACCACGCCCATCTCAAAGAGGCCACGCCCCCCTCCCGCGCGGCGCGCTGGGGCTCTCGCGCCGCGTGGCGGTCACGGGCGGTACTGCAGGCACAGAGCGGCACCGGCACCGAACCGGCACCGAACCGGGACAGAACCGACAGCGAACCGGGATAGTACTGGGACCGAACCGGGACAGAACCGACAGCGAAACGGGACCGAACCGGGACCGAGCCGGGATAGTACTGGGATAGAACTGGGACCGAACCGGGACAGAACCGACAGCGAACCGGGATAGAACCGGGACCGAACCGGGATAGAACTGGGACCGAACCGGCATAAAACCGGGATAGAACCGGGATAGAACCGGGACCGAACCGGGACAGAACCGGGACCGAACCGGGACCGAACCGGGACAGAACCGGGATAGTACTGGGACCGAACCGGGACAGAACCGACAGCGAACTGGGATAGAACCGGGACAGAACCGGGACCGAACCGGGATAGAACTGGGACCGAACCGGGACAGAACCGGGATAGAACCGGGACCGAACCGGGACCACCGAACCGGCACCGAACTGGGACCGAACCGGGACCGAGCCAGGACCACTGGACGGGGACCGAACCGGGACCACCGAACCGGGACCACCGAACCGGGACCGAACCAGCATCAGTGGCCCAGCACTGAACCAGGGAGCGGGGAATGATTGTGGGGATTGGAAACTCTCGTGGACACAGAAGTCAGATGGGAATGGGGACGGGAAAACATCGTGGACACGGGAAATGATTGTGGGGATGGGAAATCATCATCGTGGACATGGAAGTCAGGTGGGAATGGGGATGAGAAATCCTCGTGGGAACGGGAAATCCAGGCTGGGGTTAGGAAATCACCGTGGGAACGGGAAGTGGAGGCCGCGGTTGGGAAATCACGGCGAGAATGGGAAATCAGGGTGGGAAATCGTCCCTGGCATCCCCACCACTGCCCAGAGCGCAGTGCCCGGCCTGGGGCTCCCTTGCCGGGCACAGAAACCCTGAAAACCCCAGAATTTCCTGGCCTGGGACGGGACAAACCGAGCCGGGACAGGATTTTCTCGGGCGGGGATGAGCCCGGGACGAAGCCGGGAGGGGAGCCCCGGTTCCGGAGGGACGGGAGGCGCCGGCTCAGCATCCCCGCGGGCAGCGGGCGGAGGGCGCGGCCCGGTCCGACCCGCCCGGCCGAGCGGGGGCCGCGGCTCTCGGGCTGCCCCGGGGCCGTCTGGGCTCCCCCCGCACGCCCAGATCGGGTCGAGCCTCCTGCGCTCCCAGCCCAGCCTGTAATCGAGCAGGATCCGGGCCCTGGGAAGGAGCCGCGGCCGCCTCGGGGCGTGGGACCGGCGCTGGGGAGCTCATCTGACACCCGGTGCCCCTCTCCACGCGCTGGTTTTGGCTCCTTGCTGCCAGCCCGGCTCTCAGGATGCTGCGCTGACCCCCGGTACCCCATCCGCACACGAGCATCCCCCCACGAGGGCACTCCCACCCCTCCAACCATGCCCAAAACCCCAAATCCCTCCTCCCAAGCTGCCTGCGGGGGGCTCCGAGTCCAGCGCAAGCACGGGGGGTTCAGCCCCCCCAAAATCCAAAACCCGGCGGAGGCTTTGGGGACAGCGTCGGCAGCGGGGACCCCGCGGCGGTGACTCAGGGGTGCCGGGGCTTGCCAAACCCGCCCGGGATGGTTCGGGAGACGCCTCCGCGCAGCCGCCCCGGGGAAGCCGCGCTGGGCGAACAAGCCGCGGCAGCGTCTGGGCCCCGCTGACCCGTCGGGCCGGTTTCCCGGAGCAGCAGCAGCGCAGCGATCGCAGCGCAGCGGAGCGAGCCCCGCGGCTCTGCGCTGGCCGGAGCCATGCGGGCGGCCGGGCTGCCCCTGCTGCTGCTGCCGCTGCTGCTGCTGGCCGGGGCGATGCTGCCAGGGGCGGGCGGGCAGCAGTGCCACCCCGCCGGGCCCGGGGCAGTGCCCGTGCTGCGCTTCACCGACCGGCACGCCGAGATCCGGGTGCCGGCGCTGCACCGCGTGCCCAGCTCGCTGGATCCCCTCTACGGCCTCGTCCGGCGCTGCCTGGACCTCATCCAGCAGAACCCGCTGCCCACAGGTGAGCCCCGAGCCCGGGGGAGGAGATCTGGGGTCGTTCAAGGCGGTGGGTTCGCAAAGGAATGGGATTCGTGCGGCTGGATTGTCTCCCCGAGGTTTGCAAAGGAATGGGATTCGTGCGGCTGGATTTTCTCCCCGAGGTTGGGCCACTCCAAATTGCAGATAAATAATGAATGGCAGAGGGATTCACACCAAAATAAAAGTTTGTGATAGATCCGTGAATAGCCCCGTTCCTTGCCTGGGATGTGGATGGATTAAAAACAGGAGGATCTTTGAGTGAATGGTAAATCCCCCCAGGAATAATCCAGAAAACTGTCCTGAACCAGCTGGACAGCACTCTGCTTACATGGGGAAAAAATACAAAGTGAGAATAATGACTGCTCACCTCAAGCTGAGCGATCCCACTGCTGCCAGGACCTTGGGCGTTCTGCTGGCTGTGATCCCCATGTCCCAGAGCAGCTCCAGGGGTCCCAGAGGTTCAGAGAAGGGTTCAGCCTCTGTCCCAGAGCAGCTCCAGAGGTTCAGGAGAAGGTTCAGCCTCTGTCCCAGAGCAGCTCCAGAGGTTCAGGAGAAGGTTCAGCCTCTGTCCCAGAGCAGCTCCAGGGGTCCCAGAGGTTCAGAGAAGGGTTCAGCCTCTGTCCCAGAGCAGCTCCAGGGTCCCAGGGGTTCAGGAGAGGGTTCAGCTCCTGTCCCAGAGCAGCTCCGGGGTCCCAGGGGTTCAGAGAAGGGTTCAGCCTCTGTCCCAGAGCAGCTCCGGGGTCCCAGAGGTTCAGGAGAAGGTTCTGCCCCTGTCCCAGAGCAGCTCCAGGGGTTCAGGAGAAGGTTCTGCCCCTGTCCCGGCGCTGCTGCCCCAGGAAGGCTGGGGATGCACCGGGTGGGGCCTCCTCTGCCTGTGCCATGATTTATTTTTTGCAGAGCTGCTCAGGACAGCCCTGAACGACCCCGGCTCGGTGAGGACATCGCAGGTGAGCCAGGCCACGGGCAGGGGATGTTCCCACCCGGCACAGGGCACCCGGGCGCCCAGAGAGCCCCGAGCTCGGCGCAGAGGTGCCCCACGGAGGCTCTCCCGCGGCGCAGGTGCTGCAGTACGAGCTGGGCTACGTCGTGTGCGCCGCCGTGGCTCTGCTCTTCACCGTGGCCGTGCCGGTGGCCGGGATGTGCTTCTGCTACTGCCGGAGCCGCCGGCGCTGCGGGGGCCGCCTCCGCGCCCACCGGCGCTCGCTGGGCTGCCGCCGCCGCTGCCTGCTGGCCTGCCTGTCCTTCACCTCCCTCGTCATCCTGTGAGCCCCCCGAACCGCCCCCCAAACCCGCGCCGGGGCGTCCGGCGGGGCCGCGCCGTCACCGCCCGCTCGCCGCCCGCAGGGTCAGCGTCAGCTGCGCCTTGGTCACCAGCCAGAGGGTGAAGGGGCAGATGGAGCCGGGGCTGGGGGCTGTGCCCGCCACGCTGCGCACGCTGCGGCAGCACCTTGCCAACGTCCCCCAGGTGAGTCCCCGAGTGGCCTTGCCAAGGTCCCCCAGGTGAGTCCCCCAGCACCTTGCCAAGGTCCCCCAGGTGTGTCCCCAAGTGATCTCGCCCCCAGCACCTTGCCAAGGTCCCCCAGGTGTGTCCCCCAGCACCTTGCCAAGGTCCCCCGGGTGTGTCCCCGAGTGGCCTTGCCAAGGTCCCCCAGGTGTGTCCCCGAGTGACCTCGCCCCCAGCACCTTGCCAAGGTCCCCCGGGTGAGTCCTCCAGCGGCCTCGCCCCCGGCACATGGCGCTGCCCAGGGATGGCCGCGTTTCCCTCCGGGGATGGTTCGCCAGGCGAGAGGAGATGACGCGGCCGCCTCAGAAATGCGTCCCGGACGGCACCGCGGGGCTCCCTCCCCTCCCGGCGGCTGCTGCCCGCGGCTCAGCGGCTCCTCTTTCCCGGCAGGGCGTGCAGATGGTGGTGGACAAGTTCGAGGTGCCCCGAAAGCAGATCAGCTCCGACCTGGGGGGTAAGAGCGGCACCAGCAGCGCCCCGAGCTCGCCCCGGGGATGGTCCCGGGGATGGACGCGATGCTGACGGTGCCAAACTCGCCCCGGGGATGGTTCCGGGGATGGTCTCGGTGCTGAGCTCGCCCCGGGGATGGTTCCGGGGATGGTCTCGGTGCTGAGCTCACCCCGGGATGGTCCCGGGGATGGACGCGGTGCTGATGGAGCCGCGGTGCCTTGCAGGGCTCAGCCGGAGCGTGGGGCTCTCCATCCACGCGCAGCTCCAGGCCATGACCTACGCGGCGCTCGCCGAGCTGCAGGACAGGGCCGGAGGTACGGCCGGAGCTCCGCTGCCCCCGGCACCGCCGTCCCCGGGGCCGCAGCCCCTCGGCGGTGACCGAGCCCTGGGCTTTCTCTTTAAGACCTGCAGAGCTCGCTGCGCCAT
This sequence comes from Calcarius lapponicus, assembly GCA_039654755.1. Taxonomy (NCBI): domain Eukaryota; kingdom Metazoa; phylum Chordata; class Aves; order Passeriformes; family Fringillidae; genus Calcarius; species Calcarius lapponicus. Next base: position 24,550,926 of record JBBFKN010000011.1, read on the forward strand.
TTGCAGACGGTGCACGGGACGGCGCGGGCGCTGGCGGCGGCGCGGGCCGAGCTGGAGCCGGCGCTGCGGGAGCGGAGGCGCCGCGTGGTCGCGCTCCTCGACGACCCGCGCTGCACCTCGTGCGCCAGCGCCCTGGGCCGGGCACAGCGCCTGCAGCTGGGCGCCGACTACGGCAAGGTGGGCGCGGGACACCGGCGGCCCCGGCGGCCTCCCCGCGCCGCCGCCCCGGCGCTCACGGGCTCCTCTGTCCGCCCTCCCCAGGTGCCGTCGGTGGAGAAGGTGCTGAAGGCGCTGGCTGGTCTGCCCCGAAGCGACTTTGCCGAGATGATCCGCCAGGTTTGGGGGTCGGGGTGAAGCGTGAGATGATTCGCCGGGTTTGGGGGGGTCCAGCAGCCACAGGCGGCTCCAGCACCCCCTCTTTCCCTGCAGGGCAATGGCACCTTCAACTCCATCCCGGAGCTGGCCGTGGAGAGGATGGCGCAGGTGATCCAGGGTGAGTGCGGCTGCCGTGGGGTGGGGACACCCCCAGGCGGTGAATCCCTCTGGGGACACGGCGTGGGGTGCGGGGACCGCCCGGCCCTGCAGCCCAGCCTCGGCCCCGCAGATTTGCGGGCTGATTTGGCCCGCACGGCGGAGAAGGTGCAGTCCATCGCCGACGGCTTCCCCCTGCCCGACTACACGCGGCCGGCCGGCGAGGCGCTGGCGGAGGCGGAGCGGCGGAGCCGGCCGTACCTGCGGGAGGCGGAGCGCTTCGAGCGCTACCGGTGAGCCACGCGCGCCCTCGGCCAAAACGACATTAAAAAAAAATCATTGCCTTCCCTGCTGCGAGCCAGCGAGCACTGATAATAGCTACAATCGGACTAAACCTCCCCACATCTCAACTCACGCATTCTTCAAGGCCGTGCCCTTCCTATGCTCAGGCTCCATCATTCACAGCCTAAATGGCCAACAAAATATCCGGAAAATTGGATTGTAACTATTATTGTAATAATAGTTACAATCGGACTAAACCTCCCTAAGTAACCTTCTTCCACATCTCAGCCCACGCATTCTTCAAAGCCGTGCCCTTCCTATGCTCAGGCTCCATCATTCACAGCCTAAATGGCGAGCAAAATACCCGAAAAGCAGGAGGGGCTCCAAAAGATGCTGCCCACAAGCCCTGCATGCCTCGCTCTCACGGGACCACCGTTCCTGGCAGAGAAGGGCCCCGAGCCCCCGGTGCCCGAGCCCCGCGTCTCGAGGCCGTGCCCCGCTGCTCTGCCCCGCAGGTGGATCGCGGGCACGGTGCTGTGCTCCATCGTCCTCCTCATCCTCGCCTGCAACGTGACGGGGATGGCCCTGGGCGCCTACGGCCTCTCCAAGCGGGAGGACCCCAGCGACTACGAGTGCCGAGGGGAAGCTGGCGCCAAGTTTCTCCTGGTGTAAGAGTTTGTCTGGGGGCTGGGGGGCTGCTCCACCTCACGCACCCCCCCAAAAAATAAAACCCGGGCAAAGCCAAGGGAGGGACAGGGAGAGGTCGCAGCAGAAAAGCTTTTGAAGGCGCCGCCTGCGCCGGCAGCTTTGGGAGAAGCTGCTCCTCCCTGGGAGCTGGCGGCTCCCCCCGCTGCCCGGGCCGGCCCTGCCCAGCCCGGCGTGCCCGGGCTCGGGAAGGAGCCGCGGGGCTGCAGCTGGACGGGCAGGTCCCTTCCTGCCCGCTCGGGGCTGCCAAGCCACCGGCGCCGCCTGCTCTCCCTCTCTCAGCGGCGTGGCCTTGGCTTTCCTGTTCTCCTGGCTCCTCATCCTCCTGGTCTTCGCCACCTTCCTGGTCGGGGGCAACATCCAGACGCTGGTTTGCAGGAATTGGGTCAACCAGGAGATTTATAAGGTAGGTGGCCGCACATCCACCCAGCGCCCTGTAAATCTCTCCTTTTGTGCACCAAAACACCTCCAAAGGCTCTGTGTCCCCCCCCTAAACCCGACTGGAAAAGCCCCGTCCTAGAGCAGAAGATTAAGTTTAGGATTAGCTCCTCCATCAGCTGGGAATCGCCTTTGTGCTGTTAATTCACTTCCTAATTGCTGTTCCCTGGTCCTTGGGCGCCCCTGGGGTGCTTGCTGGGGATGGGAGAGGGGTTGGGGTCAGGACTGTCCCCATGGCAGTGCCACACACGGGGCCGTCCCTCCAAACTCACCCGGCCAGGCTCCTCATGGGGAAACGTCCAAATCAGCCCAAAATCAGTTCAGGCTGTGACGAGCTCCCCCAGGACACCCCTGCGAGGGCAGAGCACCCCCAGAATCCCTGCTGGGAGCGCCCCTGCCTTCCCCCGACCCCGTTTCTCCTCCTCTTCGGCCCAGTTCATCGACACGCCGGGGAACCTCCCTCCGTCCATGAACCTCACCCGCCAGCTCAACCTCCGCAGGGACTCCAACCTCAGCTCGGCCTACAGGTGAGCGCGGCAGGAGCTGCCCCAAGCTTGGGATGGCAGCTTTGGGGTGCCTCTGCCAACGCCCCTGTGCCCTGCAGGGAGTGCAAGAGCGGCGCGGGGCTCTGGGAGGTGCTGCAGCTCCGCAGCTCCTACGACCTGGACGAGCACCTGAGAGCGCCGCAGGTGAGTCCGGGCGAGGGGGAGGCAGGAGCTTTGCTGGGCTCGCGGGGAGCCCTGCAGAACACCCCGGCCCGGCCCGCAGTACACGGCCGACTTCCAAAAACGCCTGGGAGACTTCACGGCGGAGCTGGGGGCCGTGCGGCTCCTCCGCAGCGAGGGCAGGCAGGACCTGGAGAGCTTCGCCCGCAGCGGGCTGGACGAGGTGGACTACGGGCGCTTCCAGGAGGAGGTGAGGGGCGCTCGCCGCCAGCCGGGCCCCGCTGCAGCGCGCGGGGCCGGATTTTGGGCAGCTGTTTGCCCGCAGATGGAGAACCCCGTGGTGCAGACCAGCCTGCCCGGCCTGGCCAGGAACCTGGAGGCGCTGCAGAAGATGCAGGTGAGCGGCGGGGCGGGCCAAGGGGGAGCCCCCGGGGGTGTCGGGGCCGGGCTGACCCCGCCGTGCCCCCCGTGCAGAGGAACGGCACGGTGGCCGGGCGGCTGGCGGCGGAGGCCAGGGCGCTGTGGCACATGCAGAACTCCACGGTGCAGTCGCAGGAGGCTCTGGTGGTGAGTCCGCGCCGGGCTGGGGGCAGCGGTGCCGCTGGCGGCCCCTTGAAGGGGGAAACGAGGTTTCCTGAACCTTTCTCACCTCCCTGTGCCGCAGGCAAAGCTGGGGGAAAGCGTCCGGTTCCTCTCCCGCTTGGCGCCGCACCTCAAGGTACTCACACATCTCTTCCAGCCCCCAAAAACTCGTGGTGCTCCGTGGGTCCCATCTGCCAAAAACAAAAAAAGTACAGCTGCAGGGTGATGGGAGAACCAGGAAAAACACCAGCCAGGGGAACTGGTCCCCTTTAGGGATTCGATTTGCTGTCACAAACCAGAAATTCCCCTATAAATGGGGTTCTCCTGCTCAGGGCACATCCCCCTTTCCCTGCCCAACACCCAGACCCAATTTGGGGCTGCTCCCCGCACCCCCCGGGCACCCGCCCCGCTGCTCCGGGTCCTGAGGGTGTTCTGCCCTCGCTGTGCCTCCCCAGGAGCGGGTGAGGAGGACTCTGGCCACCACGGCCTCGGTGGAAGCCCGGCTGCCCCTGCAGGCCCAGCAGATCCTGCGGCAGGTGAGGCGGGGCCGGGAGGAAAGAGGGAGAGGAGGACACCGGGAGCCTTCAGCCCTCGTTCCCCGGCCTGCATTAGCCCGGAGAGAGGCTGGAGAGTGCGGGGATGGAGCCGGGATGGGGAAAGTGCAGGGTTGAATCCGGATTGGGAAGTGTGGCTTAAATTTGGACTGGGGTTGAATTGGAATTGGGAACTGCAGGGCTGAATCCGGACTGGGGAACTGCGGGGTTGAACCGGAATTGGGAACTGAGAGGTTGAATCAGAATTAGGAAGTGCGGGGCTGAATCCGGACCGGGAAGTGCGGGACTGAATCAGGATTAGGAAGCGCGGGGCTGAATGGGAATTGGGAACTGAGAGGTTGAACCAGAATTGGGAACTGAGAGGTTGAACCAGAATTGGGAACTGCGGGGCTGAATCGGAATTGGGAACTGCGGGGCTATATCCGGACCGGGAAGTGCGGGACTGAACCAGAATTGGGAACTGAGAGGTTGAATGGGAATTGGGAACTGCGGGACTGAATCAGAATTGGGAACTGAGAGGTTGAATGGGAATTGGGAACTGAGAGGTTGAACCAGAATTGGGAGCTGAGAGGTTGAATGGGAATTGGGAGCTGTCGGGCTCTCCCCCCACGCTGCCTCCCCTGCGCAGGAGCTCGGCTGCTTCGCCAGGAAGGAGCTGCGCTATTTCACCCAGTACCTCAACTGGGTCGGGCAGACGGTGAGAGCCCCCCCGTCCCCCCGCGGGGATTTTCGGGGCCCGGGAGCCCCCATGGGTGCCCCTCCCCAAGCAAGCTGCATGCCAGCAGCCGGGCGTGATGCTCGTCCCGTTGCAGCTGAGGGAGGACGTGGCTTCGTGCCAGCCGCTGGCCACGGCGCTGGACAACGGGCGGGTGATCCTGTGCGACCGCATCGCCGAGCCCTGGGTGAGGATCGCGCTGCTGGGGCTCGGGAGGAGCTGCGGGAGCGCCGGCGCTGCCCCGGCCCCTCCGCTCAGCGCGGCCGGCTCTCCCTGCAGAACGCCTTCTGGTTCAGCCTGGGCTGCTGCACCTTCTTCCTCATCCCCAGCATCATCTTCGCCGTCAGACTCACCAAACACTTCCGCCCCATCCGCAACCGCCTGATGTGAGCGGCGGGCGGGGACCGCGACACCGGGGACGAGGGGACATGGGGGGACACGGGGCAGGAGGACACGGGGATGGGAAGGATGAGAAGATGAGTGGGACACGGGGCAGGAGGACAAGGGGATGGGGAGGACATGTGGACAAGGAGGATAAAGGGATGAGGGGGACACGGGGACGAGGGGAGGATAAGGAGATGGGACGGCAGGAGGGTGACAGGGACACGAGGACGAGGGGATGGGATGGACACGGGGCAGGAGGACATGGGGATGGGGAGGACGAGAAGATAAGGGGGACACAGGGCAGCAGGACAAGGGGATGGGGAGGACACGTGGACAAGGAGGACACAGCGATGAGGGGGACGAGGGGAGGATAAGGAGATGGGACGACAGGAGGGTGACAGGGACACGAGGACGAGGGGATGGGATGGACACGGGGCAGGAGGACATGGGGGACAAGGAGAGAACATGGGGGACAAGGAGAAGGGGGACAAGGGGGCACGGAGAGGACAAGGGGATGAAGGGGACACAGGGCAGCAGGATAAGAGGATGGGGAGGACACGGGGATAAGGAGGAGGGCACGGGAACGAGGGGAGCATAAGGAGATGGGAGGACAAGGGGACATGGGGACGGGGAGGACGAGAGGATGAGGGGGACACGGGCATGAGGGGATGGGATGGACACGGCAGGAGGACACGGGAACGAGGGGAGAACATGGGGACAAGGAGGACAAAGGGAAAAGGAGGACAAAGGGACGGGGAGGACACTGGGACGGGGCTGCGGACCCCTCCCTGACCATCCCTCGGGCTGTCTCCATCTCTCCTGCAGCTCCACGGGCTCAGAGGAGACCTGTCCCTTCCACATCCCCCGTGTGACGGCGCTCAAGCTCTAGGACGGGGCTCTGCCGGGCGCGGCGCCCCAAACCCAACCCCAAAGCACAAAGCTCCGGATCCCTCTGGCGCCTCTCAGGGCTTTGGATCCCTCTGGCGTCTCTTTCTCCGCGTCCTTTGGGGTCTGGAGTCCTTCCCGAGCGTGGGGCTCCCGGAGATTCGGGGTCTCTGGGGGGCTCCCGGAGATTTGGGGTCTCTGGGGGGCTCTGGCTGCAAGGGGAGGCTCCCCCACCCCTCTCACACCCCACAGCGATGCCCCTGGGCACTGCGGGGCACATTAAACTCCTCCCCAAAAATCTGCCCTGGCTCTGCTGTTTGCGCCCTCTGTGCTCCTGTTGTCATCCACAGGGAAGGGTTCTGAGGGGCTTTGTGGTGAGGGGCTGAGGGGCCGAGGGGATTTGGGGTGAGGGGATTTGGGGTGAGGGGAGCCCACGGCTGAGGAGATTTGGGGTGAGGGGGCTGAGGGCATCGCTGTGGCCAAGGGGGGCTTCAGGGTTGGGGCTTTTGGTGTCCAAAGGGGCTCTGGGGACCCCACGGCTTTGGGTTTGAAGGGGTTTGGGGGAACTTCAGGGTTGAGGTTGTGGCCAAGGGGGCTCCAGGATTGTGGCCAGGGGGGTGACATGGCCATGAGGGACCCAGGACCATGAGGGCTCTGAGGTCATGGACGGCCCAAACCCCATGGGACCCCCCCAACAACCCCACTGCAGGGCTGGGAGCCCTCCTGGCTGTTAATTAGAGTTTAATTAGAGCTTAATTAGAGCTGGGGGGCTCTGGAAACTGCAGGTGAAGGGGTGGGTACCGCCATGGAATGGTCTGGGTTGGAAGGGGCATTTAAAACCATCGTGATCCATCCCCTGGTGTGGGCAGGGGGCTCTGCTCCCCCATCCCAAGGAAGCCCAGACCTTTATCTCCCAATTTGTGATTTTTTCCTGAAATTTCACCCACGTCCTTCACCCCCTGGTTTGGCAGGGCTTTGTCTGAGCAGCAAATTACTCACAGAATCCATCCAGGGGTTTGCAGATCCACCAGACGAGGATTTCCCTGCCCATGAACGCTCTCTGTCTGCCAGCTGAGAGAGAAACGCCCCATTTTTATGCATTATTTACAAGTTTTTTTTATTTTATGACAGGCTTTTCCTGCCCGCAGCCAGCAGCAGTAAAAACACCTGGGTTACGCATTATTTAGGTTCTCGCTGCCCGGGGTTCCCAGCGGCTCCTCAGCCTGCAGAGGTCAGCATTGCCAAGGGTTTTTTTCCAAAGGGATTCAGAGTGGAAACCCCAAAAGGATTTCTGCAGGAGCTCCCATCTGCAGGGATGCCCTCAGCCCACATGGAAACCACCTGGCGGCACCAAAAATCAGCGTTCAAACAGAGGATTTGGGGGTCAGAGCGGGTTGTGGTGGGGAGGGGTGTGTGGAAAATGTTCTCACCTGCAGTTCAGACAGAAAATAAAAAGCTCCCAGCTGGATGCAATTGAAAGTCACAAAATTCTGAGATAATGAAAAGAAGAGGTTCTCCTTCTTTAAAAAAATTATATATATTTAAAATAAATTATTATAATAAATTAGCAGCGCCGTATTTTAAATACTGTAATCGCCACTTGGTGGTGCAGGAGAGCAAAAAGGGATTATGGACTTGAAAAGTTAAATAGCATAAAAGCAATAATACTTACCGAGTCCATTCGCTGATTAAATAAATCACAGAGACAAACCCGGAGCTGTTTAGGCTGGAAAAGACCTTTGAGGTCATCAAATCCAGTGGGTTTGCAAACAAATGAGATTAATTCAGCTGCACCTTCTTCCTGAGGTTCATGCTTGTAGCTGGGCCACTCCAAATTGCAGATAAATAATGAACGGCCGAGGGATTCACCCCAAAATAAATGTTTGTTATAAATCCATGAATATCCCCGTTCCTTGCCTGGGATGTGGATGGATTAAAAATGGGAGGATCTTTGAGTGAATGGCAAATCCCCCAGGAATAATCTAGAAAATTGCCCTGAACCAACTGGAGGGCAATTATAAAAAAATAAACATGAGGATGAGCTGGATAATGATTCCTCACCTCAAGCAGCCCCAGATTTATGATTAACCTGCAGTGCCACCCTCACAGAGGCACCTTGTCTCCTCTTTATCACTGCCACTGAGAAATCAAAGACTGAAATCAGCTCATTTCCAGCTGCTAAATGGATTTTTTAAAGGATTCGGGGTTTGGTTTTGTTCCTATCTCGGTTTGGATCTGTGTTCTTTGAAGTTCCTTTTCCTATCTCACCTTATATGGATCTGTGTTCTCTGAGGTGTTTTTTCCCCTCTGTCTCAGTTTATCTAGATCTGTATTCTTTGATTTTTGCCCCTCTATCTCTGTTTATCTGGATCTGTATTCTTTGATTTATTTTTTTTTCTCTATGTCAGTTTATCTGGATCTGTTTTCTTTACCTTCCAAGCACTTAATTAACGGGTGTTGATTAAGCCATTTCCCTTCCCCCTTGGGATTCAGCCCCTCACCTCGCTCCTGCTATCCCTGCTGCCCTGGCAAGTGTCAATAATCCATAAATAATCAATAATTCATTGATTCACAGGCCTGCTCAGCCCAGCTGCTGCTGCCCAGCTCCTATTTCAGGGCACAAACTGTTCATAAATTTCCCTATTTCAGGGCAAAAGTTGTTTATAAATTTCCCATTTCAGGGCCCAAATTGTTCTTCTCTATTCCCGGAACGGAAGAGAAATGCAGGAAAAGTCCAGCCAGGATCAGCTCATTCCTGCAATTGTAGCAGCATTCAATTCCCCCATTCTTCTTCCATTTCCCCCCATTTTTCTCCCTGTTTTTCACTGAACACCAGCCTCCTTTTCTTCTCCACAAAGAGCACCCGTGACCTCTTCCATCCGTTTTTCTCATCATCCCCTAAAAACAGCTCGGGAAGCTGAGACGCAGAGCAGCTGCTGCGGGGAATTGCTCAGAATTTCATCCCCAAAACGCTCCTTTTAAAGCTTTTTCTGCAGCAAGGAGTGAGGGAGGGAAGAGATCCCAATTCCCAGCTGGGTTTTATTTGGATAGGAAGGGATGAAATCCCAATTCCCAGCTGGATTTTATTTGGATAGGAAGGGATGAAATCCCAATTCCCAGTTGGATTTTACTCAGTGAGGGAGGGATGAGATCCCAATTTCCAGTTGGATTTTATTTGGATAGGAAGGGATGAGATCCCAATTCCCATCTGGATTTTATTTGGATCGGAAGGGATGAGATCCCAATTCCCAGTTGGATTTTATTCAGTGAGGGATGAGATCCCAATTTCCAGCTGGATTTTATTTGGATAGGAAGGGATGAGATCCCAATTCCCATCTGGATTTTATTTGGATAGGAAGGAACAAGATCCCAATTCCCAGCTGGATTTTATTTGGATAGGAAGGGATGAGATCCCAATTCCCAGTTGGATTTTACTCAGTGAGGGAGGGATGAGATCCCAATTTCCAGCTGGATTTTATTCAGGGAAGGACAAGGTCCCAGTTCCCATCTGGATTTTATTTGGATAGGAAGGGATGAAATCCCAATTTCCAGCTGGATTTTATTCAGGGAAGGACAAGGTCCCAATTCCCATCTGGATTTTATTTGGATAAGAAGGAACAAGGTCCCAATTCCCAGCTGGGTTTTGCTCAGTGAGGGAGGGACCAGCGGGGTTTGTCTCCAGCGCCGCTCCTGCATCCCTCGGTTGCCACGGCAACGGCCCCGTGCCCATGGCAACCCCAGGAGCATCCTCGGAGCCTCCCCCGGGCCTCAGCTCCGAGTTTTGGCTCCCCCTCATGGGTGAGAGGATTGGAGATGGAACTCTGGAATATTTCGCGTATAAAACTCCCCTGGTGTCTCCATAGAGAGCCTCGTGGGCAGCTCCGCTTCCAGGGTTCAAAGGGCAAATTCAGTGATGGATTTATACTGTTAAAAAAGAATAAAATCATTATTAATTTAATGATTAATTAATATTTGGCATGTAAAACTTCCCTGGTGTCTCAATAAAGGCAGACCTTATAAAGAACCTCGTGGGCAGCTCCACTTCCAGCGTCAAAGGGCAAATTGGACATTTAATGATGGAATAATAAATATAATATAATATTTAATATTGGGCATATAAAACTCACCTGGTGTCTTTATAAATACAAACTTTATATGAGCAGCTCCACTTCCAGCGTCAAAGGGCAGATTGGACATTTAGTGATGGATTGATGTCATTAAAATATTCTATTCTATTCTGTTCTGTATTACTCATTAATAGTTGGTGTGTAAAACTTCCGTGGTGCCTTCATGAAGACAAATTTCATAAAGAGCCTTCAAGGGGCGGGGAAATTCCCTCACCATGAGAGGATTGACGTCGGGTTTAATCATCTCATCCTCCTTGAGAAACCAGGTCAGGGCAGGAAAACCTCGCCCAGTCCTCAGGCGAATACTTGATTTCCCCCCCACTTCAAAGCACTTTTATGACCAATTTTTGTCCCTAAATTCAATTTTTCCCCCCCAAACGAGCACTTTAATGTTTTTTTTTTTAAATAAAATCTGTTATTCTGCCTCCCGGTGATGCTGGGAGGGACAAATTGCAATTTTTGGGGCTGTGCCCCACGCAGGTGATGCCAGGCCTGGATGGAGCAGGGTAAGGAGCTTACCCAGGGCTCAGCACAGCCCTGAGCAGCTTGGAGCAGCTCCAGGGACATTTATAACCCTGGGGATAAAGATTCCTGACCCTAAAATAACCATAACCCCATGGATGGACACTTATAGCCCCAATGGATAAAGATTCCTAACCCTAAAATAACCATACCCCCATGGATGGACATTTATAACCTCATGAATGAACATTTTTTACCCCAACAGAAGAACATTTTAACCCCATGGGTAAATATTTCTAACCCTAAAATAACCGTAATCCCATGCATGGACATTTTTAACCCTAATGGATGAACATTTTTAACCTCAAAGGATGAACATTTAAACCCCAATAAAAGAACATTTGAATCCAAATGGATGGACATTTTTAACCCCAATGGATGAACATTTAAAGCCCAATAAATGAACATTTGAATCCAAATGGATGGACATTTATAACCTCATGGATGCACATTTGAACCCAAACAAATGCACATTTGAACCCCAGGGGGTTAAATATTCCCCCAGCCTTTGCAAAGCCAGGGCTGGCCAAGCAATAAAAACCAACACTAAATCAATGAGAGGCCACGAAGGAGATGAACTTTCCTCCCTGCCCACAACCACAGTCTGCATTTCCTGAGCAGAACTCATCCCATGAATGATTGCTGAGCTGGCCCAGGGCCTGGGGCATCATTTCCATGAGGAGCTGCAGCTCCTGCCTCGAAGCTGAGAGAAATTTTACCCTGGGATGCCAAAAACCCATTAAAGATCTGGTGGGGAGGCTTCAGCCCTGATGGCTTCCACGAGGAATTAAAAATTCATTAATAACCCGTGCTGCTGATTGATGTGCAGCTGGGAGCTGACAAAGTGGCTCTGTTCCTGCAAACAGAATTTCTGTTTCTTAAAAGAAGGAAAAAAAAAAAGGTTTATTTTCAGTGTTGGCCACAGCACTGTTTTCAGTAAATGTTCTTTTCAAGAGAAACAATTTTCCCTTGTTGTTGTTGTTGTTGCTCTCCTGGAGTAAGTTATTACAGTAAAACCCTGGTTTTTGGATTAGTGCAGGATTAATTCACCCCAACCAGCCCGCTCCTGGTTTCTTCCTTTTCCTGGCATGGAATCTGGATGAGCATTTCAACCCAAACCAGGCAGTCAGGAGCCATTCCTGACACACAGAATAAATTCCTCGGGCAGGGCAGGGCTTCCCCAGGCCCACAGCCCTCAATGCTGCTGATTTCATTTTCTCCTGGCTGGATTAACGTTTGTGTTTTCCCCTTTCCCTGCCAGGCAGAAACCACTTGAATTTATTTCTACATTACCCAGATGGGTCACGGGGCCGGGCAGGCAAAATCCCTTTTCCATCCAGATGCTGCCCAGGATGGTCATTCCTGGCCCTGCTGTTTTGGGCAGCCTCAGGAGGGTTTGGGGGGTGTTAAAATCATAAAATCCTGGAATTTGGCTTGGAAGGGACCTTAAAACTCACCCAGGGTGCTCCAAGCTGGCCCTGGGAAACCCTAAAAGTTGGGGAAAACTCTAAAAATTGGGGAACTCCCCCGTTCTTGTCTCTGTGTATTCCATTCCTGTGTCCTTACCCTCCAAAACCCCCCCATTTTTGCCATCCCATGGCCTTTTTATTTGTTTTCTGTGGCATTTCCTCCTGAATTTCAGGATTCCTTGACACAAATTGAGATTGCAGGAGCGAGTTCTGCTCCTCGGCTTGGACACAGCTTTGAAAGGCAAATCCATCTTTTCTCCCAGAGCTCCGGGCGGGTTTGGTTTGCTCTCCACCAGCCCTGGGAGCAGCTCTGTTCCAGGGGATAATGGATTTGGAGCTGCTAAAAGCAGCTGCTAAAAGCATCCTGGCCTCTCCCAGATTCACAACCAGGAGATTTCCAACCCACCCCAAACCCTGGGGTGGGTTGGAATTCCATAAAAAAGAAAAAAAAATCCAAGCGTTGTGATTCTCCAAGATTCCCAAAACGACCCCAGACCTCCTCATTCCATTCGGTATTTCTTCAATAAACCACCAAGATGCTGCAATTTTCCCAGCCTTGATATCCCTTCAGTATAAAATCCAAATGCTGCGATATTCCAGGATTTTCAAATCAGCCTCAAAACCCTGAAAATTCTTCGATAAAATCCTCCAGGTGCTGCGATTTCCCAGGATTTTTAAATCAGCCCCAAGCCCTGACATTTCCTCAGCATAAAATCCAACTGCTGCAACATCCCAAGATTTTATCACCAGCCTCACACCCTGATATTTCTTCAATAAAACCATCTTGGTGCAGAGGTTTCCTAAGGTTTTATCACCAGCCTCAAACCCTGATAATTCTTCCACAGAACCATCCATGGGCTGCAGTTTTCCCAGGTTTTTAAATCAGCCTCAAACCCTGATAATTCTTCCATAAAACCATCCGTGTGCTGCAATATTCCAAGATTTTTAAATCAGCCTCAAACCCTGATAATTCTTCCATAAAACCATCCGTGTGCTGCAATATTCCAAGATTTTTAAATCAGCCTCAAACCCTGATAATTCTTCCATAGAACCACCCATGGGCTGCAGTTTTCCCAGGTTTTTAAATCAGCCTCAAGCCCTGATAATTCTTCCATAGAACCATCCATGGGCTGCAGAATTCCCGGATTTTATAACCAGCCTCAAACCCTGGTCATTCTCCGACCAAACCACGGAACCCCCTCGATTTTCCGAGCTCTCTCTGCGCCCGGGGATGGTTTGGGGTGAATTCGCGGGTTTCGGGGAGCGGCCCGGGGTTTTCCCCGGGGACGGATGACGGGTGCCGGATGAAGGATGACGAGGATGATGATGGTGATGGGTGAGGGCTCGGCGGGGCCGGGCTGCTCCGGAGCAGCTCCTCCCTCTCGCTATTTATTCCTGCGCGGCTGAATCACCACGGGGCACGGGGCGAGCGGGCAGCGCGTTTCCAGCCGGTGAGTACCGGGAAAATGGGGATGGAGGAGCTCGGGGAGGGACAAACCCGGAGGCCAGGGGGGTTCGAACGCCGGGGGCGCGGGGCTGCCTCTTTTCCTGACCGAAAATTGACATTTCAGCGGCTCCTTAAAAGCCAGCGCCCTGCTCCTGCCCGCCTCTTGTTTACTCAGCGTTTGCTCAACACCGGGAATTTCTCCTCCGGCCGCCAGCTGCTCCCCCCTTTTTTTGGGGAAAGTGAAAGACAAAGGGGCGAGATTTTCTAAACCCCGGGGTGATATTTTCAGGGAAATTCCGATTTAATTCCCAATTTCCAGAGCCCCAGGCCGGAATTTTCAGCCCCGGAGGGTCCGGGCTCCCCCATCCCCGAGCATCTTCCGCACCTCCACCTTCCCCACCTCCCTCCTCCGCCTCCCCGGGGACCTTCCCAAGGTTATTTCCAGGCGTGTTTTGGCACCTGGCTGTTGGTTTTTCCCCTGCGGAGCGAATCCTCCTCCTTGCCAACGCCGAGCACGTAATTGCTGCTCGCAGCCTCCATTTTCCGCTGGGTTCCTCCGGATAAAAATCGGCTCCGCCGCAAACCACCTGAATTAATTCGGCATTCCCAGCATCCGCCGAGAAGGGGAATCTAGGGCGGAAAGGTTAAAAATAAAAAAAAAAAATATCATCCCCGTGAAATCACTCGGTGTGTCATTCAATATTAATGTCATGGTCAGGCCATAAATAGAATTTCGGAGCGCAGAGATCCCAGCTCCGGGTTTCTGTTCTCCGAGGGAAATCTGGGGTTTTTTCTGGGAGAAAATCCCGGATTCTCAGGAAGCAGCTCCTTCAGGGAGCTCATTTATCTGGGGCGAAGCTCCTGGCTCGCTAATTAGCGCCGTATCCTGTTTATCAGCGCTCTGAAGGCAATTAGAGGGGCAGCTCAGCGCTGCCAGGCGCTGCAATATCCCAGGATCTCTGAATCAGCCTCAAACCCCGCGATTTCCTCAATAAAACCGTGGCAGAGCTTTGCCAGAACCCCCTCTCCAACCAGGATTTTTCATTTTAAATTCAACCAGAGGCCTGATTTTTAAACCCCTCAGAGCTCACGGCGGGGAGCGACGCCTCCAAAAATCCATTTTAAAAATGCCCAATTCTCTGGATTTTTCCTCCTCCGCTGCTCATTTTGCCGAGCACCCAAGGAGCTGCTTGTTTTTCCTGCCTTTTGGCTATTTTTAACCCCCCTGATCTCATCCCTGCCCCCAGCGGGTGGGTGCTGCAGGGCGAGGGAGGCAGCGAGCCCCAACCCGCTCCTTGAGCCTCGGTTTTTCCATGAGGGAGCAAATCCCAAACCTGGAACTGCAAATCCCAAACCTGGAACTACAAATCCCGAACCTGGAATTGCTGCCCATCACCAGGGACTGGAAAATCCCAAACCTGGAGTTCCCAGGGACGAGCAAATCCTAAATTCCAAATCCCAGATTCCGAATCCCAAACCTGGAATTGCTGCCCATCACCAGGGACTGGCAAATCCCAAACCTGGAACTGCAAATCCCAAACCTGGAATTGCTGCCCATCACCATTGATGAGCACATCCCAAACCTGGAATTCCCAGGGATGAGCAAATCCTAAATTCCAAATCCCAGATTCCGAATCCCAAACCTGGAATTGCTGCCCATCACCAGGGACGAGCAAATCCCAAACCTGGAACTGCAAATCCCAAACCTGGAATTCCAGGGACGAGCAAATCCCTAAATTCCAAATCCCGGATTCTGAATCCCAAACCTGGAATTGCTGCTCATCACCAGGGACGAGCAAATCCCGAACCTGGAACTGCAAATCCCAAACCTGGAATTCCAAATCCCAAACCTGGAATTGCTGCCCATCACCAGGGACTGGGCTTTGCATCCCCCCTGAGGTTTTATTCAGGGCCTTGCCAACAATCCCACCCCAAACCACCGAGCTTGAAGGGCCTTTAATTCAAACCTTTCTGGACATAACCCCAGATTTCGGGCAGAAAAAGCATCACTAAGGAACCCAGAGAGATGAATTTGCTTTTTGTGGCCCGCAAATCCGCGTCCAGGTGGCAGCAGGAGGATTTTCTGGCTTGGACAGGGGCTCATTTGGCCTTTGTGGCTGCAGGAAAGTTCAGCATCTCCTGCCTGTGTTACGATTAATCCTGGGGTAACTCCGGAATTGCTGCAAAAAAATAAATCTGGGGCCCAAACTGAATTATTCTTGCTGCGTCCAGGGGATGCTGAAAAACCTACCCACACCGATGATGCTGCGAGGGGCAATTTTGGGGGGCAGCTCAGCCTCGGGCAGGATGGAAAATCCCTTTTTAACATTAAACCCACGGCAGCAGTGACTCAGAGCCCTTGGAATTGCCAGGAGGCATTAAAGGGTTTTGGCAGCTTGGCCTTTTTGGGTTTTTTTTGGTCTTTGAGGTGTTTTCCAAAGGATTTGCAGCCCCGGTGGCGATTGCCCCTTGTCCCGGCCGGATTATGCACAGGGGTGGGAATGAGATTTATCCCCTCTGGAAATGGGGGAAATGGGATTTATCCCCTCTGGAAATGGGATTTATCCCCCCTGGAAATGGGGGAAATGGGATTTAGACCCTTTGGAAATGGGGGAAATGGGATTTATCCCCTCTGGAAATGGGATTTATCCCCCCTGGAGATGGGATTTATCTCCTGGGCAGTGTGGGAGATGCCCGGAATGCCAGCAGCAAACTGGCATTCACTGAGTCACTGGATGCTGGCAAGCTCTGAATCCCAAAAATACCCCATTAATTAACGGGAATTTGTGTTGGGAATTTGGGTAAAACACGCAGAACTCGGGAAAAGAACCCCCCCGGGGCCAGGCTGGGCGTTGCCTTCCCTGCAGCACCACCCAGGGCCCAAAAGAATACATATTATATAAAAATACATATATATACACCTATAAAAATACATATACATACACATATATAAAATCCATCTATATATACCTATAAGTGCATATAAATATATATAAATACACACACACATATATATAAATACAGAAAATATTTTACATTTAGGTATAAATAAAGGGTTTGGGGGGGATGATGAATACCTTTAGTCCAACGCTGCTCGTTCTGCAGCTGGATTTGAGGGGACCGTTTGTGTTTTCTGCTGAGCTGCGGCCCCGGCCCTGACGCTCTCCTTGCCCCCACAGCCATGGCCCGGCTCCTCGGCACCTCCTGCCTGCTGCTGCTGCTGCTGCTGGGCCTCTGCGCCGACGTCGCCTCCTCCAAGAAGGGCAAAGGCAAACCCGGCGGGGGCGGCTGGGGCACGGGCGGCCGCCAGCCCAGCTACCCCCGCCAGCCCAGCTACCCCCAAAACCCGGGCTACCCGCACAACCCCGGCTACCCGCACAACCCGGGCTACCCCCACAACCCCGGCTACCCCCACAACCCCGGCTACCCGGAGCTGGGGCCAAGGCTACAACCCATCCAGCGGAGGGACTTACCACCAAAAACCCTGGAAGGCGCCCAAGCCCAAGACCAACTTCAAGCACGTGGCGGGCGCGGCGGCGGCGGGCGCCGTGGTGGGGGGCCTGGGGGGCTACGCGCATGGGCAGGGGTGATGTCGGGCATGCACTACCGCTTCGACAGCCCCGACGAGTACCGCTGGTGGAACGAGAACGCCGCGCGCTACCCCAACCAGGTCTACTACCGCGACTACCGCGACCAGCGCGGCGGCCCCGTGCCGCAGGACGTCTTCGTGGCCGACTGCTTCAACATCACCGTCACCGAGCACAACATCGGCCCCGCCGCCAGGAAGGGCAACGCCTCGGACGCCCTCAACCAGACGGAGGCCGAGCTGGAGACGCGCGTGGTGACCAAGGTGATCCGCGAGATGTGCATCCAGCAGTACCAGGAGTACCGGCTGGCCTCGGGCGCCTGGCAGCGCCTGGCTGACTCCCCGCTGGCCACCCTGATGCTCCTCGTCCTCGTCGTCCTGCACTAGGGCACCCCACGCCCGCCCCGGCCTCGCTTGGTTTCGGTGAGGAGCCCCCCGGTTGGGCAATGGGATGAAAATGTCTTTTTCTGCCCCAAAAACGGCTCCGGGGTGGTGCTGGAGCGCAGCACCGCGGCCTTCGCCTCCTCCTCCTCCTCGGGGTCACCCCGAGAGGGACCAGGCAGAGGGGAGCTCTCCTTGGTGTCCCTGCGGGGGCTTTTCCAAAAATCCTCTTTGTCAGCAGGCAGGGATTTGTCTCAGCGCCCCGTCACCCCCCATTCCCTGGGGTTTTTCAAGCTGCCAGGTCGCAATTTGAACCCTTCCACCCCAAAAAAAAGCCCCTTCCCCATGTACATAAGGAGCCACCACTCCACACCCTGCATGCTGCAAAAAACCCCCTGCAGCAGGACACCAAAATAAAGTCATTTTCTACTCCCTGTCACAGCGAGGCTGAGGCACCAGTGGGTGTTGAGAGGCAGAAAGTGCTGCTGAATGCCCCAGACACCCCCAAAATGGTGTTACAGCCCGAGAAAAAGCTGCTTTGGGTGCTCCAGGTGACAGGCCCTGCTCGTGCTTCAGCACCTGGGGCTAAGGGACGTCAAAATGCAGCACGAAGGATTCTCAGGGGGGTCAGGGATTCTCAGGGGGGTCAGGCACGGAGCAAGAGACTGAAAGCAGCTGAGCCACGCCGGTACAGCGAACAGCACCGGGAGAAACGGGCCTGGGAAAGGGAGACGCTTAAAAAAATGTCACTTTTGTGGGTAATTCCTTTGCCCTGTGGAAGCAACGGGTGAAATTCTTAATTCTTGCTTCTGGTGTGGCTGCTGGGCTGGGGGCGAGCTGTAACACCTGCGTTCAGTATCCCTCGTGTGATTTTATTTTTGCAAGGCACTGAATAACACTGTCCTAAATGAGATTGTTTTTTTTTAAAATTTTTTTCCTTTTTGCATCGGTGTAAGCTAAGAGAAGATGTATTATATATAAATACCTATAAAGAGAGAGGAAAGAGACCTTTCAGGACAGCCAAAGCAGGGCTTTGAGGCGCCCCGCGCTTCGCGACACGCGGATGTTTTGTAACCCCGTCACGCTGCATGCCCGGGATTTGCCGTGCTGAGCCTTTTCTAAGTGTTCCACGTCTGGTACAAATTAAAACGGATCAAGCCAAGGTGCCCGGCAGCCTCCTTTGTGTGCCAGCCCAGGCCGGGCCCCCGAGGCATTTCCCGCATTTCTGCATTTCCCGCATTTCTGCATTTCCCGCATTTCTGCATTTCCCGCATTTCTGCATTTTCTGCATTTCTGCATTTTCTGCATTTCCGCCCTCTGTTCCTCCCTGAGGGAGCTTTTGTTCCCTTCCAGCCCCAGTTTGGCCCAAACCCCCGCAGTCCCAGTTAACCTTTTCTCCTCCCCTGCTCCCACCCGCGCAGCCCAAGAGGAGTTTTCTGGTTTCTGTCTCATTCCGGTTTCTGTTCTAATAAAGGAGTTTTTACATTTGCTGTTTCCGGTGGCCTTAAGCCCGACCCAAGCCCCGCTTCATCCTGGAGGATCCTGGAGACTTTATCGCGGCATCCTGGGGTGCTTTGGGTTGGGAGGGACCTTAAATCCCACCCAGTGCCACCCCTGCCATGGGCAGGGACAGTTCCCACTGTGCCAGGCTGCTCCAAGCCCGGCCTTGGGCACTTCCAGGGATGGAGCAGCTCCTCTGGGAATTCCATCCCAAAATCCCATCAAACCTCCCCTTTCCCAGTGGGAAACCATTCCCTGTGTCCTGTCCCTCCATCCCTTGTCCCAAATCCCTCCCCAGCTCTCCTGGAGCCCCTTCAAGGCCTGGAATGTGCTGGAAGCTCTCCCTGGAGCCTTCCCTCCTCCAGGTGAACATTCCCAGCTCCCCCTGGAATTTCCCTTCTCCAGGTGAGCGTTCCCAGCCCTCCTTGGATCCTTCCCTTCTCTGGGTGGCCATTCCCATCGGCCTCGATGGGATTTATTTCCATTTATTTGCATTTCACAACCAGCAGGACCCCTCCTCCCACAGCCCCAGCGGGAGGAGGAGAAATTCCCCCAAAATCAGGAAGGAAAAAACCTCACCCCATCCAAAGGAAGGGGGAAAAAGAATGGATTCTAAAATCCCACATTTCCCGAGATGAACTCATTGGTATTTCCAGGCTCCCAGCACTTGCTGAACTCCCCTGGGGAGGGTTTGACCTCAGCAGCAGCAGAACTACACATTTCTCATTTTTAACCCCAAAACCTTCAATTCCCTCCCTCCCAGTCATGGGAAACACATTGGCAATGCTCAGAGGAGCTCAAAAATAACATTTCCCCCTCCCTGCACGCGTAGCACTCTGGTTTTTTAACCCTCCGCGGGGCTTTAGGGTGATTTTTGGGAGGTCAGAACTTTCCTGGCTCTGGGAACCCCCGAGTGGGGCGACACTCTCTGAACTCCTGTGTCCTTTAAGGACAGCGGGATCCAATTACCCCTCTGCAGCGATCTGCTGAAGCAGAGAAATTAATTAATTAATTAATTAACTCGTGAGCCAAATACTCCAAATCCTGCAGCGTTCACAGGAGCCACGCGTGGAGGAGTTTCTGATTTACCACGATGGCAATAAATACACCCCAAATGGAAATATAGCCCAAAATGTAAATACAGCCCAAAATGTAAATACCCCCCAAAGTGCAAATAGCCCCCCAAAGTCTAAATACCCCCCAAAAACTGTAAATACCCCCCCCGAAATAAGTATAAATACCTCCCCAAAGTGTACATACCCCCTAAAGTGTAAATACCCCCCAAAGTCTAAATACCCCCCCAAAAAGTGTAAATATTCCCCCAAAGTGTAAATATTCCCCCAAAGTGTAAATATTCCCCCAAAGTGTAAACACCCTCCCAAAGTGGAAATACAATAAAAGCTGAGGTGTTTTTTTAGGGTCTTCTCCAAATCTCTCACCACACAGCTCCTGGCTTCCCCCAAATACACCCCCCAAAATATAAGTACAATGAAATCCGAGGTGGTTTTTTGGGTTCTCTCCAAATCTCTCATCTCACAGCTCTTGGCACCCCCCCCATCTCCCCGGGTAAACGCCCCCCGACCCAGGCAGAGCAGCTGAATACATTTTTCCTGCCTGGAAAAAGCCGTAAAAAGAGGAATTTTGGTGCACGGCTGCCCGGTTTGCAGAGAGCCGGAGCAGGAACAGGATGATTTAGAGGAGCCCGGAGCTCGGGCTGGTTTTATCCCGGATCCCGGGCCAACAGCTCCATCTCCCGTCCGAGCCCGGCTGCAGCTCCGGGCTTGGCTTTACACGGCTGAATTTGGGCTGAATGGCCAAAAAAATCCGCTTTGTGCTGCTGGGAAATGCCTGGGTTTGGCTCCACCACCCGCCCGGGGAAGCGCATCCCCCCTCAGAGATTCCCACGCCGGCGCTGGGAGCGATGGATTGGGCTGAAATCAGAGGATGTCTCAAGGCCAAACTTTATTGCGGGGCTGAGGCCTCGGTTTCCCAGCCTCCCCGCGAGTCCCGGCGCTCTTTTGGGGAGAAAGGAGCGGTTTTTGGGGGGAGCCGTGCAGAGGGGATGGCTGCGGGAATGGCCGAGTTCCACAGGTCCTGGCAGGGCTGCCCTTGCTCACGCAGGTCCTGTCCCGGGTGGGATCCCTCCGGTGCCGGGTGGGTTTGGGGGAGCCACCCAATCCTGGGGGAGGTTTGCAGGATCCCTCTGGTCTCGAGTGGATTTGCAGGATCCCTCTGGTCTCGAGTGGATTTGCAGGATCCATCTGGTCTCGAGTGGGTTTGCAGGATCCCTCTGGTCTCGAGTGGATTTGCAGGATCCCTCCGGTCCCAGGTGGGGCTCGCAGGATCCATCCGATCCCGGCTGGGGCTCGCAGGATCCATCGGTCCCAGGTGGATTTGTAGGCTCAATCCAGTCCCGGTTGGGTTCTCAGCATCCCTCCGCTCCCAGGTGGGGTTCGCAGGATCCACCTGGTCCCGGCTGAGCTTGCAGGATCCATCGGTCCCGGGTGGGGCTCTCAGGATCCACCCGATCCCGGCTGGGTTCTCAGCATCCCTCCGCTCCCAGCTGGGGTTCGCAGGATCCACCTGGTCCCGGCTGAGCTTGCAGGATCCATCCAGTCCCGGGAAGCTTCGCAGGATCCACCCGATCCCGGGAGGGTTTGCAGGATCCATCCGGTCCCAGGTGGGGTTTGCAGGACCCACCCGATCCCGGCTGGGTTGGCAGAATCCCTCCAGACCCGGCTGGGTTCGCAGAATCTCTCCGGTCCCAGGTGGATTTGCAGGACCCACCCGGTCCCGGCCGGGGCTCGCAGGATCCGGCTCCCGGTGCGCCCCCAGCTCCGGCCGCCGGCCGGGAGCGCCTCTCCCACCTCCCCAAGGCACATCCACTCCCCCAGCAAAGTCCCTTCTGTCCCAAACCCCGCTCGGCCGTGCCCTGGCTCAGCGCTGCAGCCCGTGGCTCAGCAGGCAGGCTCCCGACGCCAGCAGCAGGGCGAGCCCGAGGCCGGCTCCGCGCCGCCCGGGGGCTGCGCTGGGGGCTCCCCGCCTGCCGCCCGGCTCGGGCCAGCCCCCGGCGTGGAACCCGCCGCCGCTCGGGGGCTGCCTCGCCGCGGGCACGCCGTGGCCCAGGCGGGCCGGCCGCGGGCGCCCCAGCAGCCCCATCCCGTAGCCCGCGGCCGCCCCGGCCGCCACCGCTCCGGCCACCTTGGAGCCGCGGCCCGGGGCGCTCCCGGCGCGGGACACGGCGCGGAAGCCGCCGCGGAGCCCCCCGGGCCCGGAGCTCCTGGCGGGGGCCCCGCGGCGGCCGCGGGCGGCGTCGCTGAGCAGCGCCAGCAGCAGCAGCAGCAGCAGCGCCCAGCACCGGGCGCGCTCCGGGCGCCGCATCCGGCCCCACCTGCGGGACAACGCGGCCGTGAGAGCGGGGCCCGCCCGCAGCGCCTTCGGGGCTCTCTTCTCCTTTTCCTCTCTGAGCTGCGAGGGAGCCCCGGGGATGGGGAGCGGCTCTTTGGGGGGTGGGAGGGTCACAGGTGGGGCTCGCTGACCTCAAAGGGCTTTTCCATCCTTTCCGGGGCTTTTTCAGCCATTCTGTGAGTCTGGGGTTCTTTGAGTGGCAAAGCCCCAAACTTGGTGTTTTTAGCACCAAGCTAACCCCCGTGGCTTTTATCTCTATATACTGTCTCTATTCATCTCTATATGATCTCTATTTATCTCTATATACTGTCTCTATTCATCTCTATATGATCTCTATTTATCTCTATTTACTGTTTCTATTCATCTCTATATGATCTCTATTTATCTCTATATACTGTCTCTATTTATCTCTATATGATCTCTATTTATCTCTCTATATGTTCTCTATTTATCTCTATATGATCTCTATTTATCTCTATATACTGTCTCTATTTATCTCTATATGATCTCTATTTATCTCTCTATATGTTCTCTATTTATCTCTCTATATGATCTCTGTTTATCTCTATATACTGTCCCTATTCATCTCTATATGATCCCTATTTATCTCTCTATGTTATCTCTATTCGTCTCTCTATATGATCTCTATATTGTCTCTATTTATCCCTGTATTATCTCTATTTTATGATTTATAGATTCATTGCATGTCCAGGCCGCTACATATTACAGATAATACAGAATATATAACAATATGTGATCAATAACCAATGATTTCTAATAGAGACCATTAGTGCATAATAACAGATAATGTTGTGTATCATATAATATATTATCATATTATTAATACTATATTATTATATTATTATATTGTATATTGTAATATTATATTATATATTATTATTATATTAATAAGCGTGGTATTATTTTATAACATTTTAATGTATTTATACCTATTTTTATATATTATATCGATAGGTAGTTAATGCATTCCAGCGGCAGAAACCCCTCCCCATAACAAGGGCTTCACCTGGCTGATCTTTAGGGCCCCTCCCCACCCACCCCACTCCACAATTCCATCATTTAACTCATTATTTAACTTTTTTACCTCATTCCGCTCTTCCAGCAAGCAGCGAGCGTGGGCACCGCGGGGCAAACCACCCCAAAAATCCCCAAATCCCCGCGGGAACGGGAGGAGATGCGCGCTGTCCCCCTCCCCCGGGGCTGAGCAATCACATCCCCATTGTGCTGAAGCTGCTGAGCCATCGCTGGCCCCGGGGCAGCCCCGAAAGCGCCGCGGCCGGGCTGACAAAAGCTCCGGGACAAACAGAGCCCCCCCCGGCCGCTGTGTCAGCGATTCCCTCCCCGCTGGAACCCGCCAGGCCTGGCCCCCCCCGCCCCTTCCAACCCCGGCCCTTCCAAAAAATGGAAATTCGTTTAATTCGCCTCCTTTTCCTGCCCCGCTCCTTCGGCTTTTGGGGTTGGTTTAAAGAAAGCGCTGAGGAGCGTCCCCCCTTCCAGCTGTTGGCACAAAACCGGGTGGCAAATCCCACAGAAAATCCCCAAATGAGGATTTTCCCCTCCTATTTTCCCCTCCTCTCTGCTTCCCCAAATTCAGGGATCAGCCGGGGGAAATCCAAGGGCTGGAGCACCCCGGCGCTGCTCTCCCCATCCCACCCTCCAGCCCAGCAAACCCCAATCATTTTCCTCCTGTTTCTGCACCCAATTCCTTCTGTTTTCAGCCCAGAGATGCGAGGAGCTGCCCTTACCCGGGCCCCGCTGGCTCTGCCCGGCCGGGCTGGGCTGGTCCAGGAGGCCAAAATCACCCCAAATCACCCCAAATCACCCCAAATCACCCGGCTTTACCTGCGGGGAGGGAAACGCCCCCAGGGTGGAGCCCGCAGAGCGCAGGGGTGAATAATTCCTGGGCATGGATAATCCCTAAGGGGTGGGGAAACCCTAAACCTGCCCAGGGTTCCCCAAAAATCCGCCAGAAATTTAGGTGGAGTCTAAATGTGGGAGGTGATAGCGTTGGGGAGCTTCTCCACTGGGATTTGACTCTTTTCCTTCATCCCATTTTTTACCGATTTCCATGGCATTTCTAGCCACAAAAACTGATTGATTTTGGACAAGGCAGACCCTAAACCAGCCCAATATACCCCAAAAATCCTCCAGAGATGTAGGTGGGAGTCTAAATCTGGAAGGTGAGAGCGTTTCTCCTTGGGGAACTTCTCCACTGGCATTCAGGATTTACTCTTTTCTCTCATCCCATTTTTTACCGATTTCCATGGCATTTCTGGCCACAAAAACTGATTGATTTTGGACAAGCCAGGCCCCAAACCATCCCAGGATTCCCTAAAAATCCACCAGAAATTTAGGTGGGAATCTGTAAATCTGGGAGGTGAGAGCGTTTCTCCCTGGGGAATTCTCCACTGGGATTTGATTCTTTTCCCTCATCTCGTTTTTAAAACCGTTTCCATGTTTCTAGCCACAAAAAGTGAGTGATTTTGGACAAGGCAGGCCCTAAGCCGGCCCAATATTCCCCAAAATCCTCCAGAAATTTACGTGGGAATCCGTAAATCTGGAAGGGGAGAACATTTTTCCTTGGGGAACTTCTCCACTGGCACTCAGGCAGTGGATTCAGGATTTACTCTCATTTTTCACTCATTTCCATGGTGTTTCTATCCACAAAAAGTGATTTATTCTGGACAAAGCCAGGCTCTGACTCAGGGGGTTTCATTCTGCATGAAGTTGCTACATATTTTATTTTATTTTATTTTATTTCCTTGTTAATCCACGCAGCAGTGCCACAATCATCCTTCAGACACATCCAAAGCTCCTCTCGCTGTACAACACTTTCCCCAATGTGAGTTAAAGGTGGAAAAGGTACCATTAAAATTAAAATAAAATAAAAATTACAAAGATGCATTGCAAAAACTCCAAGGGAAGGGGGGAGGAAAGTCAGAGGTTTAGTTCACATCGAGGTATAAAGTGGGTATTGCTGGTTTAGCCTGGGAGGAAAGAGGTTTTTCCAGCTGGTGCTGGTCCTGGTTTCACCAGGATCATTTCCTGGCTAGAAAATGGATTTGGAAAACAAAATCCTCTTTATTTCTGCCTCCCCCTCCTCCTGCCTCTCCCCCTTTCCCATCCAGCACCCCTCGAGATGCTCAAGACCCTCAGCCATTTGTTTCTGTGGTTTTTGGCATTTTCAGCTACCAGAGAGGTTTGACATCGCGGTTTTCTTCAAAAATCCTGAAATATTAGTGCAAATTACAGGGGGGACGGAGGGGGCCGCGCCGTGGCTGCAGCTTTGGGGGGAAAATGGGATTTTCTCCTGGGCTGGAAACGCACCCGTGAGCCCCCAGGTCAGGGTTAAACCCCCCCCCAAAATCTCAGCCAACCCTTGGGATTTACAAAATCCTCCCAACACCTGGGAATTATTGCGGTGATGGGGCAGGAATGTGCTTTTCTCTAAAAAAAAATTAAAAAAAAAAGAGGAATTTTTTGTGCTCTCTTGCTGCTGAGCAGCGGGACCCTCACGGGGAGCCATGTTGGGCATTTCCAACCCGAGCCTTCCCCCAAAATTCCAGCTCTGCAATCCTGGCAGCCTCTCCTTGGTGCTGCTCACGGATTTCCTTTTTATTTCCTCTTTTTTTTTTTTTTTTTTGTTTGTTTGTTTCCCCGTGTTTTCCAGGGATTTGAGGTTTTGGCTGAAGCTGCCGCCAGCCGGAGCCTTCCTGGGAGGAGCCCCCCGAGGATGGTGGGGGATGAAGGCTCGGGAGGGGGGTTTGGCCATCCAGGTGGGCACCGGGAGCGCTCCGGGGCTGGATTTGGTGCAGCACGTCCCAGGGACGCTCACATGGCCGTGGGGCCCTCACAGATCTCCTCCAGCCTCTGCTCGATCATCAGCCGCAGGATGGAGTACCTGGGGAAGGCAAAAAAAGGATTTCCCAAAAATCAACATTTCTCAAACCACGCTCTCGCCGCAGGGAACGCCACAAAACCAGGCGGAAAACCCCACAAAAATCCCAAAACGAGGATTTTTCCCCTCCTATTTTTCCCCTCCTATTTTTCCCCTCCTATTTTTCCCCTCCTATTTTTCCCTCCTATTTTCCCCCCCTCTCTGCTCCCCCAAACTTAGGGATCACCAGGGAAAGTCGCAGTGCTGGAGCATCCCAGGGCTGCACCAATTGGGATTTTTAGGGATTTTCTTCCCTCCCAGCCCCACGTACTTGTGCTTCAGCTTCTTCACTTCCCGGTCCTCCTCCTCCTCCAGCTTCTGGATGAAGCTCCTGAGGATGGGCATCTCGAATTTGATGTACTGGGCGACCTGGGTGGGAGAGGAGAGGCAGGAGAGGGTGAGGAGGGGGATGAACTCACCCACCCCCCTTCCTCTCCTTAGATTTCACCAAAAATCCCAAAATTTTGCAGCAACCCCCCCCCCCCCCCCCAAAAAAAAAATGTTTGTGACCATCAGCTTGTGCAAAGAAGCGGATAATTATGGGAAAAAGATCTGCCTAAGGTTTATTTATTTGATATATTTATTCATTTTTCACCCACTGGCTGCTGGAGGCGGCTCTGAGCGTCCCCAGGGTCTCAGAGCTGTTTAATCCCAAATTCACCCCAAAAAAGCGCCGGGTTTGAGGCGGGATTGCAGAGCAGAGCCGGCAGATGGCACAAGGGAGCCGCTCCCAGACGCTGGAAAAACAATTCCGGGAAAATCCCTGTTCTGTGAGCGGGGCGGGGATGGCACAGTGGGGCTGGGAGTGCGCTGGGAATGAACTGGGAATGAACTGGGAATGAATGCAGTGGGAATGCGCTGGGAATGAACTGGGAATGAACTGGGAATGAATGCAGTGGGAATGAATGCAGTGGGAATGAACTGGGAATGAATGCACTGGGAATGTACTGGGAGTGCACTGGGAATGTACTGGGAATGTACTGGGAATGAATGCACTGGGAATGCACAGGGAATGGACAAGGAATGCTCTGGGAATGCTCTGGGAATGCACTGGGAGTGCACTGGGAATGCACTGGGAATGAATGCACTGGGAGTGCACTGGGAATGTACTGGGAATGCACTGGGAATGCACTGGGAGTGCACTGGGAATGAACTGGGAATGAACTGGGAATGAACTGGGAATGCACTGGGAGTGCACTGGGAATGTACTTGGAATGAATGCACTGGGAATGTACTGGGAGTGCACTGGGAGTGCTCTGGGAATGCACTGGGAATGCACTGGGAATGTACTGGGAATGTACTGGGAATGTACTGGGAATGAATGCACTGGGAATGCTCTGGGAATGTTCTGGGAATGCACTGGGAATGCTCTGGGAATGTACTGGGAATGCACTGGGAATGAATGCACTGGGAATGCACTGGGAATGCTCTGGGAGTGTACTGGGAATGCACTGGGAACACACTGGGGATGCACTGGGAATGCTCTGGGGATGCTCTGGGAATGTACTGGGAATGCTCTGGGAATGCTCTGGGAATGCTCTGGGGAATTTCCAGGAGGATCAGGAGTTTTCATGGACAGAGCAGCTCCTGCAGCCTCTGCTCATGGGGGATAAACCCTTCCCTGTGAGGCCGAGGAGGGGCTGGCACGGAATTCCCAAAAAAGCCCCCCCAGGACCCCTGGCAGTGCCCCAGGCCAGGCTGGACGGGGCTTGGAGCCGCCTGGGGCAGGGGAGGTGTCCCTGCCATGGCAAGGGTGGCTCTGGGTGGGCTTTGGGGTCCCTCCCACCCAAACCCGCGGCTCCCCGAGCCCCCCGAGGCTGCCCCGCGCCCCCAGGCCACACTCACGTCGTAGGTGACCTCCTCCACCTGGTCCTTCTCCATGAGGAACACCTTGGACACCTGCTCGCAGGGGCCCTGCAGCACGCGGGCCAGCAGCGGGAAATCGCTGCCGCGCAGCCGCTGCTTCTCTGCGGGGACAGAACCAACCGCGGCCTTGGCACCACCGGGCACCGGGTACCGGGGCGGTACCGGCAGGGGAGGGGGGTACCGGCAGTGCCAGGGTGGTACCGGCAGTGCCAGGATGGTACTGGCAGTGCCAGGGTGGTACCAGCAGGGCAGGCAGGGTGGTACCAGCAGTGCCAGGGTGGTACCGGCAGTGCCAGGATGGTACCGGGAGTGCCAGGGTGGTACCAGCGGTGCCAGGGTGGTACTGGCAGTGCCAGGGTGGTACTGGTGGTGCCAGGGTGGTACTGGCACTGCCCATGAGGTACCAGCAGTGCCAGGGTGGTACCAGCAGTGCCTGGGCGGTGCCAGGGCCGAGGGTGGCAGCGCTGCTGGGATTTGGGGCTCTCATCTCCAGGGGCATGCGACAATCCCATCCAGGGATTTGGGCACTCATGTCTGGAATAATTTGGGGCACTGCCATCCGGGGGTTTGGGGCACTCATGTCTGGAATAATTTGGGTCACTGCCATCCGGGGGTTTGGGGCAGTCCTGCCCACAGGTTTGGGGCACTCCCAGCCAGGGGGTTTGGGGCACTCACCTCCGCTCGTGTGCACCATGTACAGAGCAAACTCCTCTGCTGAGTTCTCGATCTGGGGGGAGACACAAAGCTCTGATAAAGGGGCAGGTTCTGCTCTGGTACACTCTCTCTCTATATATGTATATGTATATACAGATTCATCTGTATGTATATATATTCTTTTAATATATATTTATATGTATGTATGTATACACACATATGTGTGTCTGTGTGTATGTATACACATATACATAAAACGTGAATGCAGATTTTACACATATAATATAAATATTTGATATAGAATATAAACGTTTATATATAATATAAAGATTTATATATAAAAATTCATATTTATATAATCTGAATGCAAATTACATGTATATAAAGATTTATGGGCGATATGAATATAAATATAAACTATATAGATAAATATGAATGCATAGAGTTATAAAATATAAAAATATTAAAATATGAATACAAATAGATAATTTATATATATATATGTATGTATATATGTATATATATATAAATATAAAAATCTGAATGCAGATTTTACACATATAACCTATAAAACATTTTAATTCATTTTAACCACAACACGAGCTGCGCTCAGAGCGCTGAGCGAGGGGTGATGCCCATACCTTGAACTTGTTGAGCAGCAGTTTGAGCACCTGGGGCGTGGTCATGGTGCTGTTGATGCGCACGTTGGTGACGGAGCCGTAGGCGGGCGTGAACACCGAGGTCTGCGGGGCACAGCGGGCGCTGAGAGCCCTGCCCGGACCCCCCCGGGTCCCCCCAGATCCCCCCGGAGCCCGGTGTGAGGCTCTGCCCAAAGTTCCTCTCATTTTTGCCTCACAATCCTCAGTGGGGACCACTGAAGAAAAGACCCCGCCTGAAATCTCTGCTGAGAGCAAGGACTGTGTGTACCCTTCTCTGAACCCCTAAAGATCCAACAGACTACCTTTGATCCGGTTTCAAGATTCGTCCTCTTCCCCCATCAAAAAGGAGAATAATTAGAGGCCAGATGAGCTGCACCCCTGAGATCTCCCTGGATGCCACCTGGTGAACTCCACGGGCTGGACACCGAAGGACTTCACCGTTCTACGTTCGGTAGTTACATCCCTTGCTTTTTTCCCTTCATCTTTTCCTTATTTTCCCGTTTTTTCCCCAACGCATTTCGCTGTGGTCATTCAATAAAGCTGCATTTGTTTTGATTATCACTGCAAACCCCCTTGCACCGTGTGGGTCCTTTTTGCACTCTGAGATCACAAACCCTCACCTTGTACCGTGTGGGTTCTTTTTGCGCTCTGAGATCCCCCCACGAACCCTCACCTTGCACCGTGATGGTTCCTTTTGCGCTCTGAGATCACCCCACAAACCCTCATCTTGTACCGTGCCGGTTCTTTTTGCGCTCTGAGATCACTCCCCACCACGAAGCCCACCCGTGAGGAGGGCGGACGGCGCCCCCGGGCTCACCTTGTGGTTGTAGAAGTGGCCGTTGATGGAGAAGCGGTGCCGCCGCAGCCGCCGCTGCTCCCCGGCCGTGCGGGCGCTGCCGCGGGGCCGGACGCCGACGTCGCTGCGGGTCCTCATCAGCTGCGGGGCCTCCTCCGCCCTGGGGGCTGCACAGCGCCCTCAGTGCCAGCGGATCCGAGCCCCAGGACTGATCCCGGTGGGTCCAGTCCTGGAGGATCCGAGCCCTGGGACTACTCCTGATGGATCCGAGCCCCAGGAGAGCCCTGGGACTGCTCCCGGTGGATCTGAGCCCCAGGACTGATCCTGGTGGACCAAATCCTGGAGGATCTGAGACCCAGGACCGCTCCCAGTGGATCTGAGCCCCAGGAGAGCCCCAGGACTGATCCCAGTGGGTCCAATCCTGGAGGATCCGAGCCCTGGGACCACTCCTGATGGATCTGAGCCCCAGGACTGATCCCGGTGGATCTGAGCCCCAGGAGAGCCCCAGGACTGATCCTGGTGGACCCAATCCTGGTGGATCCAGTCCTGGAGGATCCAAGCCCTTGGACCACTCCCAATGGATCTGAGCCCCAGGAGAGCCCCAGGACGGATCCTGGTGGACCCAATCCTGGTGGATCCAAGCCCTTGGACCACTCCTGGTGGATCTGAGCCCCAGGAGAGCCCCGGGACTGATCCTGGTGGACCCAATCCCGGTGGATCCAAGCCTTGGGACTGCTCCCAGTGGATCTGAGCCCCAGCACTGATCCCAGTGGATCTGTTCCTGGTGGATCCAAGTCCAATCCTGCTGGATCCAAACCTGGTGGATCAGAGCCCCAGGAGAGCCCCCAGGACTGATCCTGGTGGATCCAAGCCCTTGGACCACTCCCAATGGATCTGAGCCCCAGGAGAGCCCCCAGGACTGATCCTGGTGGACCCAATCCCGGTGGATCCCAGCCCTGGGACTACTCCCAGTGGATCTGAGCCCCGGGACCGCTCCCGGTGGATCCGAGCCTGGATCCTGGTGGATCTGAGCCCCGGGGCTGATCCTGCTGGATCCAAACCTGGTGGATCTGAGCCTTGTGATGCATCCCAGTGGATCTGAGCCCCATGATCGATTCTGGTGCATCCCATCCTGGAGGATCCAAGCCCTGGCACCACTCCCGATGGATCTGAGCCCTTGGACCACTCTCGGTGGATCCAAACCTGGTGGATCTGAGCTTTGGACCACTCCTGGTGGATCTGAGCCCCAGGAGAGCCCTGGGACCCATCCTGGTGGACCCAATCCTAATGGATCTAAGCCCTGGGACCACTCCTGATGGATCTGAGCCCTTGGACCACTCACGGTGGATCCGTTCCTGGAGGATCCAAGCCCTGGGACCACTCCTGATGGATCCGAGCCCCAGGAGAGCCCCAGGATCGATCCTGGTGGACCCAATCCCAGTGGATCCGAGCCCCAGTCCCGCTCCCGGTGCATCCAAGCCCTTGGACCACTCCTGTTGGATCCGATCCCGGTGGAGCCAAGCCCATTCCCGGTGGATGCCAGCCCAGCTCACCTGTGCCATTCCCGGGATTCTCCGTGCCGGTGGCAGTGTCCACATCTGTCACCTGGATGTCCGGCAGGGTGCTGGGCTTCAGCACGGACCTGGGGGGGACAGAGAGAGGGGTGGGTGCCCTGTCCGGGGTCCCTGTCCCTGAGGGGCCACAGAGGGAACAGCAATCCAGGGAATCTCCGCCCCTCACCCCTGATTCCAGCGGGGACAAAAACCCGCAGGGGGCAGCTGAGGGTGCAACCTGCACAGCCTGACAGCTTGGGAGGGAGTTTTGGGGCTGTTTGTGTGGGTTTTGGGGCTGTTTGTGTGGGTTTTGGGGCTGTTTGTGTGGGTTTGGGGCTGTTTGTGTGGTTTTGGGGCTGTGTGGTTTTGGGGCTGAATGTTTTGGGGTTGTCTGTGTGCGGCTTTGGGGCTCTCTGACTGACTTTGGGGGCTCTCCCTGTGTTTTCTGGGGCTGTGGCTGTGTATTTGTGGGGCTGTGTATTTGTGGGGCTGTGTATTTTCGGGGCTGTGTTTTTGGGGCAGTGTTTTTTGGGGCTGTGTTTTTAGGTCTGTGTTTTTCAGAGCTGTGTTTTTTAGGTCTGTGTGTTTTCAGGGCTGTGTTTTTTAGGTCTGTGTGTTTTCAGAGCTGTGTTTTGGGGCTGCCTGCCCATTTTTGGGGCTGTATTTTTCAGGGCTGTGTGTTTCGGGGCTGTGTTTTTTAGGTCTGTGCGTTTTCAGGGCTGTGTTTTTTAGGTCTGTGCGTTTTCAGGGCTGTGTTTCGGGGCTGTGTTTTTTAGGTCTGTATTTTTCAGGGCTGTGTTCTGGGGCTGCCCCTGCCCTCACTCACCCGTGGGCGCCCAGGTTGCAGCCCGAGTGCCAGGAGGAGGAGGAGGGCGGCGGGCGGATGCGCTGGTTGTCGTCCTGCATCTGCAGGCGGATGGGGCGGCGCAGCCCCCACGAGATGTTCAGCAGCCCCTCCACGATCAGCTCCCCTTCCTCCTGCAGCCACATTTGCACACAGAACACGGGAATTTTGTACTCAGAACACAGGGATTTTATACACAAAATACAGGGATTTTATACACAGAACATAAGGTTTTTATATGTAAAATATAAGGATTTTATACACAGAATATAAGGTTTTTATATGTAGACCATAAGGATCTTATATACAGAATTTATGGGTTTTATACCTAGACTATAAGGATTTTATGCATGCAATATAAGGATTTTATACACAGAATCTAAGGATTTTATATATATAATATAAGCATTTATATCTCATAAAAAGGTTTACATATCATAGAAAAATTCAGATATATGCATAGATTTTTAATATAGGTATAAATCCAAGCGCAGATTGTGTATATATATAGTGTAAAGATTTTATATATAAATATTTATATGTTATATATATATATATATAATGTGAATGCAAATGACATACATATATAAATTTAAAATTATAATATAAATATGATCTATATCATATAAATTAGGAATTCCCAGAGGAGCTGTGGCTGCCCCTGGCCCCCTGCATTCCCTGGCTGTGCCCCTCAATCCCTCAATCCCCTCCTCTCTCACCTCCCGGTGCCGCAGCTGCAGGTTCTGCCCCTCATAGTAGATGTTGTAGGTCTTGAGGTGCAGGAGCAGCTCATTCCTGGGGGAAAAAACGAAAAAATGGGAAAAAAGGTGCTGAGATGGGGTTTGGGGTGAGGGGGGAGACGCTGCAGGCACCACCAGTGCCCCCTAAGCTGCTACAGGAAAAGCAGAAATTGCTGCCCTGGCTGAGGAAGCCTCTGTGCTGCTGGGGACTCAAAAATTGCTTTATTCGAGGCAGATTTGGGTCTTTTCCCTCCTCCCTTATTGAAGGTTTTGCTGGGGGTGCGACACTTTGCAGCCACAATTAGGGGGAGAAGCTCCCCACGAGGGTGTCCCCCATAAATGTCCCTAAAGAGGCACAAGAAACCCCAAAGGAGCTCGGGGCAGTTGGTCACGAGCTGAAAACCAAATAATGAAATCAGAGTTCTGGGGGTCACGCTGCAGTCACGAGTGGTCACAGGCGAGGTGGCCACGCTGGGCTCCTCCAGCTCAGAACAAAGCTCCGAGGGGCAAAGTGGCGAGAAAAACAAAAATAAAATTTAAAAAAAGGACAAAACTTAAAAAAAGGACAAAACCAGTCCAAACCGTGGGGATTGTTAGATGCTGTTATACATTACACATGATATAGTGATGTTCTATATTGTATATATAATTATATGTTATACATTAGATAGTGTTGTTATATATTGTATATATTGTTATATGTTGTATATATTGTTGTATATTGTTAGATATTGTATATGTACAATACTATATATATTGTATATATTATTTTACGTTGTTATATATGGTTATATATTGTATATATTGTTAGATATTGTATATATACAATACTATATATATAGTATATATTGTTAGATATTGTATATAGGCAATACTATATATAGTATATATTGTTAGATATTGTATATATTGTTATATATTGTATATATTGTTAGTTATTGTATATATACAATACTATTTATATAGTATATATAGTTAGATATTGTATATAGGCAATACTATATATATAGTAGATATTGTTAGATATTGTATATATTGTTATATATTATATATATCGTTAGATATTGTATATATACAACACTATATATATATAGAGAGAGAGTATATATTGTTAGATATTGTGTATATTGTTAGATATTGTTAAGATATTGTATATTTTATGTCCCAGGTAGCACATTCCACACCACATCCCCCATTTCAGGTTCCAGCTCACCCATCCCCGATCCCACACCCCATATCCCAAATCCATCCCATATCCCAAATCCATCTCCCATCCCACATCCATCCCTGATCCCACATCCCATATCCCACATCCCACATCCCATATCCCACACCCATCATCCCCTGAGCACCGGGAACACTCCAGCCCCCGTGCCCAGCTGGCGTCCCCAGCCTTTTCCCCCCGCGATGTCCCCGTGGCGGTACCTGGAGATGAATTTGTCCTTCCCGCAGGGCACGGCGGCCCCCGCGCTGCTGAGCTCCATGGCGGGGCCGGGCGGGCATGGGGGAGCCGGGCTGGGGGCACTCGGGGGGCCGGGGAAGCCAAGCCAGCCGCCCTCCCTGGGGGGAGAGAGATAAACATGGAAGCGGAAATAAATAGATAAAAAATAAAAGGAAACCTAAAACGAAGTAAATCAATAAATACAAATAACCCCCCCCGGGACTGGAAAAGGCTCGGAGGGGCGGGCGGGGCTCGGCGGCTCCTCCGGGGAACCAGGGAGATCAGATAAGGACAGAGGCGCCCGAACTCACTGAAAATTAATCCCCGCGGGGATCTCCTTACTCTCCTCACGCTGGATTTGCATTTGCGGCACCCGCGGGTGTCCCAGCGAGGACACCTGGCAGGGGGGGAATGGGAATTGTTCCTTTTCCCCGAGTTTTTTACTCTTTCCCACCCTGCAGAGCTCGAGGGCGCAGGGCTGGGAGCGGCTGCTGCTCCCTTGGGCCGCCCCAGGGATGGATTTCCAGGCAGGCAGAAACTCTGGGCTGATCCTTCAGGGTTTTGTGATCCCAGCCGGGTTTTTGGGCCACACAAACCCTTGGGAACCCCAAATCCCAGCTGGGACAGGCCCTGGCTCAGAGCTCGGGGGGAGTTTTGGGTTTGGGATGCTCAGTTTGGAAATCAGCCCTCAAAGAGGCCTCGGAATGGGGAGCTGGGGTGGTTTTAAATGATGAAAAAAGAGCTTTTGGGGCCGTGCTTTTCCTTGGATGGAAAAATTTAATTTCTCAGGGTCTTTTCCCTCCCTCCCCTTCTCCTGGAAGAGAAACTGAGGTGAATAAAAAGCGTTTGCTCCTCAAGGCTCTGATTTCCTCCCACCTCACCATGTGCTTCCTCCCAGCCCCCTGGGACACAAACCCCCCTTTTCCTGTAAGAAAAACCCCAAATTCACCCCAAAATCCAGGCCAGGGCAGTAAAACCTGTCAGGGGATGAACCCAAACCCTAAAGCTCCTGCAGGGCAGCAATCCTGGGGGCTCCATCCCACACCCTGGGATAAACCCACCGGGAAAAAAATCGATTTACAACAGAAAAAATCCCCAGGGGCAGGAGGGGAAGGGCAGGAAATCAGCCCAAGCCCAGCCCTGGGGCTCAGAGAAAAAGCAGAAGGAGAAGAAAACTCACGGAAGAGCTGACAAAGCTTTGGGTTTCCTGAGGAGCTGCGTGAGTATTTTGGTAAAATCGGGTCCAATTTGGCAAAATCCGGCACCAAACTTCCTCCTGCAGCTGCCTCCATCCCTCCTCCCACAGGAATAATCCCATTTATCCGCCAAAAATGGTCCCAGGAGGGGGTTTTGCAGCTGGCTCAAGGGTTTGGGACAAATCCATGGGGTTTGGGGCAGCAGCTGCGTGTGGGACACCAAATTTGGGGTTCCAGGTGTGAGGGGCAGCAGCGGCAGAAGGGGCCTCCAGAGAGGAAAAGCTCTGGGGAGGTTCAAGGAGGATTGAAGGACGTGGCAGACGTGAAAATGGTGCCAAAACCACCAAAATGAGGGGAAAAAACCCCTCCTGGAGCAGCAGAACCACAAAAGTGAGTGGGAAAAACTCATCCTGGAGCAGCAGAGCCCAGGGTGGAGCCCTTGGTACCACTCGGAGCTTTGCTCCAGAGCATCCTGGAGATGCCCAGGGGCCAATCCCAATTCCCAAAATTGGGGATGAGCTGGAGCCAGGACCAAAGCCCCGTTTTGGGGGTGGGAAGGGGAGCTCCGAGGCGCAGGTTCATCCTCCCGTGCCGAGGAGTTTCCTGTTTACGCCCCCGGCTCTGCCACCTTGGCCTCCGTCATCACATCCCCTTCCTAGCGCTCAGGAAAGGGGCAAATTCTTCCTTTTTTGGGTCTGCGGAGGAAACCGGGCTGGGAGCGGAGGGGAGAGGCGGCTCCGGGACCGGGAATCACCCGGGAGAGGCTCGGGAAAGGCTGGGATAACCCGGGAAAGGCTGGGAATCACCGGGAAATGCTGGGATAACCCGGGAAAGGCTGGGATAACCCGGGAAAAGCTGGGATAACCCGGGAAAGGCTGAGATAACCCGGGAAAAGCTGGGATAACCCGGGAAAGGCTGGGATAACCCGGGAAAGGCTGGGAATCGCCCAAATCAAAGCGCTGGCCAAGTGGAAGTGGCCGCATTGCTCAACCCCGGCAGTCTGGGGCCGGCTCAGTTCCCGGCACCCCCGTGCCTCAGTTTCCCCTCCCGTGCCTCAGTTTCCCCCCGCGGTTCCGCCCTGCCCGGCCCGGCCCGAGGCTCTCCCGGCGCTTCCCAAAGCGCTTTTGGCGGAGCTCCGAGGAGGGTTCCGGCCCTCTCCGCCTCCTCGTGCTCGGATTTGTTCCCCACCCCAGAACCAGCCCCCCTGAGCCCCGTCCCGCAGCCCAGCCCGAGGGAGCCCGGCCGCATCCGCGCAGCTCCTGCCCGGCTCCAGCGCGACAAAAGAAGGGAAAAAGTAGCCAGCTCCCCCCAAAACCGCATTTTCAGCAGGAGAGGGATATTCTTCGCTGCTCCTGCAAAGAAATCTGCGGGTTTTTTGCGGAGGTTTTGCTGCTTCGGTCCCACCCCGCCCCGGCAGCATCCCCGGCATCCCCCGCTGGGGCGGGAGGCGCGGATCTGGCGCAGCCGAGGATTGTGGGAATATCCCATCCCCGGAGAGGCCGCGATGCTCCCTCCCCGCAGCCCCGGCCGCCCTTCCCCGGCCCGCGGCCGCTCCGCTGCCCGAGCATCGCCCGGAGGCGGCGCCGGGGCGCGGGCGGAGCGGGGCCCGAGCCGAGCGCTCACCGCGGGGCGCGGATCCTGCGCCGGCCGCGCTTCCTGCGCTACTCCCGGGCTGGGATCGCCGCCCCGGCCCGCATCCCTAAGCGGGGAGCGGCGGCCGCTCCATTGTTCCCGGCGCCGCTATTGTTCTCCGGCCCGGCCGCTCCGGGACGGGGCACGGGGGGAGCGCTCAGCGCCCGCGGAGGGGCCGCGCTCGGGGCTCGGGGCCGCGCTCGGGGCTCGGCCCTCGGGAGGAGCCCTCGGGAGGAGCCGGCGGCCGCCAGGGGCTCCGGGCGGGCCCCGCTCAGCGCGGGCGGCGAAGGTGCCGAGCCCGGGCAGGGAAGCGCGGCCGCCGCAGCCCCGCTCGGGGGCGATGCTGGGGGCGCCCGGGGGTGGAGGGGGATGAGGTGACACCGGGGGTGGGGGACGGATCCCGGAGATCCCGGAGATCCCGGAGGTTTTCCGTGAGATCCCGGCTGCGGGGGGGGAAGCGGAGCAGCCCCGGGGCCGCTCCCGGTCCCACCGGAGATGGGATGGGGTTGGAGAGCGGGACGGGGATGGGGATG
The DNA here is from genome assembly GCA_039654755.1 of Calcarius lapponicus. Taxonomy (NCBI): domain Eukaryota; kingdom Metazoa; phylum Chordata; class Aves; order Passeriformes; family Fringillidae; genus Calcarius; species Calcarius lapponicus. The sequence continues at coordinate 24,588,919 of JBBFKN010000011.1, forward strand.
GGATGGGGATGGGGATGGGGATGGGGATGGGATGGGGGTGATGCCCCGTCCCGCCCGCACTCACCCGGTGCCGGTGCCGCTCCGCTCGCAGCCGGTGCCCCCGGAGGCCGCCCCTGGGCGGGGCGGGGCGGGACGGGGAGGGGCAGCGAGGAGGACACCCCGTCCCTGTCCCTCCCTCCCGCATCCCGGATCCCATCCCCGGCTCCAGGGTCCCCGATCCCAAAGGATGCCACCTCCCGGAGCCGCGTTGTCCCCGCCCGGACATCCCGAGGGATGCTCCAGGAACGTCCCTGGGCAGGTTCTGGGTTCCCCAAGGACACCCCGGCTCCAGCCCGGCTGCACCTGAGGAGCGGGGTCTGAAAGGATTCTGAATCCCTGGTGTCAAGAGCAGAGTGCCAAAGGACGTCCCGTCCCCACCGTCACAACCAGGATCCCAGAAATGCAAATCCTATTCCCAATGTCAAGAAAAGGATCCCAAAAGATTCCCCATTCCTGATGGCAGGGACAGGATCCCAAAAGATTCCCCATTCCTGATGGCAGGGACAGGATCCCAAAAGATTCCCCATTCCTGATGGCAGGAACAGGATCCCAAAAGATTCCCCATTCCTGATGGCAGGCACAGGATCCCAAGGGATTCCCCATTCCCGACGGCAGGGACAGGATCCCAAGGGATTCTCCAACCCCACTGCCAAGACCAGAATCCCGAAGGAATCCCCATCCCACGCAGCCAGGCTGGAAGTGCTCCCACAATCAGCTCCAGCTTTGTCCAGAATTCCCAGAGGGAATCTCCGGGCCGCATCCCCCAGGCTGGAGCGGCTGTTTCTGCCCTAAAAAGCCCCAAATCCTGGGATATTCAGGGCCAGAGCACACTTGGCTGCTCCCCTCAGCCTCGGGATCCCACCCGGATCCAAAACCGCCCCCGAGCAGCGAGGGAGGAAATAAATTCAAATAGAATCTGCCTGGAGCAGCAGCTGCAGGCTGGGGGTCACACACAGCTCCCTCTGAGCGTTCCAGGATTGGGGTCCCATCCTGCCCGTCCAGTCCCGGTGCCTGGGGAGAGCTTGGGGGGAATTTGGGGAGAGTTTGGGGCAGTTTGGGGCAGTTTAGGGGTGTTTGGGGGAGTTTGGGGGTGTTCAGTATTCCAGAGGAGCAGCAGCCGTGTCCCTCCTCCTTTGTCTGCCCCTGACCTTTCCCAGCACTTTGTGGCTTCTCTGGGCTTTTTTTCTTTTGAAGGAATTCGCCTAGAAACAGCCCACACGAAAGGGGGAAAAAAAAACAAAACCTAAAAACAACCAAATAACCCCAAAACAAAGAAATAATCAAAGCAGCTGCTTGAGCCAAACAGGCACAGGCTGGAATGGGCCTTTTTCCCCAGATTTTCTTGGATTTCTGTGTAAAATATGAGAAGTTCTGGCGCAGGGAAGCCCTGACTCGGCGAAAGTGAGCGGGGCCGGGTCAGGATTGATATTCCAGCAGCATCTCCAGGGCTGGCAGGGATGAGAGGCCCTTTGTGGTGGGGAGAGAGGACAATGGAGCCGGCCCCAAACCCCAGGGTTGATCCCCAAACATGGGGAGAGCTTCCCCTGACCCTCAGCTCGTGGGGTGCATGCAAAAAGAAAAAATAGAAATAGAAATAAAAATCAAAATAAATCCGGGGTTTGGGGCGGGCATCTGCAGGAGCACAGGGGGATCTTGGCTGTGGAATTGGGGTTAAATTCTGATTTTTGCCACGTCCTGCTCACTGCCACCAGTGCAGGGGTGGTGAGGGAAGGCTGGAGCCTGGAGGGGGGGATGGAGCAGGAGCCCCAGGAAGAACCCCAGGAATGGGAAGGGAATCTCAGGAAGGGACAGGAATCAAAGGGAATGGAGCAGGAACCCCAGCAAGAACCCCAGGAATGGGCAGGAAACCCCAAGGAAGGGGCAGGAATCTGTGCCTGTCCCCCAAATCCAGGAATTCCCTGTGCTTCTCCCCCATGAATCCAGGAACTCCCCGTGGTGGGATGAGGGCCAAGGGGTCCCAAAGGCATTTGGGGGTTGTGGTTTTGGGCAGCTCCAAAGACTCTGGGTTGGGTCTTGCCATCAGCTGGATTCTGAAATTAATAATCCATTAATCAATTAATTATCCACTGGGAAGAAATGGATCAGTTAGGGAGGAATCCTTCCCTTCCAACCCAAACCATTCCAGGATCCTGTAATTCCACAATTCACCACCAAAGGAACAATCACTGCATCTATGCCCGCGTTTATTTATACTGAACAGCTTTAAAAATACAGAATAAAATAGCTTTATCTACTATTATTCACAACATCTGGTCCAAATATTACATTTTTAAATATTTAGTTGTTTAATGAAGCAATGTTAGAAATAAAAAAAAAAAAAAGGAATAATAAAAAAAAATCCGTAAAAGAATTACACATCTTGGAACAACAAAAAATAATCGAACATAAACCACCCCCCCCTCCAAAATAAACTTTTGCTGTTGAACAAAAAAGAGTTTTACAGCCAAAGTCAGTCACGAAAAGTCATGGTAAAAAACAAAAAAAAGGAAATTTATCCCCACCGCCTAAGAACAGTCAATAGTTTGTTATGCCAGAGGTTGTTCTGAACAGACAAAGGGGGGAACCAGCGGGGCTGGCAGCACCAGGGGGGCCAGGAGGGCAGAGCCGCCCCGGGGTCACCCCCAGCCCCACCCCAATCTCAGCCAGCCCTGGGACCCCCCAAAAACACAAACTGCACCCAGCGGGGCTCTGTGTGAACAACGAGCCACCCCCCACCAGCCCCGCTCCAAACAGGAAAGAAAAGGGGAGAAAAAAGAGAAAAAAGCGGATTTTGGTGGGAGAAGGCCACGAGGAAGGAAGGAAGGAAGGAAGGAAGGGGAAGTGGTGCTGGTCTCAGCCAGGCTGCTCAGGTGGGGGAGGCATCCAAGGGCTCAGCCAAACCAGCAGACTCGGGCTCTGCCACCACGAGTGCCTGCAGCGCTGCTCGTAGCCAAATGTCAGGATTTGCACAAGGTTTTGGGGCGCCAATGACCCAGTGAGGGGTTTTCTCCAATTCTGCCCCCGGGAGCCCCGAGGGCTCAGCAGGGAGGAAACAACAAAAGGCTCCAGTTTTTGGGTAGGAACACAAAGATGGGTAAATAAAGTATACACAACCACTATAGATTCGTCAATGAAGAAATTCTACCATCACATGACATTGTCATGACACTCATACCACTCCCTCCCAGGAAAACAGCGCCGTTATCCTGAGCGGAAATGTTATTTTCTTAATATATGGAAATAAAATACTGCAATATTCATGTACAAACCAAGTTGTCATATTTCAAGTCAGTATTAAAAGGCAATAAAAGCAAATTTGGGGTTGAAAAGGTTTGAGCTTTCTGAGCTAAGTCCCTCCAATATGACAACGTGAATCAGTCATAGCTGTCAGCTACGAAACCTAAATTTCTATAGGCATAATTTGCAAGTATTTGCTTTAGAAAACGTGTTTCAACATGTCAGCAAGAACCCTTAATCGAACCTAAAAAAAATACAAGAGAATATCAATTACAAAAATCCCAAGTTACTTCGTTTGTATACACTGATGCCACCTCTGATATGACAAAATGAGATTTCTACCATGAATATTTGCCCTTCCCTCTCCAAATCTGGTTGAAACTTCTCTTCACTCACCTCTCAGCTGCCGACCTCCCTGGGTGCTTGGGGTTTGGCTGTTGGAAAAGGCAGGGAAGGACAGGGAGGAAAATCCAGCATTGGCAGTCAGGTCGCACCTGGACGCACAATTTGTGTTTAATTCTCCCCAAACCTGCAGCTTCATCCTCTCCATCCTTGCCAGAGCTTGGTACAGGCACCTCAATCCCTGGAATTGGGGATTTTAGTGCTCCCCAAACCTGCAGCTTCACCCTCTCCACCCCTGCTCAGCACGGGCACCCAAATCCCTGGAATTTGGAATTCTGGTGCTCCCCAATTCTGCAGCTTCACCTTCTCCACCCCTGCTCAGCACGGGCACCCAAATCCCTGGAATTTGGAATTCTGGTGCTCCCCAATTCTGCAGCTTCATCCTCTCCACCCCTGCTCAGCAGAAAATCCCTGGAATCTGGGATTTCACAGCAGCCACTTGGCAAAGTGACCAGGAAAAGGAAAGGATTTAAGGTCCAAAATCTGCTCCAGGGAGGAGACAGAATTTATCCAGGATTTGCTGCCCTGGGACTTGGGAATCTGCACTGGGAACTGACCCAGGTTCCCCCAGCAGGGTGAGTGAGAGACAAACTCTGCTCCCATCCCTCCTCTCTGTGCAGCCAGCGGGGAATTAAAAGCTTTCCCTCCCTCTCTCCACCTTTACAGGATAACCAGCTTTGGCACCTGACATTCCACAACCCCCAGGGCTGCACAGCCACCCCAGGTGGGTTTGTTTTCCTTCTGGGTGGGCATTTTAAACCCCATTTTGAACCCTGCACACACAGCTGGGGGATCTGGCAGCTCCGTGCCCTGAGCAGAGCTGCCCACACCCCAAGCGTGTGCGGGCAGGCAGGGGAAGCCAACACCTCGCTCCCTGGGGAGGAAAACACTGAAAAATGAGCGAAAATGACTTTGTTTTGTTTCACAGGCAAACCAACCTCGTCTACCACACAACGACTTCCGAGCAGCTCTGGAGTCCGAGTGACACCAAGGCTGAAAACTACTGAGAGTTCCCCGAGGGAAGCAGGAACAAAGGCATGCTTGGGCATGGGGAAAACGGGGGAAAACAGTTTCTGGAAACAGCCATGGCATGCTGAGAACGAGCTCCAGGGAGCCATTCCCACTCTACACTACTCAGCACTGATCCCTCAAGCTCCGTCCTCGCCCTCCCCACCCCAACCCGTCCATGCTTCAAAAACCCAGAACAAATTCCCCTGGGAGCAGACTCAGAGAAAACAGAGCTCCTGTGCTCCTGTCCAGTAGTCAAACTTGGATAAATAGATCAGGGGGTTACAGGATCTACTGGTATGGTTTCCCAGGAATACAAAATGCAAGCACCGTAGAGCATTACTGGCCTTGAAATTACATTACACGACATTTCCCTGATGATCTCCACAGCTGAAAATGCTTTTGGGGCCACACTGAAGTCTAAAACTAACTTGCAATAGTAAGAACATTAAACAGGAATAAAACTGTTAATCATGAATGCATGATGAGCGTGAACACCCACATAACAGCAGAGCTGAGACTACTCCAGGAAAAAGAAAAGATCTGAGAGGTGCCCTGATTGGACCCAATACCCGTGAAGCCATCGGTGGGTGAGGCTGCAGGTGCAGTGTCTCTGCTCTCCCCAAGCCCTTCCAGCAGGAATCAGCCTCTGGAGAAGCCCCACAAGAGGAGAAGAGCCATCAACAAAAAATAAACCAACCCTGCTCAGAGCCAAGCGTGGCTTTCCCTGCAGGGAACAACTGTTAATTGCTTGGAGCTGCTCAGCTAATTAACATTTCTGGCCAGGACACATCCTGCTGGACACAGGCATCCTGTGTGAGCTCAGCTTTGCCACCCCTCAGCTCCCCAGGCTCCTGTGTCCCCCCAGGAAATGCTGGTGGGGAAAGCAGAGGTGCAGAAATGAGAAATGTGGCCAGGAAAAGAAGGGGCTGCTGCAGGCTGAGCCAGGCACGGCTTCCAGAGGCAGAGTTATTCCAGAAACTCCCTGTCTGAGCCCTGGTGTGTCACTGAGAGCACAGAATGGAACTCTCCTGACCTGCCAGCATCAGCTGAGCCCGTTTCCAGGGCACTGAGAATGTGCAAATCACCGAGCAGCACAGCAGCATCCACGGGATCTGACACGAGCCGAAGGAAATATTTCTCCTTTGCTCTCTTTTTCCCCCCTCCCCTTCTCCAAGGTTCAGCTTTCCTGGCATAACCAACGCTGAGGGCTCCAATAAAATCCAAAAATTTGCAGCAGCACCTCCACACCTCTATCTAAACCCATTAAAAACCAACAGAATCAGGTGCACAGCTCTCTCCAAGCTCCCAAGAGAATCAGGTGCACAGCTCTCTCCAAGCTCCCAACAGAATCAGGTGCACAGCTCTCCCCAAGCTCCCAAGAGAATCAGGTGCACAGCTCTCTCCAAGCTCCCAACAGCATCAGGTGCACAGCTCTCTCCAAGCTCCCAAAATCAGCAGGATTTGCCCCAGAGACACTGGACCTGGCTCCCACCACCCACAGCAGGAAAAGCTTTTTTTTTTTTTTTTTTTGCTTTTTTTTTTTTTAAATCCGTCTCAGCTCTGGTTCCAGAATTTAAATGCAGATATACAAAACATATATTTTAATGCTTCTTAATCAGCAAGAAACTGCAAATACATCTTTGACTACAACTAGATAATATAATGTCAGCTAAGGCTATACTGTAGCTTCTGAGTCTTCATCTGAACTCCTGCAGCTGCTGCTTTTCCTGAAGCCTTTCCACGTGTAGCCCACGAAGGTGGGGCTGATGGGCAGGAAGCTGAAACACCTGTATTTTTTAATGAAGTTCATGCCAAAAGGCAGATCATAGGTTTCCATGCCATCCAGGGATTTGCTGCCTTTGCCAACCCCTTTCTTCCACTTCCGAATTCCCCTCTCCTCAGGGCTTCCTAGAAATCAGAATAAAAGGAGGAAAATGGATTTATATTCATGGGTATCCTGACATGGACACACAGCAGAGCCTGAAAGAACAATGACAACACCAAGGCTCAGCCCTCAAGTTCAGCAAAGCTCTGGGAAGACCTTCCAGGCTCCTCAAAAAGGGAAAAAACCCACATTATCTGCTTTATTTTCTAACTGCAAGTCAAGGCAAACTTTCCCTTTGGAATGGAAGCAGGCCTGGATCTCAAACCCCGTTTTACTGGAGACAGCTTTATCCTGTCTCCTGGAGACTGCTTTGGTTTTAATCAGGGTTTTTAGGTGGGATTTTAACCTGGGAAGGATTCCAGCTGTTCTCAGGGGAAGGGAGGGAGGGCAGGTAAGGATTCTGCTCCTGCTGTGGAAACAGCCACCCCAAAAGCAAGAATCTCCTGCTGGTGTTCTGCCCCAGGGAATTCTGCTTTTACCCAGAGAATTCTGCCTTTCTCCAGGGAATTCTGCTTTTTTTTCTAGAGAATTCTGCCTTTACCCTGGGAATTGTACTTTTTTCCTAGGGAATTCTGCCTTTCTGCAGGGAATGCTGTTTATACCCAGGGATTTCTGCCTTTCTCCAGGGAATGCTGCTTTTAGCCAGGGATTTCTGCCTTTCTGCAGGGAATGCTGTTTGTACCCAGGGATTTCAGCCATTCTCCAGGGAATGCTGCTTTTAGCCAGGGATTTCTGCCTTTCTCCAGGGATTTCTGCCTTTCTCCAGGGAATGCTGTTTACACCCAGGGATTTCTGCCTTTCTCCAGGGAATGCTGCTTTTAGCCAGGGATTTCTGCCTTTCTCCAGGGAATGCTGCTTTTAACCAGGGATTTCTGCCTTTCTGCAGGGAATGCTGTTTGTACCCAGGGATTTCAGCCATTCTCCAGGGAATGCTGTTTATACCCAGGGATTTCTGCCTTTCTCCAGGGATTTCTGCCTTTCTCCAGGGAATGCTGTTTACACCCAGGGATTCTCCAGGGATCTCTGCCCTCCTCCAAGGATTCCTGCCTCTCCCCAGGGGTGCTGCAGGGCTCCCAGCCCAGGGCTCACCTGGGATGGTGTTGTCCAGCACGAAGGCCACGCAGCCCCCGACGAACATGGCCGTGGTGAGCAGCACGTTCAGCACCTGATCAATGCCTGCAATTCCTGCAGCAACAGGGAAAACCCGCTGGGATTTCATCACCCACACCCCCCTGGATCCCCCCCAGGCTGGGCAGCAGCTCCTGTGCCCGGGCTCAGGGAGGGTTTGCTCTCAAAGGGCTCTGGGAGGCGCGGGGGGGTTGATGCAGAACCTTCCCCAGGGCACCAGCACGGGACATTGTTCCCCAAAAATGCAACTTTCAGGAAGTGTCAGCTGCTCACAGAAATGTCACAAAGCACCATTTCAGTTCCTACTGCAGGCACAGCTAATCTGAGCTAAGCAGAAAACCGTGGAGTGCAAAAGAGAAGCGTTCGGACTGTAAAATCGTACTGTTTATATCATAATTCTTTTATACAATTATTCTACAAATAAATAACAATTCTTTTTATAAATAATTTTTAAAATAAATCTTAACTTTTCAAAGGGGCAAGGATTCACAGCCCCAGCTATGGAAGAACACTGCATTAACCACATAAAGCTTGAGGGATCTGCTTTTCTAACCACTTACAGCAGGACAGATATGCCCTTAAATCCTGGTCTGAAGGCATAGTGGAAAGAAAAGTCAATTAATACCTGGTTTAAAAACCCCCAAACAAGCCCAAAGCAGTGAAATATTTCCTTTGATTCCATGTCTGGTGACACACACTGGCATGAGCACTGCTGAGGGTCACATGAAAACAGAAAACCTCCCCAGTGGACTCCTCAAAGCTACAATTCCATTAACAGCCTGCAAGGGAATTCACTAAAATTAAAATTAACCCCCAGAACGTGTCTGAGGGACAGAAAATTTCAACCCCCAAACAATTCCCCACCTTCCAAACTCTGCCTTGGTGCTTTCCCTTATATCTTTTAGCATCATTTTCAGCTCACATTCACCCTTCCAGTTTTTCTTTCAGCCCAGTTGGTAACTGCACCCAGAGAAAGCAGGAAAGCTCCAGCTGTGTCCCACTGGGACACTCCCTGCAGCTCTCAGCCTCCCAAAAAATTCTGCTCTGAACACACACAGAGCTTGTCTGGGCCTACAGCCTTTCCTGTCTGCATAATTTGGGTTTTTTCCTCCACAATTTGGGGTTTTCCCTCCACAATTTGAGGGTTTTCCTCCACAATTTGAGGGTTTTCCTCCACAATTTGGGGGTTTTCCTCCACAATTTGGGGTTTTCCTCCACAATTTGGGGTTTTCCTCCACAATTTGGGGTTTTTCCTCCACAATTTGGGGTTTCTCCTCCACAATTTGGGGTTTCTCCTCCACAATTTGGGGTTTTCTCTCCACAATTTGGGGTTTTTCCTCCACAATTTGGGTTTTTCCCCCACAATTTGGGTTTCCTCTTCCTGCCCCCCCGTTCCTGATGGATTCTCCACGTGAGCACAAGGCAGAGGTGCTGATGGGGAGGAGCAGGAGCACGTACCTGTGACCAGGGGGTTCTGTTTGAGATAGCTGGGCAGCACCAGCCCAAAGAAGATGGAGAATCCCAGCACGAAGAGATTCCGAGAGGAATTGAGATCGATGAACTGCAGGTTGGACAGACCCACGGCCGTGATCATCCCTGAACACAACAAAACCCCAAGATCAGCTTTTATTCTTCAAAAAAAACCCCAAAACCCAGTGAAATATCCCTGGAGATACCCCCCAGTGCGTTTGGGATCATTTGTCAGAAGAGTGCATGGGGTTTTCTCAATAGCACAGCAACTGCTTTTTCTTCTTTTTCCTTTTAATCTGTATTTTTAGAAACTAGCAAACCTGAGAATCAGTGCACCATGAAACCACAGACCACTGCAACCAGAAAGAGAAGATTTTGGGAGATTATCAGGAAAGGAAGATTTTGGTAGATTGTTTTATTTATATTTATATTTATTTTACATAAAAAGATCCATCTTTTCCATTACAGAACATAAGGTTTTGTAATGGAGATGGATTACTAGGAAAGGAAGATTTTGGTAGATTATCAGGAAAGCAGTGTTACTCTTTGTTTGGGGATTTCCTTCTGTTAAGCAAGCCAGTAACATCCAGCGATTTCTACTTTGTGTTTTATATATATTTTAATATATTTTGTGCTTTATATATATTTAGACATATATATATATTTGTGTTTAATATATATTTATGTATATTATGTTTCATTGATATGATATATTATGTTTCATTGATATTTTTATATATTATGTTTTGTTTATATTTATATATATTTTACATAACAGAACTCATCTTTTTCATTACAAACCATGCCTGGAGGAGCACCCAGGTTCCTCTTGTGGATCACTGCCCAGAAGCAGCAGCCAGCCCAGGCCCTTACCGAAGAGGGTGCAGAAGAGAGCCCCCAGCACGGGGTCGGGCAGCGATGCGAAGAGCGCGCTGAACTTGCCCACCATGCCCAGCAGCAGCATGAAGGCAGCTCCGTACTGGATCACCCTGCGGCTGCCAACCTGTGAGAAACAGCACGGGACAGGGGTGAGCGAGGGCTGAGGGTGCCCTGCCCAGCCCCACACCTGCTGCTGGCTCCTGCCAACCTGTGAGAAACAGCACGGGACACGGGTGAGCGAGGGCTGAGGGTGCCCTGCCCAGCCCTACACCTGCCCAGCCCCACACCTGCTGCTGGCTCCTGCCAACCTGCAGGAAACAGCACAGGACAGGGGTGAGCGAGGGCTGCCCTGCCCAGCCCCACACCTGCTGCTGGCTCCTGCTGCTCAGGTGTCACTGCAGCTCACTCCTGGCTCCTGGCTTACTGTACTGGCACGTGTACATATAATGTAGAGAGTGTATATATAAATTGTACTCACAGGTGTAGATATAATATATATAAATTGTATATATAGTATATATAAATTGTACTCAGGGTACCTATAATATATATAAATTGTATATATAGTATATATAAATTATACTCACAGGTGTACATATAATATAGATAGTGTATATATAAATTGTACTCACAAGTGTACTATATAATATGTATAAATTGTATATATAGTATATATAAATTGTACTCGCACGTGTACATATAATATAGATATAGTATATATAAATTGTACTTGCAGGTGTACATATAATATATAGTATATATATTACATATACTACAGTATATATGTTATATATACTATATATATACACTATATATTATACTGTATTATACTATACTATATGTGTATTATATATACTATTATATATTTAAAAGTACTATACTATTCTAAAGAATACAGAAAGGATACTTACTGAATGCTACGAAGATAATAATGAAAACTCAAACTACTTGTGACTCTTTCCAAAAGAATCTTGACACAGCTTGGCCAAAGAGACAAAACAACTCCCACCAGTAAACAATGAAACAATCACCTGTGGGTAAACAATCTCCAAACACAGGAGAAAGGATTTTTTGGGGGATGTGAGTGCCACACTGTGTGTGTTTCGTTTTGGAGCCGCAGCTGCTCTGCAGCCAAGCTCAGCCTCCCCAGGCCAGCCCTAAAACCACCTGGAACTGCCACAGCCAGCAGGAAAGCTGGTGGAGCCCGGCTATGGGAGAGAAAGCACAATGGAAATATATCAAATAAATTCCGTGTGCTGCTGCCCTGGGACGCAGGAACAGATGAAACAGTTTGTGGGAAGGAGGGGCAGGATTTTTAGGCTTAGATTAGCCCAGCTCAGAGAGCGGGGCTGAATGCAAATCAGGGCTGTGCTAACACTGAAACCAAGGGCCTGCACTTCCTTCCCAGTTTTATTTTAAGCATCCAAGATTCAAGCAAGCTCTCTGTGGTGCAGGAGTAGTGGATAAACCTGGAGTTGGGATTTTAACATCTTCCACTGCCACAAAAGGTGCCCCAGGGACAACAAAACCTCCTTTACATTAAGGTGGTTTCTAGAAAAGCCCTTCGCAGGTCCCCTGGTGCAGAGCAGCAGGGCTCAAAAAGGAAATATTCATTTGCTCATCATGTGTGACTGAGCTAAATGAGAGAAATGAGAAACTAGAGATCCAACAGGTCTGGGGAGGGGAAAGTCCTTCCTTGCCCCCATTGCTCACTGCTGAGCTCCAGGTGAGCTCCCTCCCCTGCAAACAGAGCTCTGCTGCACCATGTCTGGAATTGCAACAGAATTCAGCTGGCACCTTTCTCTGCTCTTTATAGAAATATTCATTTCTGCAGGGCTGCTGAGATCCTGCCCTACAATTCTCCTCCTGCCAGAAACAGGCAAATCCTTTGAAAACCTGCATGACAGTGACATTTATTTATGCAAACAAATTAGAGCTACTGAAAACATCCCAGGCAGCATTCAGCTCAGGCTCTGGATTTATTCCCAACACACACACACACTTATTTTGGAGTGATTACTTTGGAGTGCATCAAATGGTACCTGGAGCCTCCATTTCAGCATCACCACCCTGGCAAGAGCTGCTTTAGCCCCAGCTAATCAGAGTTAATTGATCTTGCTCTCATCAAGTAAAACACACGGAGCTCAAAGGCTTTGCAGCACCTCCATCCAGCAGAATTTAAATTTAAGTGTAATTACACACCAATTTCAAGAGAGGGAAAAGCCCTGGTGATGCAGCACTGAAGATTTCCTCTCCCAAATCAACAGCAGAGCATCTCTGTGCCAAAATTCGACCTGGAGCTGAGGAACTGCTGGGTTTGGGGGAATGGAAGTGCAGCAGGGCAACGAGAGCACAGCCTGGGCAGCTCCACTCCCTGACACAGCTGCCACTTCAACCTTCCAGTGCCCCAGCATGAAATGCACACTCATTTCTGTGGGCTGCTCACAAAAACAAGTGCTGTTAATTCATCTCAACCCCCACGAAGTAACAATGGCAGGCAGCAGAACAGAATAAACCTTTCTTTAAGGGCTTTTTCTGAGCAGAACTTCTCTCCGAGGAGATTTCCACCAGCTGGGTGGTGACTGGTACAGACAGCAGATGGTGCTGTTAGTGCTGAATTGCACCCCAAGGCAGCAGAATCACCCTTTGTGCAGCACGAGGGAGGGCTGAGGACAAATACATCATTTATACGTGAACAGATCATTTTCTATCCTTGCACAAAGGATTTATGGCTCCCACGTTCAACACCCTACAAGGTGGACCTATTTACAGCCTAAATCACTCTTGGTGTTCCTCACCAAGGTTAAATTCACATTATCAGGCAGATTTCTCTGCAGCCAAGGCCTCCCAGCTCAGCCAGGCCCAGAGCCAGCCGCACACAAGAGCAGAGGAGCTCCTCAAGCACTCACACATTTTACTGAGCAACATCAGCAGAAATACATAAACCCCCAAGTCTTAAACCAAACCCTGAGGGTCCTCTTAGCTCTGAAATGCCCTTGGCTGCAGCCCTGTGCCAGTGCCATGTCCCACTACAGACTCGGGTAAAGCCCAAGCTCCTCACGTTGCATTTTACTGTGTGTGAGGCATTAAAAAGCCACTTCCTGCTGATGATTTCAGAGCAAGACACCCAAAAAGCAGCAATTTCTACACAGTTTAGTGTTTATACCTCAACTCAAACACCCCAGAGCCCTGGAATGTTGCCTGGGTTTTCCAAGAGCCAGTTTATGCAGCAGCATCTGCTTTATGGGGATTTTAACTCTGAATAAAAGGATTTTTTTTTGAGGTTCTGATGAACAATAATGCATTTCCCTCAGACAAGAGCTGGTACAGACACTCAGGTACACTCAGAACGATCTGGGAAGTTTGTGTGCACAGGAATGGAGCAGAAGGGGCTCCTGGAAGAGGATTGTGAACACAAGGAAGCCCTGAGGGCTCAGAGCAAAGCACTTCACCTTTGTGATGCCCAGGACCCCGATGTTGGGGCTGGAGGAGGTGGATCCATTCCCCGTCCCAAACACTCCATCCAGAACACAGGAGAGCCCCTCGATGAAAATGCCCCTGGAAATCCCAAAGAGAACACAAAGCCACGTTGGTACAGGCACACATTCACTGGGCGTGCTCCTGAGGGCCACAGGGGCCTCTGCTCCACATGGAATCACTGAAATTCATGGCTCAGGCTCCAACACACCTGCAAAACACACTGGAGTTCTGCTTCCTGAGCCTCAGATCCCCACATTCTTAAACTGAGGAAATTTGGATTAAAAATTCAGATAAAACTTCAGAGCTGCTCTTTGTTTCTAAACTGCATTCCAGGTGATTTTGACAACCCTAATTCCAGAACCAGTTTAGACCTCTTTCCCTGTGGAAATTGTGCTGGTAACTCCCACAGACTCCAGCAGGAATGGGACTGGGATCCAAATGTCACAGAACAACCCCAGATCCCATTTCCACCCTGGATTTCAGATCCTTGGTCCTCGTGTACCAAAGTGACCAAAGCGCAACGTGACCAAAGCGCAACATTTCACCCCAGAGCACATCCCTGCTTATCCAAAATGGGGAAAAAACCAAAAAACCCCAAGAGGCTGAGACAGGGGAGGCATTTGTGGCCGGGACAGACCTGTTGATGGCGTGGATGGGAGGAGGAGGAGCACAGGAGAGCCTGGCACAGGCGTAGTAGTCGCCGATGGACTCGATGATGCTGGCCACCACGGCGCTCAGCATGCCGATCACCCCCGCGGCAGAGATGGTGGGCAGCCCCCACTGGACTGTGGAGAGAGAAAAACTGAAACCCTCCTGCCCCAGAAATGGAATTCAGGACACCCTCTGGCTGTCCTGTGTGATGGTGTTCACAGGGGTCTCAGGATGAGGGAAGAGACGAGGACCTGACTCCATGTTTCGGAAGGCTGATTTATTATTTTATTATACATATTATATTAAAACTATACTAAAAGGATAGAAGAAAGGATTTCATCTGAAGGCTGGCTAAGAATAGGAAAAGAATGATAATAAAACCTTGTGACTGAGACAGTCTGAGCCAGCTGGGCTGTGATTGGCCATTATTTACAAACAACCACATGAGACCAATCCCAGATCCACCTGTTGCATTCCACAGCAGCAGATAACCACTGTCTGCATTTTGCTCCTGAGGCCTCTCAGCTTCTCAGGAGGAAAAGTCCTAAGGAAAGGATTTTTCATAAAAGATGTCTGTGACAGTCCTGGACTGCCCAAACCCCTGCCAGGGGGCTCAGAGACCCTGGCACAGAGCCCAAGGCTCCTGTGTCTTGGATTATGACCCATGGAAAAAATTACCAACCTTATATGAGAATCTGCAAGCCACAACAGTTTAAGTAGAATGACAGTGAATTTATCACAGGGTGAAAAAATAGATTTTTGGGGTTTTTAGAATGGGGGTTCAGGGGACAAGATGGAGGGATCTGAGCGTGTCCAGCCTTTCTCCTTCTTCTTCTTGGCCTCCATCTCTGCTGTGATGGTGGCACTTTTGGATTGGTTTAGAGCAGAAGCTCAGTGTCTAACACAGGTGATGGGTATTGGGAAGTTATTGTAAATATTGTACAGGTAGTTTTTAGTATAAAAAGACAAAGATAACACCACCCCAAGGGTGTCAGTGTGCCTCTGACTGTCCTGCTGAGTGGATCTTGGTTGGACAGGAGAAAGACATTCCCCAAAAAATATTCCCCAAAATCCACCCTGGCATAGCCTGGGACTGTTCCCTCTCCTCCTGTCCCTGTTCCCTAAACCCTCCTGTCCCAAATCTGCCCTGGCTCTCCCCTCCTGTCAGGGGGTTGTGCAGAGCCAGAAGTTCCCCTGATCCCATTTTCTCCTTCTGAGCCCCTTCCCTGCCCTGGACAGGCTCCAGCCCCTCCATGTCCTTGTCCAGAGGGGCCAGAAGTGACCCTGGGATTGAGGGGGCCTCCTCAGTGCCCAGCACTGTTTGTTTGTCTTTGATGGGAACAACAAACCCCCTTCACTCTAACACAGTCTGGCAAGTTCAAGGAGATGAAAGGAGCAAAGGAACAATTGCCAAACCAACTGCTTTGATCACACTTGGAAAAATCCCAGGGAATCATAAAACCTCACTAAAAAAAAAATAAAAATATTCCTCCTGTTCAGGAATTTAACTACAGCTTGTGAGAAAACAATCCTGGCCAGTGAGGCAAATGCCACTGTATTATCATTGCTCCAAAAAGTCACTTTGGTCACAAGTTTTGTCAGCCAGAGAGGATGGCAACAACCAGCTCTGATCACTTGCACAAACACCTCCCAGCTCCACATTTCTGCAGCAGAGAAAATAAGATTAATTTAAGCCTGCAGAAAAGCCTGGCAGGTTTTCCACAGCAATTGCCTTGATGCTTTTATCTCTTTGAAATAGATGAGCCCCCTGCAACAAAGGGATCTTCAGGCACACAGGAGTGAATGAACCTCACAAATACAAATGGGCTGATCAGGGTGGAGAAGTTTTCCTCCTCTTCTTTCCCAAAAGCTTCTATTCTTCATCTGCTGCTTCAGAAGTGGTTTCTTTTAAGAACCAAAGCATATGGCAAACCACAATGAAGCTGCCTCATCACGATGTGGTGGCACAGCTGATAATTCCTGTATTTCTATTCTAAAATAATATTGTTCCCTAATGACCCAGGTAATTTCTGAAGGGTGAGCCAGTTGTGCAATCTCACACCATAAACCCAGCCTTTAACAGCTTTAAACTTAATAAAAACACCTCCAAAACATTGTGTGAAGTGTTTGGTGCTCTCCTGTAAATAAATTCACTGCCCTCTGATAAGCAGGGCCTGGCATTCCCTGACTTGCCCGTGCCAGCAGTGCCTTGGCAAGTCTGGGCATTTTCCTGCCAGAACAGCTGTGCTCACCCTCAGCGGGTGTGTTTGGGGCAGGGAAGTGCAGCAGGCTGGGAGAAACTCCCCACAGAAGTGATTCTTCAGACAGTGAGAGCCAGGGACTGCAGCAGAGCTGTAAAAACCTGTCCCTGGCACTGTGCAGTGTTATCAGCACTGCCAAGGTCTGATCAATCAGCCAGCCCTGATCTCCATGTTAGAGGTGCAGTCACTTTTATCAGGAGAGTCACTCAGACCAACCCTGCAAATGCAGCTTCAGAACCTCAGCCCTCCTTGGGTGAGACCTTAAGGAATCAGCTGAAAACAAGGAAAACAAAAAGATACACACCAGCAGGCAATGAGAGTGCTGTGTGCTGGAACTGTGGAGTGGCTTGGACTGGGAGGGACCCTCAGAGCCATCAGCAGGGACCCTCCCCACTGTCCCAGGCTGGGACACTGCCAGGGATGGACCATCCACCACCCAAAGGTTATGGAATAAACCACAGCCAGAACCAGCAGAGCTGTGGAACAGGAGAAATGGCACTGCTGGGCTCCTGGGGAACCAAGGCTATGGAATAAACCACAGACAGAACCAGCAGAGCTCTGGAGCAAGAGAAATGGCTCTGCTGGGTTCTGGGGAACCAGGGCGATGGAATAAACTACTGAGAGAACCAGCAGAGCTGTGGAGCAACAGCACTGGCCCCAGGAGCAGCACACTTAGAGGGTAGGGCACCCTGAACCACGGTGCCACCAGCAGCACTGGCTCTGCTGGGTTCTGGGGAAGCAGGGCAAAGGAATAAACCCCAGACAGAGGCAGCAGAGCTCTGGAACAGCAGCAGTGTCCCTGCTGGCCCCAGGAGCAGCACACTTACAGGGGTAGGGCACCCTGAACCAGCACACTTACAGGGGTAGGCCACCTAGAACCACGGTGCCACCAGCAGCACTGGCTCTGCTGGGTTCTGGGGAAGCAGGGCCATGGAATAAACCCCAGACAGAGGCAGCAGAGCTCTGGAGCAGCAGCACTGGCCCTGCTGGCCCCAGGAGCAGCACACTTACAGGGGTAGGGCACCTTGAACCAGGGTGCCACCAGCAGCACGCCGCGGCGCGCGTCTGTGCGCGCGTAGAAGCCGTACTTGGAGCTGTCCGGGGGGAACACGTCCGTCACCGTGAAGATGAAGCACAGCAGCCACGAGACCAGGATGGCCAGGATGATCTGGGGACAGCAGCACAGGGGGCAGTGAGACCACAGCTGCCTCTCACGGGGTGCTGAACAGCCCTGAGCCTCAGCTGGGGGAGATGGATCAGCTTTGGGGGCTGGATGGGAGGTTTGAATGGTGGGGATTTGTATGGAAAAGACATGCTATATACAGATATTGTATGTAAAATACATGCTATATATAGTTACTGCATGGATTTGTATGGAAAAGACATGCTATATATAGATATTGTATGGATTTGTATGGAAAAGACATGCCATATATAGATATTGTATGGATTTGTAGGGAAAAGACATGCCATATATAGATATTGTATGGATTTGTATGGAAAAGACATGGCATATACAGATACTGCATGTAAAATACATGCTATATACAGTTACTGCATGGATTTGCATGGAAAAGACACACTATATTTAGATATTGTATGGATTTGTATGGAAAAGACACACTATATTTAGATATTGTATGGGTTTGTATGGAAAAGACATGCCATATATAGATATTGTACATAAATAGTATGTAAAAGACATTATATATATATACACTACATGTAAATTGTATGTAAAATACATACCATATATATAGGTATACATACTGTATGCCAATAGTATGTAAATACTATCTATAGATTATGTATTTGTATGTAAAATATGTATTCTGTATAGATACTGCATGTATGTATTATGTAAAATACAGACCATATATACTGGATGTAAATAGTATGTAAAATGCATACTATATATTATACATACTATATACACTTGGAGATAAATGTTGATTTAGAAATGTTATGGGACAGGATAGTTGTTGAGAAATGGAGTTGGAATAAAGTTTTAAAGGACAGTTTTGTAAATAATATTAGATATTTTTGAGAAATAGGATTATGAAAGATGTATTGCAGTAGGATTGGTTCTGAGGTATTTATAGTTTAGTGTGGTATAAAGTTGATAGGTTAAGAAACGTTTATAGCGTTTTGTCTAGTTTGTTGGACAATAGCCTTTTTCTAGCCCAAAAATAAAATAACTAAAAACCATTTTCCCCTGTGTGCACAAACATCCCTTCCCCTCTGCCCTCCCCATCACTCCCACAGCTCCTCAAGCACAGGCCACAAAATCTCAGTATTTCCTGTGGCCAATAACCCATGAGATTTCCAATAAATCCATTTAAGATTTACCTCACCTTTGTGAGTATTCTGTTGTGAAGAAAACTATTAACACCCCTGTCCCAAAACAGAATTTTCCTTTTTTTTTGCCTAAGGAAGAACAAGTTCAACGACTTACAGGGAACATCTTGAAAAGCTGCAGCCTGTATGCTGTCCATCCTTTCTTGGATTTATAAATGGGCAAGGGAAATTTGACATTTCTGGCATACTGGGAGAACAACAATACTAGGAAAATAGTCCTGAGAAAAAAAGGAGGATGAGGAGGGTGGGACAAGAGAGAAATGTCATTAGCACCAATGTATCATAAATTCTTTTTAGCACAAACCTCTTCAGACCCTCTGGATGCAGAGCATAAATGCAGATTTACTAAAATCATTATTCCTCAAATGCCAAAGCAGAATTTGAATTCCAAAGTGCTGCAAAACTCAGCAGCTGCAAGCAGATAAATGGGTCATGGACAGGCCCAGACTGAAGGGGGATTTTCAGCTGAAATTCCTGTGCTGCCCCTTCTTTCCCCCCAAACCCCACCTGTGGTCCAGGGCTGTCTGTAAAGCACAAAACTTGCTGCCAGCACCTGGCAGGAAACAGGAAAACTGGAGGGCTGTGGACAGGAATTTTTACATTTCAAAATTTGCATCAAACTCTAAAGCACTTGAAGCATTTCTGTCAGGGAATTATTTTTCTGTGCTTCAGAGTAATTTTTTAAAATATTAATCTTTCACTAAATCGCTGCAAATGAAGCAGAATGGAGCCCAAGCCCCAAGATTTGCTGCCAGTGTAGCTCATCAGTATTATATATCTCAATTATTATTCATTTCCCCCCATCAATGAAACTGCCAAGCTCCTCTAGACATTTAAAATTTATTTTTTACAGATAATAAACCCCCACTGCCCTGAAAATTCAGAATTCAGGGCACGTTTCTCAATTCTGAAGAAGCAATTCTCAATTCTCAACCCAGCTCTGCTCTGCAAGGGCCTCCCAAAGACTGGAGCTGTCTGAAGAAGCAAAGCTCTGCTGAAATCTGAGATTATGTTTTTATCAGCTGACTTGAGAAATAAAGAGAGGATTTTCAGCCTCTCTTCTGCCCTGGATCAGACACAAACCAGTTTTCCTGTCCCTCAGTCTCCAGGAAAAGGAGGGGCACTTACAGCCCTCAGCAGTCCAGGAGAAAAGCAGAATATCCATCTTTTCCATGCAGGAAACCCCAGAATCCCCCCAAAAGCCACCCTGGGCTCCCCTCCCTCCCACACCAGCCCTGAGGACAGGGAGCTTTGGATTTGATTTAGCACAGAGCTGTAAAAAAATACAATATTCAATTATTGCAATGAATTTTCCACTGGCTGCACGGGAGAGGGGCTGTGAACCAGCACCAAAGCCTTGAATGCCCCAGGAAGATCTGGATAAACAGGCAAATCAGGAATAATTGCCCTTATTACAAATGTCTGATACAGGGAATAGAGCAGCCATGGAACAAGCCAGGAAATTGGGAATCCTGCAGAATCCCAGCTGATCCTGCAGGGCCAGGGAGAAATGCAGCCCCTTGATCTCCCCAGAATATCCAGGACAACTCCAGGAGCCACAACATCTCACAGAGCTGGAGCCACTCCTGAGGAGCTCCCACAGCTGTGGAGCTGCTTTCAGCAATCCCCTGCACATTTCTGCATGGCAGGAGCCAGAAATACTTTATTGACTGGCTAACATTTAAATCCTGCTCCTGAATTGATTTCTTTTTCCATCTGAAAAAATGTCAACTTTAATTACACATTTCCATGTCCAATTCAAAGATGTGCTTGATTCATTTAACAAATGAAGTTAGCCCCAACTTGCAGAGAAATTTGTTTTACAGACAAATAAAACGTTCCTTTGGATCAGCTGCTTAATACAATAAAATCACAAAAATACTCCTGATGCCAACATGCAAGATAAAACAGAATTAAAGAGCCCTTTTAATCATAAGCTGCACTTACAGAATACTTTACACGTTCAAAGCACTGTGCAAACAGATTAGTGAGATCACAATCTGATCTCACCAAGGCATTCCTCTGCTCCCAGAGCCAGCACAGCTGCGTGCTGCACATGGAGGAGCTTCAGCTCTGCTCTCCCTAAAATGGGGTTTCAATAGAGCTGCTTCAGCCTCTTCTCTCCCTAAAATGGGGTTTCAATAGAGCTGTTTCAGCCTCTTCTCTCCATAAAATGGGGTTTCACATGGAGCTGTTTCAGTCTCTTCTCTCCCTAAAATGGGGTTTCACATGGAGCTGCTTCAGTCTCTTCTCTCCCTAAAATGGGGTTTCACATGGAGCTGTTTCAGCCTCTTCTCTCCCTAAAATGGGGTTTCACATGGAGCTGCTTCAGCCTCCAACAATGTGGTTTCAAATGGAGGAGCTTCAGCCTCTTTGTGCTCCCTAAGATGGGGTTTCAAATGGAGGAGAGCTGACCTCTTTTCTCCCCCAAAATGGGGTTTCACATGGAGCTGTTTCAACCTCTGTTCTCCCTAAAATGGGTTTTGTAAACTGAACTGTTTCAGCCCCTTTTCTCCCTAAAATGGGGTTTTCAGCCTCATTTATTGCTTACCCACATGGGGAGCTTTTGTCTTCTCTTCATTTCATTCCCCTCACTTATTCCTTTCCATTCCTTCATTTCCCTGGCCCCTACAGCTGATGGCACACAGGTCCCAGGCCCTGAAATTCTTCCTGAAAGCCTTTTTGTCCCCTGGCAGGATCTCTGCTCGTGGCTCAGCCTCTGGAGGTGTTCATGGCAATACCTGTGCCCTCTGCCATCACACACATGAATTTCTCTTGGGCACAGGAAAGAGGGAGCAGCACCACCAGTGGGGTTTATGTGCTGCAGCAGAGGAAAGAGGCAATGCCAGCCCAGAAATACAAACTGCTCACTGCATTTCATCCCTGGTGTTCTGTTAAATCACCTTTTCTACAGCCCTGAACTCCACCTAGCCAGTGGCTCCCAGACCAGCTCCTTTATGAAGTCCTGCTCTCCACACCTCGTTTTTGGCCACTGTCCTCTCCTCTCTCCTTGAGCTCACGTTATCATGGAATGGTTTGGGTTGGAAGGAACCTTAAATCCCATCCAGGTCCATGAAGGAGCCATAGGCAGGGACAGCTCTCACCATCCCAGGCTGCTCCAAGCTCTGTCCAACCTGGCCTTGGGCACTTGCAGGGGCAGCCACAGCTGCTCTGGGGCCTCCCCACCCTCCCAGGGGAGGATTTCTTTGCAGGGAAAAGCTCCAGGCAACTGCCCTGAGCTCCTCTGTCCTCATTCCCAACATTTCCAGCTGCCTTCATCCAGACTCTGGGTGTTTCTCCTCATGGTGTTTGGTGTTTCTCATGTGTTTGGTTCTCATGTTTTGTTTTTTTTTCATGGTGTTTCTGCTTATGATGTTTGTTTCCCGTGGTGTTTGTTTCCCGTTTCCCATGGTGTGTTTCTCCTCATGGTGTGTTTGTTTCTCCTCAGGGTGTTTGTTTCTCACGGTGTGTGTTTCTCAGAGTGTTTGGTTCTCACGGTGTGTGTTTCTCATGGTGTTTGTTTCTCATGGTGTTTCTCACAGTGTTCGATTCTCGTGGTGTGTGTTTCTCACGGTGTGTGTTTCTCACAGTGTTTGTTTCTCATGGTGTTCCTCACAGTGTGTGTTTCTCATGGTGTTCCTCACGGTGTTTCTCATGGTGTTCCTCACGGTGTGTGTTTCTCATGGCGTTTCTCACAGGGTTTGGTTCTCACAGTGTGTGTTTCTCATGGTGTTCCTCACGGTGTTTCTCACAGTGTGTGTTCCTCATGGTGTTTCTCATGGTGTTTCTCAGGGTGTTTGGTTCTCACAGTGTGTGTTTCTCAAGGTGTTCCTCACAGTGTGTGTTTCTCATGGTGTTCCTCATGGTATTTCTCACGGTGTATGTTCCTCACAGTGTTTCTCACAGTGTGTGTTTCTCATGGTGTTTCTCATGGTGTTTCTCACAGTGTGTGTTTCTCATGGTGTTCCTCACGGTGTGTGTTCCTCATGGTATTTCTCACGGTGTGTGTTCCTCACGGTGTTTCTCATGGTGTTTCTCACAGTGTGTGTTTCTCACGGTGTTTGGTTCTCACAGTGTGTGTTTCTCATGGTGTTCCTCACGGTGTTTCTCACAGTGTGTGTTTCTCATGGTGTTCCTCATGGTGTTCCTCATGGTGTTCGTTCCTCACAGTGTTTCTCACGGCGCACCGCTGCAGCCCAGCCTTCCCCCAGCACCCCAAACTCCGCGTGCCCACAGGAAGCCCTCGGGGTACTCACAGCATGGCGATGCCCCAGTGCTTGCCCGCTCTCTCCCCAGCAGCCTGGAAGCCCGAGAGGCCGATGAGGGCCACGGTGGGGGTGATGGTCAGGGGCCCGATGTAGCGCAGCAGGGCCCCGGGCAGCCCCAGCAGCCCGATCACCACCTCGATCAGCGAGGACATGATGATGGCACCTTGGATCTGAACACACAACAGGGCAGAGAGGCGGCTCAGTGCCATCTGACAGCCAGAGCCAAAGCCTTTGCTTTTCTGCTCTGGATTACAAACTGCAGTTAAAAGAATTCAGTGACACAGAAGAACTCAGCAATTTTTTTTTTTTTCGTCATAAAACAGCTCATTATGTTTAAGTGACTTATCGCTTTAAGCATAACACTTATGGTTTTCTCCACAAAACTATTACACAACAGACCAGTGGGCCAGTCTGGAAGCTGTGTGGAAAGCACATCACACTGTCAGACAGGAGACCTGGGGTCCAGGCTAACCTTTAAGCTCTCAGATCGAACGGCAAGGGTTGGTGCGCCACGAGGTGATGCTCCTAGCTCCTAGGGGCAGAGTGTGTGCTGCATTGGTCACAAGTGCTCCTTAGAAGCTGGATTAGAGCAGCGTTGTGGTCTCAGGAGACTGTCAGCCCTCTTGGCTGCAGGGCTCTTGGCAGGATGTAGCTATGGTTTGAACATGGGGAAGAGAGAGGGGTTGTTTTTAATTAAGAAAAAGTTGGCAGCCCAAAGCAACGGGATGGGAGATCAATTCCATGACACACGCCTTCAATTGGACTACTCTAGCTGCCACCCTGGCGTGGCACGGCCCTCAGCCTGCCCTGCAGGGCACCACGACTTCACACTGCAGTGCTGCGAGTGGAGAAGGAGCTGCAGGTGTCTCACAGGTCTTTGGGGAGAATCGACCTCTTATCACAAGAGTCTCCAACTTAAAAACACTTGGGAAGGAACCAGATTTCCTAAGTGCAGATTCACCTTGCAGGGCCAGCCCCAGTGCACAGGGACAGCAGGCAAGGGGGCCTGGCAGCAGCTGAACTGCTGCACAAATCAAGGTTACAAGAAGAGTTTTTCATCTCTCTCGAGCATTTCACTGCACGGCTTTGGGGATGTGGTAACTAACTCCTGGTATTTGCTGTCCAGCAATGAACGGGTGGAAAAGATGAAGACTTCCATGAAATGAGCAAAGGGATATATTCACATGGAGATCGCAGTGAAACAAGAAATTACCAACTTAAAGACAAGAACACACAGATGATAAAGTGAGGAACTTAACTGGAGCTGGAGAGAGTGACAGCAAAAGGCAAGTCCCACATTACCTCTCGTATCCGGGGGTACCAGATGTGCTCCGTGTGCAGCAGCTCTGCTGTTCCGTTTGCAACTGTTACATCTTCCAAAAGAGACAAAAAACAGCGGTTTCTTTTATTGCCCAGCCACTCTGCCCCATTCCACACAAACCAAACCCCTCCCCAGGCTGTGGCTGCTGACAAAGGAGCCCCAGCTCACACAGAGAGCAAGCTCTGCTCAAATGAAGGCCAACAGCCAACGCCTCACTTCTCCCTCTGCTCCAAAATTCCCAGCAACCAGGGCTCCAACAGGGAAATGCCCTGATTTCCAGACAGCAAGGTCAGCCAGGAGTTCTCTCCCCACTCCAGTGGGGAATTCCTCAGCTGCACCCCAGGAATCCCAAACTCCAGTGCTTGAGGTCACTCACTGAAGGAGCTGAGCCCTGGGGACAGCCCCACTGGCAGCTTTGGGAGGGGACAGGGCTCAGGAGGAAGATGAGCAAAGCTCTTTGTGACAATCTGGAGCACTGGGAAAAATGGCTTTGCCACCCAGGGATGTCAGAGAGCTTATTTCAACAAGCTGGGCGTTAATCACATTTTGAATGTGAGTTAACAGAGATGTATAAACACCCAAATAATGGAAATTCAATTATTAAGAGTCCAAAGGAGTCCTGGCAAGAGCTCCAGTCAGGAGTGAGCAGCCTGATTATTGCCTGTGCTGCTGCTTCCCACTGCCCACAGCCTTGGTACTGAATAACCACCCCCCTCTGAACACAGAACTG
Organism: Calcarius lapponicus; assembly: GCA_039654755.1. Classification (NCBI taxonomy): domain Eukaryota; kingdom Metazoa; phylum Chordata; class Aves; order Passeriformes; family Fringillidae; genus Calcarius; species Calcarius lapponicus. Next base: position 24,614,039 of record JBBFKN010000011.1, read on the forward strand.
CCAGAGCCATTTCCAGTCCAAGCTGAAGCAAAAGCTCCCATCCCAACCAGAATCTCCTCCCTCTGAAGCTCAAACCTGCCAGGATGACGACAGCAGCAGAGAAAAGAGTGAAAAAGAACATCCAAATCTTGTCAAAACCTGTCAGGCATGACTTCAACAGGGGAAAACCCTGGTCTGGAGGTGATGCTGTACATTGCTCAAACTCCCACTCACCACTTCAAAGGGCTCACTGCTTCCAGACATTGGGAACATTCCGGGAAGGAACATTTGCAGAATGCAAATGGGAACACAAGAATTACTTTATGCCACAGTTACAGCTCCTTTGTCCATGTTTTTGTATCAAAAAACCCCAGAAACAGAACTCCACAAGGACAATTTCAGCAATCTTCTGTGGCACAGTATTTTAACACTGTAAGGAGAGAAGCTTTCCATATTCCCTGCTCATTACTCCCAGTTTTTACATCAGAAGCTCTGGCAGCTGCACTCCAGGTGAGCTGGGCCATTTGTCACTGAAAGCTGAACAAGGATAAACAACAATTACCTGTATTATTGCACTTCCACTTCTCCAGAGAGAGAATTGCTCTGGCTGGTGCTAAGAATGCAAAAGCACTGGCTTGGAACAGGGGTAACCTGGTGGGGAGGGAGAGGAGAGATGGTCACATTCTGTGGGGTGGGCACTCAAACCACCCTTCACTGAGTTATTGAACTGGGAAACAAGAGGATTTCTCACCAAAACAAACCCAGTCAGAGGAATACAAAGACTTCAAACGGGAAAGAGCCGACAGCACCCACCTGGAGTTACCAACCAGGGGCCAGGCAGGGTGTGCCAGCAGCACAGGGACACAGGGGGACACTGAGCTGGGGGAGCAGAGTGCTGAAGGTGCAGCTTTCAGCATGCCAGCACAGGAACAGTTCTCTGGAGATGCAGTTTTACCATCCCAGCTCTCTGGAGGTGCAGTTTTACCCTCCCAGCTCTCTGGAGATGCAGTTTTACCCTCCCAGCTCTCTGGAGATGCAGTTTTTACCATCCCAGCTCTCTGGAGATGCAGTTTTTCCCCTCCCAGCTCTCTGGAGATGCAGTTTTTCCCCTCCCAGCTCTCTGGAGATGCAGTTTTACCATCCCAGCTCTCTGGAGATGCAGTTTTACCATCCCAGCTCTCTGGAGATGCAGTTTTTACCCTCCCAGCTCTCTGGAGATGCAGTTTTTACCCTCCCAGCTCTCTGGAGATGCAGTTTTACCATCCCAGCTCTCTGGAGATGCAGTTTTTACCCTCCCAGCTCTCTGGAGATGCAGTTTTACCATCCCAGCTCTCTGGAGATGCAGTTTTTACCATCCCAGCTCTCTGGAGATGCAGGTTTTACCCTCCCAGCTCTTTGGAGATGCAGTTTTTACCATCCCAGCTCTCTGGAGGTGCAGTTTTTACCATCCCAGTTCTCTGGAGGTGCAGTTTTTACCATCCCAGCCTCTCTGCAGGCTCCATCCCTCCCCTCTGCATGACTCTGAGCACACTCATTTTGGAGTGCATGTGTCAATAACTGCTGGGCTGATGGGAGCAGATTAGATGTTCCCAGTGCTTGCCACCAATAAATACAAACACCACAAGAATTTCAAGATGACATTCTTAGCACTGGTGTTTATACTTCCCAAAAGATTTGAGAGATCTGAAGAGGATCTACCTGCACCAAGTATGAATGCACTGACCTCACTGTGCCTTGTGTAACAAATATCCCAAGGTTACTAAACTGCAGATGCACTCTGAACTATTCTACAAATATTGACATGAATGCATTGCCAGGAGATCCCTTTAACAGGAAATCCCAAGGAGTGACACAGGGCAGGAAAAAGAACTGCTCAGGCTCAGGTAAAGATCAGAAAATGCTCACAGGAGGAGAAGTGTGGGGGGAAATGGTGAACAGTGAGCACAGGAAAGATCAAACTTGTTCTTCATGGGAAGTTCACAGGAGCAGTCTGGGCCATGGGCAACTTCAAAGCCACCAAATGTTGAGAACTGCATTAGAAACTCCGACTTCATGAGCTCCACGAGGCATCCAAGCATGGCTGGCTGGTCAGAGCTCCCCTGGGAGCTCCCCCTGCATAATCCCAGCTCCAGGAAGTCAGGGCTGGTGGCTCAGGATGATTCAGCCCATCCTGCCAGGCTCACTAAGCAGAGCTGGTGCCCATGGCAGGGCTGCAATACCTGGAACAAGCTGCTACTGCTCCATCCCACCTACACAGCCCCCTCAGAGGTTTGGTAAACACACACTGCAAACACATTCTCCAGGGCTGAGCTCACTGCTGCCAGCCTGGGCTGCTGTGCATCCCATGGAACACCAGCACAGGATGGGAAACCACACCTCAGCACCTGGTCCTGCTCCACTGTGATGTGACACAGGTAACTCCCAAAAGGCTCACAATACTGGGGGTTTTCCCCCTAACCCAGCCAAAAAAAACACCCCAAAAAGTAATTTAATTTCTTTACATTTTTTAACAAATGGTTGAAAATCAGTCAGGCAGGACCTGTCTCCTTCTCAGGTGACAGCTGCAGCCTGGGAGTGACTTAGAGATTTTAAGACAGCCACTCATTGCCAGCCAGCTAAAGCACCAAAGCTCCTGAGTGGGGTTTTCATTTCAATTCCATGTCTAAACCATCCAGCTGCTCCATTTTGGCACAGATTGAAGTGAATACAGGAGTTTTTCTGCAGGCAAAGGCACCTGGAAATGTCTCACTGGGTTCCCATGTCCCACAGATGTGAGAAAGCTGAGCCAGTGGCGTGGATTAAAGCTGTGCTGAATTATCTCAGTGCCACTAATTACCCACTAACGAACCCCTGCCAGAGCTGGGGCTCACTGCACAAGCCAGGGAATAGCTGGAATTCCTAGAACTGGTCTGGGTACCCAACGTACCCCAACTCCACCCCGTAATCGAGCTAAATCCATCTTTAAGAACCCTTAAACCATGGAATTTGACCTTCTGAAACCTTTATTTGCTGAAATACTTTGCAGTTGACAGACTTGCCAATGAATACTTGCAAATCTCATTGAGAGGCCTGAGCTGCTGTATCCCATTCCCAGCCTTACATAAACCCCCCCCAATCACATGGGCAAGAGTTATAAAACATCCCAGCGTGGAAATTTCCTCCCTAAACACGAGTTATTTTAAGACCCAAACACAATTTGGCCTTCAGGGATATGAAAATGTAAGTACAGGGCAAGTTGGGAGCCACTGAAAAGGGAAAAATCCCAGCAGGGTGGAGGGCAGGGCTGGGATTACACAGAAAGAACAGAGAATTTCAGAATGATGGCACTGTCATTTTGGCACTGTAATTTTGGACCCCTTCTCTCTGAATGAGCCCCAAATCCCTCTCTAGTAAGTGATAAAAAGCCAAGATTATTAAGGGGAAAAAAAACCCCAAATATGACAAACTGCCAGACAAGGTACATGAGGATTTATGGTTACAGCACCAAGAGCCAGCCAGGCTGGAAATAAGATGATTAACTCTGGGGAGTCTTTTACTTAAAGAAAATACATTGGGGAAAGAAAGTTTGCTTTTCCAACAGCTTCCACTCTGCTGTTTTGCCATTAGAGCGAACTTTTCAAGACAGAGGAGTGAGCTCCTAAGTCCAGTAAGACAAAACAAAAATACAGGGAAGGTTTTTTTCCCAAAGGAAAAAGGGCAGCAAAGGTAACTCAACCAACAACCAAAGGGTGCACTGGAAAACCTGGAACAGCTGGAAATGTTTTAGATGAAAAGCTGATCCACCACAGGCTTGCCTTCCCGAGACACCTCTGCCACCTAAAGATTCTGGCTCTTAACTAAATCCTCCCAAATGTGGGGGGTGTTGGGAATTTTCCAGGGGCAGGCAGGATTTCTGCCCGTGCCCAGGCTCACCTGCAGCCCAAGAAATTAATAAAACCACCACAGGCAGCCCCTCTCTACCAGGGTGTGTCAATTGTTCCTCTCCCAGGAACACTTTTACCTTGTTTCCTCTCCCTGCTGGATTTTCTCACCCCTGGGATGCCTGGTGTTATTTCAGAACCACATTTTTTTGGGGAGCAGCTTTTTAAAAGCTCTCCCTAACTGCTGCTGTCAGTTTTGTGTTTCTGCAAATCCCCCCCCCACTCCTGGATCCTGAGAAACCCCAAATTCCCATGCCCAGATTTCACTTGCAGCCCAAGGTGATCTGCAGCAGAAATTAATAAAACCACCAGAGTCAGCTCCTCTTTACCAAGGTGTGTGAATGAATTTCTGCTCTCCTGCCTTCTCTGCCCTGGGAGCCCCCAAATTTCTGTGCCCAGGCTCACCTGCAGCCAAAATTAACAAAACTACCACAAGTCAGCCCCTCTTTTTGAAGGTGTGTGAATTCTTCCTCTCCCAGAACGCTCCTGCCTTCTCTGCCCTGGGAACCCCCAAATTTCTGTGCCCAGGCTCACCTGCAGCTGAAATTAATAAAACCACCCCAAGCCAGCCCCTCTTTACCAAGGTGTGTGGATGAATGTTTGCTCTCCTGCCTCCTCTACCCTGGGAACCCCCAGATTTCTGTGCCCAGGCTCACCTGCAACCAAAATTATTAAAAACCACCACAAGTCAGCCCCTCTTTTCCAAGGTGTGTGAATTGTTCCTCTCCCAGAACACTCCTGCCTTCCCTGCCCTGGGAGCCCCCAGATTTCTGTTCCCAGGCTCATCTGCAGCCAAAATTAACAAAACTACCACAGTCAGTCCCTCTTTTCGAAGGTGTGTGAACGAATTGTTCCTCTCCCAGAACGCTCCTGCCTTCTCTGTCCTGGGAACCCCCAGATTTCTGTGCCCAGGCTCACCTGCAGCCGAAGGTGGTCTGCAGCAGGGTGGTGATGCCCACGCAGAAGAAGATGGTCCCGATGAGCTGGCTGGTGGCCCACTGGTCGAAGCCCACGCACATGGCGTCGGCCAGCAGGAAGGGCACGGCGATGGTCCCGCTGAAACACGTCAGGTAGTGCTGGGGGCACAGGGTTAGTGCTGCAAACCATCCTTCCAGCCCACCCTCAGCATCAGACACATCGGACTTTGGGGAGTTTAGGGATCTCAGAGGAGCTGAAGTTCTTTTGGAGTTCATCAAAATAAATGGGTAGGCCTTGATGAAGTCAGGAGTTAGGAGTTAACCAATAACTGGTTCCTTGTCAACACAATGTTTGGCTAGCTGGGTTTGTAATGTAGAATTACAAGAAGAATATTCTATATTCTTACAGAAGAATATAGGAATTGATAAATAGCTTTTGGGGGCATAAGACAATTGTTTTTAGGAACATAGGACAATTGTGGCCTCCTCTGTTCTGAAACCAACTGAAGATGGGGAACGGGAGTTCTACCAAGGGTTCATTTGTCATATTTGCATTGAAAAGGTAGAAGGGTTAGAAGGAGGAAGACTTCATTTACTTCCTCATTTTGGGACCCCTCCCCATGAAAGTGACCCATTTCAAGGAACAAACTATGCATGCTTAATAGCTTTGGAACTAATTACCATGGGAAGTACCAAAGTTACAAATACATGTTTGAATTTTGGGTATTCCATACTTCTATAGATAAAAGGGCTCTGTAATCACCTGTAAATTGCAGTGTGTATTTGGGAGCTATCCCACAATAAACACACACTTTCTAACTCTAAACTGCCAGAGAGTTTTTGGATATCGATATTAAATCAATATCCATATTGGGACTGGGATGTACCAAAGTTATGAATATGTATTTGTATTTTGGGTATTCCATACTTCTATAGATAAAAGGGCTCTGTAATCACCTGTAAATTGCAGTGTGTATTTGGGAGCTATCCCACAATAAACATTCACTTTCTAACTTCCAACTGTCAGAGAGTTCTTGCCCCTCACAGCTGGAGATCAGTACTAGATCAATGTCCATATTTTTAATAAATCAAGCAGCTTCTCTTCCTGCCTCTGAAGCCCCAGCAGAGCTCCCTGAGCTTTGCCTTCAGTGTTTCTCGTGATCCTGACGTGGGGATTTCTGATTTTTGTCATTTCTGGGGGATCACAGGCTCCTGGAACACTCCACTCTCCTGAGGAGGCACCCAGGTAACTGTGCTGAGAGCAGCCTCCAGCCCAGAAATAACTCCCCTCACACTGGCTCACATCCCCTGGCTCACACACAAAGGACTCCTCAATTCCTCCTCAACCCAAGCACACCAAAAGCAAAACAAACCCAACAGATTTTCACCAAACACCACACACAAGTAAGAACAGAATTCCTACAGAACTGCCTGTCCTTGAGGAAAAGGCAGCAATAAAAAGGATGCTTTGGAATGTGCTTGTTTGGAGATCTCAAGGTCCTTCACAGAGATTAGCAGATTCTCAGCATTCCTGTGGGCCAGATGTTATTGCCACTGCAGAGGAAGGAGGTGGCACTGGAGCAGGGGCTGAGCTGCAGGAAACACCTGCTCGTGCTCCAAGGGCCAGCCAGGTGCAGGGTGATGCTCTCAGGACTGAAATCACTGCAGCAGCAGCTTTAATATTCAGCATTTCAGGTCTAAACCCTTCTCTCTCTCCATCTCCAACTCCAGAGGTGCACAATGGCCCTTGTGAAGGCCTCCACTGAGCCTCTGCTCACTCATTTACCAACAGCAGCTTTGAACTCAATAAATATTTGAGTGACTCACAAATGCATGAGCTGAAAGCTGAAATCATTCTCAGAGCAATGATCTGAGTGTTATCAGCTTCAGAAGAAACCTCCCAACACCTTCCTCAAAATCATTCTCAGAGCAGTGATCTGAGTGTGATCAATCTCAGAAGAAACCTCCTAACAGCTATAAAATCATTTTCAGAGAAATGATCTGAATGTGATCAATCTCACAAAAAACCTCCCAGCACCTTCCTCACACGGGTGAGAGTGGAGAAGGATAAAACTCACAAACACAACAAACTGGACAGAAAATCCTCAATAAACTTTGAAAGGCACAGAAGCAAAAGCTGTCTCTGTCTGGGGATGTACCTGCAAGCCCAGGAAGATGCAGAGGTACCAGGGAGGAACATCTTCAATGGTGTAAATCATGTCAGTCCTCTGGGCATCCAAACTGCCACTGCTGTCCAGGGTCTCTGCCAGGGAGCTCTGCAGGAACAAGGGGCACCAGCAGGTTATTGCTGCACAGAATAAAGGGAATTTCACCTCCCAGGCTGCTTCAGCAACTCTGATTCGTGACAATTTCAAAGCCTTTCCCATCCAGCTCCTGAATTTGCAGCCAGCATGTTCCCTTCTAACACTCCCTGCTTATTTATTTATAATTGCTGATTTCTGACAGAACTGATCTGGCAGCCAAAAGGTGCCCAAAAATGGATTCATCATGACAAGGCTGTTAAAAAACCCCACCAAACCCCAAAACCACAAAAACAAACAGAGAAAGAAAACAGGGAAGAATTGGAGCTAAGAAGAAGAGCTCTGTCCTTGCACCAGAGACCAAAATCGCTGGCAAAAATAAATCCTCATTATGATAATTGCTTCCCTGCTTTGCTCTTACCCAATTCCATCTTGGTTAACCACTTTTAGCCAAAGAATTTATAATTTCCCTTCTTCCCCCTCATTTATGCACTCAGGAAAAATGCTGATTATTTATTACTCCCAAATTAATCCCCAACCAATTTCCATCAGCCAAGCAGAATTCCCCCAGGAATCTCAATTCCCCAGGAATTCAGGCTGTGCCCTGCCAGTGCCAATGGCCAAGTGAGCACAGACACTCACACATCAACACCCCAGTAAAACAAGGGCCAGCCCTGCCATTTCTCTGTCACAAACGAGTGGAATCTGGTTTGGAAATGCCTGAGAACAAACCCACAACGCTCCAAAGCCCCAGCACAACAACAGAAGCAGGAGGAAGTATCAGATGTTGTAATTTCAGACCAAGCAGCTAAAAAATTACCTTACACAACAGCTGCTGTGCCCTAATCCAGCCCAGGACGCTGGGAGCCCACGTGGAGCTGCCTCACACAGAGCCTGGGAGCTCTGCCAGACTCGTGACTGCCCCAAATGGTCTCCACTTCTCCAAAATCCCCGCCACAGCCACGGGCTGGGCTGAGCTCGTCTGCACTCGGTGCCACCTGCAAGGCCAGCAGCCCAACAGAGCCTGGCACTGCCCTCCCAGCTCAGCCTCCTGCTGGGAGAACAGATCCACTGGGGAAATTCACAGTTAGGGGGTGAAAGTGGGGACAGGGCTGAGGGTGCTGCAGCAGAAATGCAAAATACAGAAACTCTCCTTTGAGAGAACTCCTGAAAGCGTTTTGAGCAGTGCTCTCCCCTCCTGAAGCACCAGTGACAGCTTTCCATGGGCTGAAAAAGGAACAAACTCTCTCCTGACCCAATTCTCTAAAAAAAACTGTGAGAAAAAAGCCATGGAATGGCTGAGGTTGGAAAAGCCCTCCCAGATCCTCAGCTCTGACCAGCAGCACCACCATGGGCATCACCAAACCTCATCTCCAACTGCCACACCACACATCTTTAACCCCTCTGGGGATGGGGACTCCATCACTGCCTCTTCCAAGCCCTGACCACCTTTTCCACAGAAAAATTCCTCCTGATGTCCAGCCTGGCCCTGCCCTGGCTGGGCTGCAAGGACCTCAGGGCCCAGTGCCACCCATGGGCAGGGACACATTCCTTTCATGTGCTGAACAATTCCCATACATTTAGGAACTGTATCTTTCACTTTCTGCCCTATGGAATAGTTTTGGAGTGATTATTAAATAATATCCTACAAATTTAAAATAGCAAAGGAAGCCAGAACTGCTTTGTTGCCACGAGGGAAGGAACTGGGTGATGGTTTAGCTGACTGAGGGGTTTATTTTGGGTTAGGTTGTGGGTTGAGGGGTTGTTTTTTTTGAGATTTCTGGAGAAAACAACAATGAAAACAACAATTCCACTGTCCCAGGGTGCTCCAAGCCCCATCCAGGCTGGGCTTGGGCACCTCCAGGGGCAGCCAGAGCTGCTCTGGGCACCCCACCCTGCTCCCTCACTGGGAGCCACAGCAAAGCTTCACTCCAGGAGAAATGCTTCCTCTACAGCTCAAGGTCTCCTTTAGGTGAATTATTCTCCATCACCCCCAGTTCTGATGCCATGGCTCAGCTGGGAGGAGGGAAGCACACCTTTGGGAAAAGCAGGAACACTGTGGTGTCTGGAGATGGCTTATCTCATTGCACAACTCACCCCAGCACCTCTGGCTCGAGGCTTTTATCAGATTGTGCCTCTCCCCTCCAGCCCTAGCACGCTCCAGACATCCACCAGAGACTTTCACAGGTTACAAAGAGCTGCCCATGAGATGTGAGTGTGGGGATGGCAGTGAGACACCTGGGCAGGCTGAGCTGGGAGGCTCCAGGCTCCCCTGGAACCCAGCCCTGCCAGGGGATGGTTTAAATCTGAAATTCAGGAGAGAAAACAGTAACTGCATCCCCTGGTGTCATCCTTGTCCCAAGAGAAACCACAGCCCTGAAGGAAGGAGCATCATGGTGTCCCTGCTTGGAATCAGGAGTGTTCTTGTTTCCATCAGGACATTTGAAAAACCTGGGTCATGCTGAGGCTTTTCAGAGACCAAAAAAGCCCCAAAAGAAATCACGGCCTTGAAGGGAGGAGCATCATGGTGTCCCTGCTTGGAACCAGGAGTTTTGTTCTTGTTTCCATCAGGACATTTGAAAAACCTGGGTCGTGCTGAGGCTTTTCAGAGACAAAAAAGCCAGTTGGACTGAACATTTCAGAAGCTCAGATTTACCACAGTCCTCATCCTTGTTTTAAACCAAAGCTCAGATTCACACCATCTCAGCTTGCAGGATCATCACTGACCAGACCCAGGGAACGAAAGAATGGAGAAAAAAGCTGGAAAAATCCCACCCAAGGGCATGAACTGCTCCCACCATTTCCTGAGTCATGGCCCAAGCGCTGCACCCAAAGTGTGTGACCAGGAGTCACGAGGGCAGAGCTGCCTGGGGAGCTGTGAATGTGCAAGTCAGCAGCTCTGGGACAGGAAACCTCGCAGCCAGGGGAGGCAGCTGGGGGCCAAGCACCACAGCTGAGCTCCCAGGGCAGCCCCAGTACCTTCTCTGCCATGCCATTCTCCGTGGTGTAGATGGCCATCAGCTCCGTGTCCTCCGTGTCCTGGTCACCGCTGGACGTGGCTCCCCCGTTTATCACAACCTTCAAAAAGAACAAAACCAGAAATAGGTGAAGTTTTTAAAATCAACATTTCCTCTGCCATCACACCTCGGATGGCAGTTTTCTCTCTGGGTACATGACATCTGCCTCTGACCTTTAGACAGAAAACACGAGGAGCATGGCAAGGCATCATTTCTGTAACAGCAGGGACAGAGAGCACAGAGAGCTGGCTGTGTTACACACAAATATTCAGAGCTTTGCCACTGACTGCTCATGGAAATGAAGGGCTTGTACACCTGGGGCATTACTGGAGCATTATTTGGACTCATCCTCATATTTGCCCTCCATGGGGAGCTGCCTGTCCTGGGAACAGGGAATGAGCACACACAGCAGGGCTGGCTGTGTTTATATACAGATATTCAGAGCTTTGTCACTGACTGCTGGTGGAAATGAAGGGTCTGTACCCCTGGAGCACCATTCCCTTGGCTGGGCTCACTCACAGGCAGGGTGAAGAAGGTGGGGTGCTTGGACTCATCCTCGCCTCCTCCCGCCTCCACCGACTTGGCCGTGGTGTTCTTGCCAATCCCCATGGTGTCCAGCACGTCCAGGACTTGCATGCAGCACCCAGGAGGTGCCTCTGGGACAGGCCAAGAACAAAGGACAGCTCCTTATTCCAGCAGCAGCAGCAGCAGCAGCTCCAGGAGTCACTCAGGAGCTCAGTAATCCAGCTGGGACATCAGCGTGTCCTTCCCATCAACAGCTCCTAGGAGGGAAGGGAGAAATTGTTTTTTTCAGGAGGGAAATAAGTCAGTCTCATCATCTGAATGTTTTTTTAGGAGGGAAGTAAGTCAGTCTCATCATCTGAGGGTCCTGAGTTTGTTCCTCACCATATGTTGGTTCTTGGCCTCCTTATTTCTGTTAAAGTTGGGATTAAAGGCACTTGGGATGATAGTTCACACTCAGACTTCAATATTTATTATTTCTTATCTACATTACAAGCTGTGAGTTCTACAGCATTCTACTAACAAGTTCCAAAATGGTGAACTCTCTTTCTATTCTATTAAGAAATGACACAAATTATTTTTACTTTTAACCCAATAACTGATCACTCCAAGTCAGCAATGTGGACTTTTCCAATTACAAAGTAACACCCAAACTTATGCAGAAGGTGGTGAACAAGGAGGATACAGAAAACCCAAGTTTTGCAGCTTGTGGTTACTGAGCTTTGAACAGGGAATGCAGCTGCCAACACCTGCAGGTGAGACCAGGTCAGGCACAGGTGAAAGTACAGGACAGAACCTGCAGGAATGGCCTCCTGAAAGCCACAAAAAGTGGAATTTTCTGCACCATCCAAGCAGCAGAACCCACTCACACTGGTGTTACTTCAAAAGCAAGTTAATGACGGGTTCAGCTGAACCCCCAAGGTGGAAACACAGCTCATGGACACTCAAATACAGGTTTGGATTGGAAAAAAAGGAGCAGAACCTGGGTTTTTCCTAAAGTCTCCCTTCCAGATGCTGCTCAGGAAATGCCAGCAGCTCCTGTCTGCTGTAATTGAATAATAACTGAACTTGAGAACAACTCTTCTGCTGAGGGCAATTCAGGACTGTACTAATACATGAATACTAATATTTTAGAACCTCTTAATAGCTGTTAATTGCTCATTTGCTGGAAAATTCTGGTTCCTTGAGGTGAAAGAAATTATTAAAACTTTCAAAGCAATGGAGGTATCTCCTGAAAAGTTACATAAAAAAGACAATTTGGGCACTGGGATCCCTTGAAGCATTAATTAAATCAATATGGCATGGAAGGCAGTGCCTGCAAATCAGAGTTAAGATTTGTTTATGAGAGTAAATATTAAGGCAGCATAATTAATTGGTTCTCACTTGAAGACTGAAGGAGAAGACTGGTTTGAACACTCACTGTCTTGCTCTGGAAAAAACCTGTCATTCCCATTTCCACAGAGCAGCTCAGGGCAAGGAGGAGACAGGTACTGGTTACAGGTTTGGGGGCACTGGGCTGGGATTTTTTGAGGGTTTTTCTGTTTGCTCTCACTGCAGAGCAGTAAGGATTTTTTTCTCCTAGCACACAAGAACAAAGAGGAAAGAATCTGCCTCCTTCTGTCATTGCAGACGTGTTTCATTCTCCAAGAACATCAGAGATGGAGACGGGCGAGGTTGAGTCTGGCAGTTTATCCCCTGGGGCTGGGAAGGGAAAGGGCAGCAGGACACCTCCCTCAGCCAGAAGCAATAAATAAAAGGGAGCCAGGGAAGCTGCCAGGCCCAGGACCTGCTCTGAGGTGCCCTGGCACTCAGCAGCATCCCTGGCATGGGCTGCTGCCTTCCCCACCGCTGGGAACTGCAGCAGGAGAGCAGAGCCTGCCTTGGATCCATGGATGGCTGAGAGCTGACACAGCAGAGCTGAAATAACAATTCCCAACCAGACAACTCCCAGCTGCCAGGCAGAGCCCCTCAGTGCTGCTTTCCTAAAGACAGGCAGGGTTTGTGTCACCAGGGGCTGCTCCAAGATAAACCAGGAGGAATTCCCCAGCTCTTCTTGCTTCTGCCCAGCAATTAAAACTGCACTTAATGGCACAGATGATCATCAGAGGGTTCTGGAATGCTTTGTTCCTGCAATCAGGAGTGTCAGAGAGAAGATAAATTCTGCTGCTGCCTAAAGCTCTCTCAGAGATCACTCCTTATCAGCTCCCACCACATGAGTCAGGCATTTTTACAGCCCTCCGGAGCAAATGCAGCTCCTCAGGAGCTGAGAAGTCCTGGAGAAAGAGGTAAAACAAAGGAGATAAAGCCCACTGAGCACGGGGCAGGTACACCCAGCAAAGCCATCACCTGCAGGCTGGGCTCCAGTGGGAAGCTGGAAGTGAAGTTTGTGCCAGGACTCAGCTCCGCACGTGGATCACCCCCGGTGCACACCCGAGCTCAACACAGAAGGCAGGAGAGGCCAGGCCTTTACAGAGCTGCAGATAAGATTAGGCTTTACACCAGGTGCAAGGTCAGGAGGAAAAGCCTCCTGGCCAGGGAGAGGCCACCCTGCACCCCCAGCATCAGCACAAAGCTCCTCCAGCCCCACCAGGAGGGGACAGAAAGAGGTGACAGGGTCTGGTGTGACACAGCGTCACCTCCTCACGCTTCCCGGAGCACACAGCACTCCTTCCCTTTGCTGTTTCATTGAAACAGACCAGGATGTGTTTCAAAGCTCGTGGGAAAAGGATAAAACCCATCAGAGACAGGAGATTTACAATGTGTTTAAATGCTCTTTTTCTCCCTGCAAGTTTCTTCTCTGGAACCTCCACCACAAATCAAAACATCCACTGGAGCACAAAGGTTTTCCTACAGGAAAATCTGCCCCTGAAAAGCTCCCACTTCCCCAGGCACCCAACTGCCTGTGAGTCAGTAAAAAATCCTTTTTTATCATCTCTTCAGCAGATCCAAGGGTTAACTGGGCAGGACAGAAGGTGCAGACAGACATAACGAGTTTACTGGCAGGGAAAAGTGACCATGAACCCCCACAGGAGTGGGACACAGACACCTCCCCTGCATGCCCTGTTTCCTTTCAAAGCACTGCACACAGCTTTTGGCTGAAGCACACCAAAAATATTCCCTGGATCAGATCTGCTGCTGGGGCAGCTCCTCCCTGCACTGCTCAAGGCTTTCAACATCAATATTGGAATCCAGAGCCTGGCAAAGCAAACACTGGGGAAAACAAAGCCCACCTGACCTCCAGGCAAGACAATCCAAGCAGCTGGGAAGTTCTTGGGGCTCTTCTCTCCGTTTGGGTTGATTTGGGGTTTTTTAAACTCCTCTTAGAAGAGTCAGTGCTTTGCCAGGTGCTGCTGGCCTGGCAGCACCAGGACTGGGCACCGTCATGCCCAGGAAGGGCAGTGCTGTTGTAAAGCTCATTGCAATGAGCAGACCTAGAGTTTAACCCTCTGGAGGAAGCTCAGGCTCCCCCATGACTTCCAGCCCTGAAAATTACAGTTTTTCCAAGGTGAAACCAGCCCTGTGTATTCCCTTATTTGCCAAATTTAAACCTAAAACCTCCTAAAACCACAAAGGCTGAATTCCAGCTGGATCCTATATTTCCACCACCCAGTGACAACCAAAATAATTTCGACTTTCCCTGTCCCTTCAGACAATCCCTGCCAGTCCCTCTGGGGAATCAGGGACTGGCCTGCATTTGGTGGCCCTTCCCTGCTGCACAAGGGGAATATTCCCAAAACAAGAAATGTGGTGACAAAAGCAGCTGGGGCTGGGACAGCCCACGCCTGGCTCTGTCCCGTGTCACACCTCCTGAGGAAGGAGTGGTGGCACAGCCAAGCAGGGCCTTCCTGGCTGTCACAGACGGCTGAGGAGCCAAAAATCCTCTGGCTGTCGCACCCACTAAGGAGATTAGAATCAAATTAAGGTCACTGCTTAATTACCATCATCAATTTATTATTTTAATGAGCTGTCAGGCTCGTGTGAACAGAGACCAACTTTCTCCTGCGAGCAGAGATGATGCTCAGCCAGCATTTGTCCCACTTGAGGTGCCTCTGGAATTTCAGCACCTCCCTGGCACTTCCAGGTGTTTGGCACCTCTGGAACTCACAGGATGTGTCTGAACACAGCCAAGGTGTGAGATTGTGTTTTTGGCAGCAGGCATGCAAAGGGACACGGACTCCCTTCAACAGAGAACTTTGCTACTCACAGGTGTCCAAAGGATGTGTTCCTAGGAAAAAGGCTCTCCCAGCTAAAAACATTCCACAAAGCTCTCATCACCCAGGTTAAAAAAGCTCAACAAATACTTAAAGAATGCAATCCAAGTCCTGTCTGCAGAGCCACAACCACAAACCCAACTGCTCCGTCCCAGATCTGTGCCTGGATAGGGCACCTGGGAGCTCCCACCCACTGTCCACACACGCAGGGAGTGCCTCAAAGGCGTTTTTCTGCCTTCCAGGGCATTTTCACCATCCCACAGATGTGAAGAAGGTGCCCAGAACTCAGACATTTCATTTGCTCTTGCTACTTGTGAAAACCACCCTCCTGCTTCAGTCTTGCAGGGAGTTTTTCCTCGGGGAGTTTGGAGCAGCCTCTGTGGTCCCAGGAAACTCCTGATTTACCTTTAGCAGGGGCCTCTCTCCTGATTTATCTTTAGCAGGGGCCTCTCCAGTTCCTTCCCAACTGAGGCTGCACTGAAATGCCACATCATCCTAAATGCTCCAGAGATTTCCCCCCTGCACTGAACCCCATCCACAACAAGAAAAGCCGACTCCAAATTTCACCAACGCTGCCACATACCCAAACTTCCTATCATCAGACTTCTAAAAAACTCCATTTAGGTTTTAAAAAGAGTTCACGGGCACTTCAAGAAGCTTCTCTCTCCACTTCGAAGTAGCTCTTCAAAGCACAAACAAATTCTTCCTTTGGAGGCACTAATGAATTTTTAAGTAGTTGGTATTTTGACTGCCATCCAGAACGGTGCTTTAATAACTGACCAACGTTATTAGGGCAAGTCTACACAAAGCTAAGCAGCAAAGTTATGCCGAGCTCAAACCTTCCATGTATTTAAAGCACATTAGCTAAATCTCATTAACTTCCTGTGTGAATGAGCTTGTTGAGAAGGGGACTTAAATCCAGCTGAATGAGGTGTTTACCGAAGGATCTCACAGCTTTCAAAAACCAAAGTTTGGTTAGTCAAGTTGTTAACTGAGAGCTTGGTTAGGCTGGGATTCTAAACCAGAACAGCTGAAAATTCTAAACGAGAATAGGTGAAAATTCTAAACCAAAAGAGGTGAAAATTCTAAACCAAAAGAGGTGATTCTGAACCAGAACAGCTGAAAATTCTAAACCAGAATAAGTGATTCTAAACCAAAATTAGTCATTCTAAACCAAAATAGCTGATTCTAAACCAGAACAGCTGAAAATTCTAAACGAGAATAGGTGAAAATTCTAAACCAAAAGAGGTGATTCTGAACCAGAACAGCTGAAAATTCTAAACCAGAATAAGTGATTCTAAACCAAAATAGCTGATTCTAAACCAGAATAGGTGAAAATTCTAAACCAAAATATCTCTGATTCTAAACCAGAATAGCTGATTCTACACCAAAACAGGTGATTCTAAACCAGAATAGCTGAAAACTCCAAACCAGAATAGCTGAGTGTTTCCAGCATCAGTCACCCTGTTTGATCAGAGCACTGCTGGCCAAGCAGCTCCCACTCACCTTTCACCCCATTATTCCCATTTTCTTGGCCCAAAGGCAGCAGTTTTGCCCCAATTCTGTGCAGAGCATTTGCCACCCTCCCGGAGACCCCAGCAGCGGGCAGGATGAGAAGCTGAAAGATGAAATTCCAAAGAAAAGTGTGCGAGCAGAAGGTGGGAAATGACAACTTCCAGCTCGTTACGTGCACAGACACTGCTGGGAGCTGACACCTGCAGAGCTCCCCAGACTCAGGGTAAATAAAATTAAATCCTGTCTCACTGCTCCCTCGGCCTGCCCTGGAGCTCAGCACACCTCAGTAATTTGATTTATAATGCTATGGAGTCCTTATGGAGTCCCTGGGGAGAATTAATAATTTGGGCATTCCAATAGCTCGCTGTTATTACCAATATTAATGCACAGCTCGTTAAGCTCCTTCATGGCCCTCAAAGCAACCTGAGCTCACACTGGCTCCTTTCTCAGCCTGCTTTGTACTTGGACTTGGCACTTTGATGAAAGCTGCCTTCTTTCCAAGACTTTAATCACGTTAAAACAAAGGTGGAGTTAGAGACTCATCCAGGAAAAATTCCATTTATTAAGTAAATCGAGGTAATGTGCCAATTTTTCAGCTCGGGATGTGAAGCTCCTTCCCAAGGGCTGAGGCATCCCTGTGGCTCCTTTGGAAAGGGAACAGCTTGAGCCCAGTAATCAATACAAACCCAGCAACCGATCCCACCCTTGAGAAGTCTTACACTGAGTTATCTACGAGGCTTGTCTGGAAAGAAACATTTCCATTTAGCATCACTCATTAGGATTTGGAATTAATAAACTTTCAGAAACTAACCAAGATGCTGTACCTTTGTGCTCAAGCTTCCTTAAGATCTCTTTTACTACATAAACATCATAGAAAATTTTCCTGTTTTAAAGATTAAAAGGAAAACAAAGTTTATGGACAGACAGAAAAAAGCAAATACTTCTGAAATAGTAAATATCTCTTTTTACAGTGATTTTAAAATGAGAAATTAAGCCCTCAAACCTTAGTTAGTTATTCACACCTGCAAACACACATTTTTAAGTTTCCTATTTCATAGTGCTGACACCAAAGCAGCTGAATTTCTGCAACCATCCCCAGCAAGGCAAACCTGCAGCGAGCTCCCACAGCAGCAGCAGCAGCAGCAGCCCGGAGGACGCGGACATTCAACATTCATCCCCCGGGAGCACTTTTCTAGTCCTTTTGTACTTGCCCATTGTGTAACTGCTGCCAGCCCACGCTTACACAAGGGCAGGGCAGGAGGCAGCACCTGGTTACTCCCCGGTTACTCCCCGGTTACTCCCCCGTTACTCCCCCGTTACTCCACACCTCCGCCGGGTTTACGCAAAGCAGCCCGGCCACAAACTCACGGGGAGAGCAGCCAGGCAGAGCCCCCAGATGGCACAAATATTTCCAGCAGCAGCTGCAGCCGGGACAGGGGTTTTCTCCGAGTGCTCCTCCCTGGTGCAAACTGCAGGGAAATGCTTTTAGCAGCAAACTGGACAGAGCTTCAGGAGGTCCCTGACCTCAGAGCCCAGGGTCAGTGATCCACAGGCTCCCAGGAACTGAAACACACCAGGACTCTGCTGGGCTCCCCCACTTCCCCAGTGGGAAATGCTGAGTAACAGTGATGGGCACGGGGCAAAGTGGGACACGGGAGAAGAAGTGAAAGCCCTGGAACAACAGCAAAACCAACAAGAAATAAAACCCAGGGTTGCCAAGCACTGCAACAGGTTGCCCAGGGAAGTGGGTGAGTCCCTGTGCCTGGAGGTGAATAAAAGCCATGGAGATGGGGCATCCAGGGCATGGTTCAGTGGTGGATGTGGCAGTCCTGCCTTAATGGCTGGACTTGATCTTAAAGGTCTTTTCCAACCTAAACAGTTCAGGGATTCTAAACTGCTTCCCATGGATGTCCTTGCCCCACGGCCCTGCTGTGGGAGCACAGCCCTGTCCTTACACTCCTGAACATCACTTTGTCATTTTACTCATCCCCATTTCCCTTTCCAAAGCATTAACGAGACACCATCACCCTACAACTGATCCTGAAGCCATAAATAACCAGAACAGGCAGCACCCAGTGAGCAGCTCCTGCCTGGATTTACCTCAAAGCAGCACCCAGTGAGCAGCTCCTGCCTGGATTTACCTCAAAGCAGCACCCAGTGAGCAGCTCCTGCCTGGAGCTAAAGAACCGAGTGATCAGCAGCAAGAGGAAAACTTTAGGTTTTGAAAGAAGTAATCCATTTGCCTTTTTACTCCATCATCCAACTGTTGTTTAATCCAATTAGTTTTTTTAATAGTTGGATTAAACAATGCCAGGGACTCAAATACTTCTTGCCCTGAGCATCACAGTTCAAAGTATAACTGAGTTCAATGCAATCAAATTCTTCAGTATGCAATCAAAGACTTGTCTGTTTACCTTGCAATTACAACTAATCGCTCCAAAATTCATCATCAGCGAGCGCAGAATTTCAACATTCAAACAATTAATTTCTGATTACTCTGCATTTACACTCAATCCAAAGGAACCACTGCTAATCTGGGTACCTCCACTGCAATCCCAGCTGCCAGGGCTGATGTCAGGACAGATCCCAGCGTGGGTTGTGGGGTTCCCGTTCCCTGCAGTGAGCAGGGACTGGAATCACTGCAGGAGAATGCCAGTTCAAAATGCTCTGGAATATTTCACAGGGCAGCTTCCAAAGGGCTGGGGAAGCCAGGTGGGAATGAACAGCTCAGAGCTGGGGGGCTGCATTCACTGTGGGAGGGGAATCACAGCAGAGGATTTCTCTCACTCTGCTCCAGCCCGGGGAGCTCGGTCGTGATGGTCCCACACAGCCACTCATCATTTCTATTTCCTGCTCAGTATCTGAAATGCAAACTGGTGGAAGCATTTCTGCTGCTTGGAAATGTTACTCCTAGGAGGAGTTCACTTTGATTATTACGAGAAAATGCAATTTTCTGCCTTCTTCTCAGACACTCAAGTGTTCATTCTGAGGATGAACCAACACTTCAGCCAAGTTCTGTCTGCCCTTGGACACACATTGGTAAACTACTGACAGTGTTCTGAGCTGGAATATCTATTCTGAGGATTTATTCTCTGCAGGTTTGCAGCATTTGGGCAGATAAAATCCCTCTCTGAAGTCCCCTGTTGCCCTGCACAGGTGTGGCACACAATGGTTATGTCCCACCACCAAAATGACAATAATGCAAGCCAGGCACTGCAGACACCTGCTAACCAAACCCCTCCTTTGGCCCTGCAGTGACAACAAGAGAAACACCAAAAGGAGCAGTGATGCAGTCAGCAGTGCTCAGGAGAGGCACAGCTTCCCTGCAAGAGCATCCTGTTACATCCTGAGGGTGAGCTGGAGGAGGCTCCTTTCTGACAGCTCAATGAGCCCCCTCACTACATTTCTCTAGCCATCTCCTAATTTAAGGATTCTTCCTCCCAAAGCCACGGCAAATATGGGATCTTTTACATCAGCTTATTTAATCAGCAGCCTCCCATGAACATCCTCCAGAACACACTTAACATAATCCACAAACCCAGAAAATAGCAGCACGCACGAGACAATAAATAGATCCACTTCCACCCACAACTGGGAACAGCAGAAAGACTCGGCTATTAAGTTTGAATTTCCAGCGATGTTTATAAATTATTGAATTATGAATTGAAAAAGCACTTACCAGAAGATCTGCTGTAACATGAAAACATCATTGCTCTTCCCTAGTGCTGACTCAAACCTCCACCAGAATTACTGGAACTGCTCTGAAGCTCCCCAGGTAATTCAGGGAGCGACGCCCAGCCCTGGCTCCTACCCAGGGTGTCCCCCCTGAACCCACAAATCCCCCTCTCCCAGAGAAAGGACACCTTGGGGCAATCCATGGCCGAGGAATTCCACATTTCCAGCTGGACAATGCAAGTTCTGCTTTTAAATCCCCAATTCATCTACAGCCTGTATTGTTAAGGTGTTTCTTAGGACTTTCCCTGCCACGGTACATTTTTAAATACTTGTAAGAAGAACCCAAGATCTGAGATGTACATCAAAGCAGACACAGAGTTCTGTGTAAAAAGGTAATTACAAGAGGGAAGTGCCTTTAAGAATACCTGTGCCTGATTTCTGGGCAAGAAATAAAGAATCATTGTCAAGAAAGAACAACAGAAGAATAGCGAAGCCAAAGCTCTGCACTCCACAGGCACAGATCAAAGCACTTCCAAAATTACTGGAGAAAAATGTACTTTTTGGGACCTGTTATTGTATCCACCCTGTTCATAAACTAAGTCAGACTGCTTTCCTGGAGCTCCAGGTATTCCTGTAATTACAGGCAAAAGCTCAAATCCTTTGTCTTCCCAGGAAAGACAGAAGCAAAGCCCGAGCAGCAGGCAGGGTGAGAGGTAGTGAACCTTACCACATTAGCTGGTGTGTTCCCAGATTAGCCTGAACACATCACTGCCTTCTGGATTCCCGGAATCCCCACCCCTGGAAGTGCCCAAGGGCAGCTGGAGCACCCTGGGACTGTGGGAGATGTCCCTGCCCACGGCCCGGGGTGGCTCTGGATGGGCTCTGAGGTCCCTCCCGTTCCCAATTCCACACACAGCTACTTGGCACACTCGGATTTTACCTTTCTGCCCCTATTGTTGTTTCAGAAGGGTGGGCTAAACTCCTGTACAGAAAAATGCTGTGCAAAGACCATGGAAAGTGCCACCCTTCAGCAGAAGCTGCTGCTGTTTTAGTTTTCCAAAGGCAAAGCACTCCTAAGCACAATCATTTGTTTACTTTTTCATTCAATACGTCATTTGCTTGGATGCCTAAAAATCACCCGGCATCACACACGGAGCAGCCAGGCTGAAAACTCCAGCTGCAAGACTAAATGCTTTAAAAAGTGGGGGAGAAAAGAGCAGATATCCATCGTTTTTGGGCAGTGAACCTGGCGTTCACAGCTCAGTAATTCCCAGCCCAACCCCTCCTCCCATCAATCCCAACCTCCTGCATCCGAAGTGAAAAAAAGCCCTTTTAATCTTCAAAGCATGGCCACAAGTCAATCTCAACTTAGCAGACTTTTTAATTTTCTTTTTAATTATCCAGTCGGGAGAGTTATGCCCTTCTTGCCCAGTGACCTTTCGCTCCTTCGGGATTTACTTCAAAATCTTTCCTGGGAATAATCAGGGAATTCACAGCACTTCCAGAGGAAACCTTCCAGGGCTCCTGGGGCTGAGGGGCAGGGCCACAGTGACTCTCAGGAGTCTCTGCTTTTCCTGCAATCCTGTAAGATTTTCCTGTAATCCAGCCTTTCAAAAACCTAAAATTGAAGGGTTTCTGTACACCATTAAAAAAAAAAAACTAATGCTTATTCAGAGAGCAGCCCAACACGTGTAGAAAAAATTACCAAAATTTTATGGGCAGTGCCAAAGTTACGAAATTAAATTTCCACATGGCAAACACCACTATGTCACATTTCATCTTTTTCTGCTGATTTCTGGATCCTGTGCTCCAGGACTGCAATCCCTGCATGGCTGCTCTGACCCCACTCTGGGTCTGGAGTTCTCACCTGGAGCCAAACCCAAAGCAGCAGCAGGAGAAGCCTCAGGTGGAGCTGGCACGAGGCAGGGCACAGGCAGAGCCTCTCTGGGGGTCACAGAGCACGAGCAGATGCCATTATTCACTGTATCAGCAAAAAGAGATCTGATATTCCCAGCAGCACCCGCTGCCCAGCTGTTTGCCCCGGGAGCTTTGGTCACCAAGCACGGCTCGGTTTCCCACAGCCACTGGGGAAAAATTAAATCATTACTGCCATGAATGATACTGAAGCCAAACCAGCACTCCTTACTCCCCTGCCCACACACCAAACAACCGTAAGCAGCCCTGGGTTTGATTCCCACACGTTAAGCCAAGCAGTTACTAATTGATTAATTTCACAACAAGCCTGGCAGTGCCTCTGGGCTCAGCCAGACTCGCTGGGTCCCCTGCTCCTGTTGGAGGCTCAGGTGAGAGCAGCTCCTGCACCAACCTCCTCAGAAATGTGCATTTCTTGGCCCCTGCACCCCCTGAACCCACGGGGCAGCAGGAGGGGACAGGACCCAGCTGCCACCTCGCCCTGGCACCAGGCAGGGCATGGGCATGTCACTCAGTGCAGTGGCTTTGAAGATTTCCCTGGGTGAGCGAGTAATTAAGAATGCATTAAATAGATATTAATGCATTAAATAGATATTAATGCATTAAATAGATATTAATGCATTAAATATCCCTGTGAGCAGCAGAACTGGTAAAGGAGGTTAAGTGGCTTCTCCAAGTGAAGGGACAGAAATGGGACAGGCAGTTTAACACCCAACTGGCTGCTCAGGAAAAGCACAAAGAGTTGTAGGATTTTCAAGAGTTCACACTACTTACAGTAATATTTATACCAGCTGTAGGTTATTGAAGGAAAACTTCTTGGTTTTGGGAAGACTTTTGTAAAAAAGGTCTTTGGAAAATTTAGTAAAATAAACCTCTAGCTTACCTTTGTGATCTCTGCCAGTAAACCAATCCTTTTTAACCAATATACTCTGGGTTTAATATCGTGCCTTAATGGCTGCCTCATCTTCAGGGCTCTTTGGCAGATGTGTTTCAGCACTGCTTTTAACAAAATAATCTCGATTATTCTTACTTAATTGGCATCAGATAAATGCAGGACTTCTTAGCTGCTGCTCTCTGAAGGAACAGCACTTGAGCACACATTCTGCCCTTTGAATAATTAGGAAAAAAGACCGATGCAGATGGAGTGTACCTAAGTGAGCTCCAAAACCGGGCTAACACTGATCACAAAATCTTTACCAAAGCCCAAACAGCCAAGGAGGGGAGCTCAGACAGCTCTGTGCCTTCAGGCTCATTTATACAGCAATTTAATAGAAGCTTTAATTGACAGCTTTGCCGGGTTCTATTGTGCCTGATTAGGCATCTCCATGAAAAGCATTAGCAGTGTTTGATCCCCTCCAAAGCAGAGCAGCTCATTAGCAGGGGATGTTTACGGGAGCAGCAGCTCTTCCCCTGCTGCAGGAGGGGTTTTCAGAGATCACGACTCCAAAGGAGCTCAGCCCTCCATCCTTTGCCTTTCCTGCTATTTGCCAACAGGACAGATGGACAAGGAAAACATCTGACAGGACTACAACAAACCCCCAACGCTTGGGTATTAAAAAAATCCCAAATCCTCTCCCTCATCCCCCCCCCCCCCCCTTTTTTTTTTAGCTTTAAAAGCATCTCTCAGCGAGCTGAAATAATTACAAATAACAAGTGTCCAACAGGCTGAATAAACCAGACCAGAGCCCTGTGAAATTATATTGGTAATAATGACTCTGCTCGGCACAACCTCCCAAAATTCCACACACCCCAGATTAAATGGCACCCATGCAAATACATCCAATATCAGCAAATGACTGCTGATTGTTATTGCTCCCAGAGATGAAAGGACACAGAACAGTATGAGAATACAGCAATTATTTCCTGCACTCTGAGCCTATGAACAGGGACTTGCAGCTCCAATTTCTTTCTCGTCAGTCTCAATCCAAATTACTCCTTGGGTTTGGTCTTAACACAACAACATGCTCGTCAGGAAACCATGATCTGTCAGCTTTTATCAAAAACCCCAACCTGCTCAAATATGACCAAACAAATGCTGCTTGCATCAAGACTTAGTTACCTTTCAGAAACAATTCATTCTGCACAAAAAATGAAAAAGGGGGGAAAAAAACTGTGAAGAGCTGGTGCCTTAGAGCCTGCAAAAACAAGGATGTGTTTCCTTTGCCTGGGCATGGTGAGGGTCTGGATACAGGATTCTCCACACAAAGGACAAGTAATAAACAGAGCAAACTTTGTCTTTTCCTGTCACGGGGACTCAAAGTCTCCACCAAAATTCAAACCTTCCCACAGCAGAGTCCACTGAGGGCTGTTACCTCTGAGACAGCTCGGTTTCACCCAGCACACCAAAGGAAAGGCTGCTAACTTCGCAGGGCAGCGTTTTATTTCCCTGCCAAGCCCCTAAATAAAAAGTGAAACTCACGGCATGGGAGTCACGTGCATTTCATGAGATCCCCTCGGTGACCTTGGGTGCTGCAAAGAACATTTCCTCACCATTCCCTGAAAAAGCACAATTCCTCACCATTCCCTGAAAAAGCACAATTCCTCACCATTCCCTGAAAATGCACAATTCCTCACCATTCCCTGAAAATGCACAATTCCTCACCATTCCCTGAAAAAGCACACAATTCCTCATTTCCTGAAAAAGCACAATTCCTCACCATTCCCTGAAAGAGCACAATTCCACACCATTCCCTGGAAAAGCACAATTCCTCACCATTCCCTGAAAGAGCACAATTCCTCACCATTCACTGGAAAAACACAATTCCTCACCATTCCCTGGAAAAGCACAATTCCACACCATTCCCTGGAAAAGCACAATTCCTCACCATTCCCTGAAAATGCACAATTCCACACCATTCCCTGAAAATGCACAATTCCTCACCATTCCCTGAAAGAGCACAATTCCTCACCATTCCCTGAAAGAGCACAATTCCACACCATTCCCTGAAAAAGCACAATTCCTCACCATTCCCTGAAAATGCACAATTCCACACCATTCCCTGGAAAAGCACAATTCCTCACCATTCCCTGAAAGAGCACACAATTCCTCACCATTCCCTGGAAAATGCACAATTCCACACCATTCCCTGAAAAAGCACAATTCCTCACCATTCCCTGAAAAAGCACAATTCCACACCATTCCCTGAAAGAGCACAATTCCTCACCATTCCCCGAAAATGCACAATTCCACACCATTCCCTGAAAAAGCACAATTCCTCACCATTCCCTGAAAAAGCACAATTCCACACCATTCCCTGGAAAAGCACAATTCCACACCATTCCCTGAAAAAGCACAATTCCACACCATTCCCTGGAAAAGCACAATTCCACACCATTCCCTGAAAAAGCACAATTCCACACCATTCCCTGAAAAAGCACAATTCCTCACCATTCCCTGGGAAAGCACAATTCCTCACCATTCCCTGGGAAAGCACAATTCCACACCATTCCCTGAAAGAGCACACAATTCCTCACCATTCCCTGAAAGAGCACAATTCCTCACCATTCCCTGAAAAAGCACAATTCCTCACCATTCCCTGAAAGAGCACACAATTCCTCACCATTCCCTGAGAAAGCACAATTCCACACCATTCCCTGAAAATGCACAATTCCTCACCATTCCCTGGAAAAGCACAATTCCTCACCATTCCCTGAAAGAGCACAATTCCTCATTTCCTGAAAAAGCACAATTCCTCACCATTCCCTGAAAAAGCACAATTCCTCACCATTCCCTGAAAAAGCACAATTCCACACCACTCCCTGAAAAAGCACAATTCCACACCATTCCCTGGAAAAGCACAATTCCTCACCATTCCCTGGAAAAGCACACAATTCCACACCATTCCCTGGAAAAGCACAATTCCTCACCATTCCCTGAGAAAGCACAATTCCTCACCATTCCCTGAAAGAGCACAATTCCTCACCATTCCCTGAAAAAGCACAATTCCTCACCATTCCCTGGAAATGCACAATTCCTCACCATTCCCTGAAAGAGCACAATTCCTCACCATTCCCTGAAAGAGCACAATTCCTCACCATTCCCTGGAAAAGCACAATTCCTCACCATTCCCTGGAAAAGCACAATTCCTCACCATTCCCTGAAAAAGCACAATCCCACACCATTCCCTGAAAGAGCACAATTCCTCACCATTCCCTGAAAGAGCACAATTCCACACCATTCCCTGAAAAAGCACAATTCCTCACCATTCCCTCAAAAAGCACAATTCCACACCATTCCCTGAAAATGCACAATTCCACACCATTCCCTAAAAAGCACAATTCCACACCATTCCCTGAAAAAGCACAATTCCACACCATTCCCTAAAAAGCACAATTCCACACCATTCCCTGAAAATGCACAATTCCACACCATTCCCTAAAAAGCACAATTCCTCACCATTCCCTGAAAAAGCACAATTCCTCACCATTCCCTGGAAAAGCACAATTCCTCACCATTCCCTGAAAGAGCACAATTCCTCACCATCCCCTGGAAAAGCACAACACAGCAGCACCTGAGCTCAGCTTCAGGCTGGAATCAAAACCACTCCAGGTAAGTGGAAACAGGAGTTAAGGTCAGAAAAAAAGGAAGCCCTTCAGATGGTGGATTCTGGGCTAAAAAACAGGGTAATCAGCAAAATTTGGCTTGGTGGGCAAAGGTTTCCAGCATTTCCTTGCCATTGCTAGCAGCAGATCCATGGACTTCCACAGGGCTGGGAGCCTGGGATGAATTCCCATTAACCACCCCAGCACATAAACACTGCCAAGTGCATTAGTGTTTAAGGCACCTTCCTATTAAAGCTGCACTTTGTTCTGTTAACTTTTACAATCTCACAAGTGGGTAACAGCCAGCAAACCACTAAAATGGACATTATTGCCCTGGGCTGCCATTTCACGGCCATGCAAAACAGGAGTAAAGCCAATTAAAATGTGTCGCTCCACTGAGAGCCCAAAGTGCTCGGTTCACACCCGAGGGTAATGCCCAGGAATGTCAGAGCATTTCAGAGCCCCCCTGAAATCGATTTTCACTTTCTTTCCCACTACCCTGCATTCCCAAAATGATTCAGCCAAGGAGCTCGGTTTAAATATAAATTCAGACAACGAACTGAAGGACATGGAGCCATTCAAAATCAAATTCCAAATCAGTTTGGTGACTCACATTTCCCAACAGTCAAAACCAACAAATAATGAGTCAATCCCCCCTTCACCACCATGCTCCTCCGAGGCCCATTCTTCCAGCAGTTTTACTCTACAGTGAGCACGACGTGGGTGACAAATGCAAACAGTCCCTTGGATCAGGAAGGGCACACGCTGCTTTAACCCAAACACACAGAAAGCAGGTCAGATGCTGTTTGCAGAGTTTGGGAAGTTCAGATACTCTCAGGTACTGTGGGACAACTCAGCTCCTTCACACTTACTGGACTCCTCTGCTCCTAAAAATACAACTATCAGACAAAGCTTGTTTGCTGACGCAAGACCAAGATCAAAACATTCCTGGTTCCGAGGACAGAGATGTAGGAGTCTCCAAAATCCATCCCCCCAAAGTGCCTGGGACACTCTTAGAAACACACATTGATTTATTACTGCTTAGTAACATAGGTTTTGGGGGAATAGTGATTTATTTTGGTTGCCTGAATGCGTTGAGAAGGAACTCTGGAAATTCCCTGTCAGCAAAACAGGATAAAGTTTATTCTCACTTGATGCTGCTATTTAAAAGGAATATTAAAATGAAATAAGTAAAGGCAGACACTTGGATGTTAAGTGCATTCCCTGTCCCCTCCTTAACCAGCACTTGCATCTTCTGGCCTGAGAACTGAGACACGGGGAGATTCAGATCATTGAATTTCTAATTACAAACTCATTACAATACTAGCTTTATAGTAACCTCGAGCCCAGCCATTCCCAGCAATCAAACGATGGGAACACAGCATTTCATGGCAGGAGGGAGACACCCAGAACTTTGGGAGCCCCTGGGCACAGCCTGGGGCCAATCCAGCCTTCCCAAAGACAGACTGGGGCCAATCCAGCCTTCCCAAAGACAGACTGGGGCCAATCCAGCCTTCCCAAAGATAGACTGGGGCCAATCCATCCTTCCCAAAGAGCCTGGGGCCAATCCATCCTTCCCAAAGAGCCTGGGGCCAATCCATCCTTCCCAAAGATAGACTGGGGCCAGTCCATCCTTCCCAAAGAGCCTGGGGTCAATCCATCCTTCCCAAAGATAGACTGGGGCCAGTCCATCCTTCCCAAAGAGCCTGGGGCCAATCCATCCTTCCCAAAGAGCCTGGGGCCAATCCATCCTTCCCAAAGATAGACTGGGGCAAATCCAGCCTTCCCAAAGATAGACTGGGGCAAATCCAGCCTTCCCAAAGATAGACTGGGGCAAATCCAGCCTTCCCAAAGAGCCTGGGGCCAATCCATCCTTCCCAAAGAGCCTGGGGCCAATCCATCCTTCCCAAAGATAGACTGGGGCCAATCCATCCTTCCCAAAGAGCCTGGGGCCAATCCATCCTTCCCAAAGAGCCTGGGGCCAATCCATCCTTCCCAAAGATAGACTGGGGCCAATCCATCCTTCCCAAAGAGCCTGGGGCCAATCCATCCTGCCCAAAGAGCCTGGGGCCAATCCATCCTTCCCAAAGATAGACTGGGGTGAATCCATCCTTCCCAAAGAGCCTGGGGTGAATCCATCCTTCCCAAAGAGCCTGGGGTGAATCCATCCTTCCCAAAGATAGACTGGGGTCAATCCAGCCTTCCCAAAGAACCTGAGGTCAATCCATCCTTCCCAAAGATAGACTGGGGTCAATCCATCCTTCCCAAAGAACCTGAGGTCAATCCATCCTTCCCAAAGAGCCTGGGGTGAATCCATCCTTCCCAAAGAGCCTGGGGCCAGTCCATCCTTCCCAAAGATAGACTGGGGTCAATCCATCCTTCCCAAAGCCCCGCAGAGCTCTGAGAGCCCAGCCCTGCCCCAGGGCCACGCAGAGCCAAGGGAGAGCCAGAGCCCCCAGGTGATTCACCAGGGACACAAAACCCAAACTCTGCTCCGGGTCCCTGTGGAGAAACCCGGGAGCAGCGTCGGGAATTCCCGATGTTCCCAAAACACAATCCCTGAGATGAACTGGGGTGGAAGGGATGAAATTACAACAGGAGCTCCAAGTCCAGCTCTCCCTCCTCCTCCCTTTCCCCGGCGAGTGCCAGCGATGTCTCAACACCCCAAGTGCCTTTCCAAGGAAGTAGCTCTGCTCCTTTCCGGGCCAAATTACCATGGCAAGAAATCCCCGTGTAGATTCATCTCCAGCAGAAAAACATTCAGGCAGCAAACATTTCCTTCCCACAACCTGAAAAGAGCCAAATATCATCAGATTTCTTTCCTGCCATCAAAGAAACCCTGTCCTGAGACAGCTCATAACAACTGAAACATTTGCCCATAAAGCAAATGTGCTCCTAGGCAGTGACAGAAATATTTCGTGCACCCCACGAAGCCGAACACACTTCACCCCCGGGAAGGCTGCAGAACACAGCAGGAACTTTCATTTGTAATGATTTATTTTACTGCTGCCTTCCCTGCATCAGGATGCCCGTCTCTTACTCATCCTGTCTGTCAATATTGTCTTCCTGCAGCTTTTAAGTAAAACAACCCCCATGGTAACTGTTGTCAGGCCATGTCATGACCACTGAGGCTTCATAAATAACGCTTGATATAAACAGATTTTCCAGCAACATATAAACCATCAGCTCCAATGGAAGTAGAAGGGTTGTGTGCAGCCATCTGCATTTTCTCCTGTAAGGATAAACATATAAAGAAGTGTTTGAAAGCAAAATAAATCTATTGAAGAAACGGCCCAAACAGAAACTTCTGGGCCATGAGATTTCTTACGTGGCTCACACGAAGACATTGACGGTCCTGAGAGCAGCTTAGCAGCCACTTCTGCAGGAATCCATCCTGACAATACCTGCAGTTTCTCCCATTTTCCTTTCAATGGTCTGCAATCAACTTCCACAACACAACAAAGCCCCTCGGGACACCCCTGCATGCTGAGGAAGTTTGGCTACACCAGGAAGGAATAAACCCCCAAACACAGAGACACAACCAAAGATAAAAATTTCGGTTTAATTTAAAAAAAGCATTTGAAATAGGAGCTGCGTACAAATGCAGCGTTTTTTACAGTGTGGGGGAAATTCCCAATCAAAGTTTTCTGTCGGGAAAAAAACCAATCCTCCAACACTGCCATTATCTCAAGCTTCCCCTGAAGAAGTCTCCAACCAAGTCATACCAACAAAGAAATTATTTCTATTTCTCCACTGGAATTCAACTCCCTGTTAGACGACCTCGAGACAGAGATTCTCATCCTAGCAAGGTTTAAATCCACCCACACAGCGCCCAGTGTGGACTGAGGGAGGCACACTCAGGTCTGCCTGGGCTCAGGGAGGGCAAAGAGCACGAAAATTCCCCCAACAGATCCGGCTGCCATAGGAACACAAGGCGTTTGTGGGCACCCAGGGGACACTGCCAGGGGGTGAGGGATGGGAGCTGCTTAAATTGCTGCTGTCACCCGAGAGAACATCCATCAACCCATCAAATCCTGCCACTGACTGAGGAGCTGCTTTTCCTCCAAATCCTTTCATTTATTTCCAGGCTGAAAATGCTGAAGAAGTAACAGGCCCGTGCTCTGAGAACCTGATCCCATCCTGCTCCTTCCTTCCATCTGCTGAGAGCTGGGTGCTTCCAGAGAGTTCAGCAGAGCTAAGCCTGGCTCAGGGCAGGGCTTACAGCCCTTTAAACCATTTTAAACCATTTGATTTCGGCCTGTTAAGCCTCAGCAGGAGCACAACCCACCCCTGAGAAGCCCAGCGTGATCTCCTCCCTCCCCAGGGCTCTGACATGACATTTTCGGGTCCTCTTTGCATCTTGACTGAACCAAAGGCTTGTTTCAATCCATGATAAAAATCTCAGGGCTTGTTTAACCTCTTTGCTAGCCCAAGGTTGAATTTGTTTCAGTGCATCTCCACGTTAACACTGCTCTAATTTCAAGGTATCTGGATCATGACTGGGAGCTAGGAGTAGGGGTACAAGAGCTCATCAACTAATCCAATTGTTCCACACATCTCAGGATTATTTTCCAGTTTGCTAAGCCCAGCTCCTTGCTGCAGCAATCCTTTATCTACACTGAAATCACCTGGCAGACAAGGTGTGCAGTTAAGCCTGGCTCTGGCACTGTGCAGCCCATCAGCTGCTCATCACTCCAGCATTTGTTCTGCTTCTCCACTTCGTTTTAGAGCCTGCATCAAACTCCACCTGCCAGGAAAAACACTGCCCAAAACAGCTCTTTTTGTAAGCTTAAACTGGGTAATTTAAAGCCTGCTCAAGCCTGGCAGCGCTACGCTGCAGTGAGGACACACAGACATATTATGCTCCCTATGAATAGAGAGCATTTGGTGTTTTTATTGAAAATTAAAGCTCATCAGCAAAACAGGGAGCCTGGCGTTTACCTGGCACCGAACTCACACCGAGAGTCAGCTGCGTGTGGGAAATGACAAGGCGGAAAAAATGAACAGGCCAGGTCTTTACCTTGTCCTGAACACCTCGGGGGATTTCCTCCCCTGCCAGAATCTTCCACCGGCTCTGCCGCTGCCTCTGGGGTCAGCCCAGCCCGCACTCACCTGGCCAGGAGAGCCCCAAAGCGCCTCCAGGGCCGCTCTTCCCTGCGTACAAAATGACAACCACGGCTCCAAAATGAAGGGATGGCAATAGAACTGTAAAGCCTCTGCTTCATTCCCAGCTTGGATGGGAAAAAAAGGAAAAAGGCACCAGTAACAGGGATGTATGACAGTGGTTAGTCCTTATTCTAGGAACCCTAAAAGGCTTGCAACAAGCTTTGTTCAGGCATTTTCCTGCACTACCTACATCACTTCTTCCTACCCAAAATGTACCTTAAAACAAAAGAAAACCACACACGATATCGAACGGGGCTTGCAAGTTAAAATCAGAAAATTTAAATATTTCCTGCCTCGACGTGCACTGAAAAAGAAAAACGAAAAGGCAAATAAATAATTTTTTAAAATGGGGGGTAAAAAAGCTTTAAAGCATATCACGAGAACAGGATCAAGGAAGAGCGAGGCCACCCCTTCAGGACCAGGGGAGAATTAACCTGCATTTCTCCATCCCATCCGCAAGCTTACGGCTCTGCCACCCATTTTGTCTCCGATTAAAGGAAAAAAAAAAAATTAAAAAAAAAAAATAATGACCTCAGCGGCACGGAGAGAAGACCCCACCCCGGGATGGATGCCCGAGCGGTGCTGCCGGCCGGGCAGGGGACCCCGCCGCAGGTGCCACCCCGAGCATCCCCCGCGCCCCTTCCCCATCCCCTGGAGACGCTGCCGAGCCAGCAAACGCCGGCGCGGTGCACGGGGAAAGGCTTTATTTATTTATTTATTTATTGAACCCGCAAACGCGAAATGAAAGGGAGAGAGGAGGAGCGCAGAGGTGCGGACGGCGCGGCGGCCAAGGTGAAGCGCGGCGGGCGAACATGGTGGAGGCTGCGGGGAGCCGCGACCCTCCGGCAGCGAGGGGCGGGCGGCGGGGATGGCACGGAGCTGACAGCGGGCGGGAGGTGAGGGGCGGAAAGCGCCGAGGGGAGAGCGCTGAGGGGAGAGCGCGGCGGGGAAGCGCTGAGGGGAGAGCGCGGGGGGAGAGCGCTGAGGGGAAGCGCTCCCTCGGGGCGGCAGCAGCAGGACGGGCTCACCTGCCATGGCGGGCTGAGGGCGGCAATGGCGCTGGGGGCTGCGGCTCCGCTCCGCTCGGTCTCCGCGGCGAGTGCGGCGGGGCCGGGCGGCCCCGGCAGGCAGAGCACGGGGCGGGACGGGCTCTTCCTCCGCCCCCGACAAGATGGCGCGGCCCCGGCCCCGCTCCCTCAGGGCTCGGCCGCCATGGCCGCCCCGGTGCTCGGCAGGGGGAAACAGCCGCGTGTTCCCTGAGGGTGAGGAGGCTCCAGCTGCGGGGATGTGCGAAGGGTTTGTGCGTGAAGGACACGAATTGCAGAGTCACGGGATGGGGCGGGTTTGAAGGGACTGCAGTGGGGTGTCTGGTCCAGCCTCCCTGCTCAGGAAGGGGCATCCCAGAGCACATGGCGCAGGATTGTGTCCAGACGGGTTTGGAATATCACTGGTGAGGGACATTTCACAGCCTGTCTGGGCAGTGGGGCACTGAACAGGCTCCCCAGGGAATGGTCATGGCCTCAGGGATGGCAGAGCTCCAGGAGGGATGGGACAAGGCTCTCAGGAACACGGTGGGATTGTCGGGATGTGCTGTGCAAGGCTGAGAGTTGGACCAGTGGGTCCCTTCCAACTCAGAGATTGTGTAACTCTGTAGTTCCGGTTCTAGGAATCAGTGCTTGGTCACCTGCACAGCAAAGTTCTTCCTCGTGTCCAGGTAACACATTCTGTGCCTCAGCTCCTGCCCATGGCCTCTTGTCCCGCTGCTGCGCCCCAGGGAGCAGAGCCTGCTCCATCTCTGACACCTCCCTGCAGATACCGATGGATATTGATGTGTATTGATGGATATTGATGGGTATTGATGGACATTGATGGATATTGATCAGATCCCTAAACAAAGCCCCTTGGGCCCCTCATCTGGGGCTCCCTCTCCAGCCCCTAGGAAAATACGCTCACCTGGTGCCCCCAGCTCTGGCCCTCTATGGTTTCTTTCTTGATTTTTTTTTTTAAATTATTATCTTTTAGGAAAAAATCCAACTTTTACAATAGGAGAATGAGTTTAGGGAGGAACAAAAGAGTCACGGAATCATTTAGGTGGGAAAAGACCTCTGAGGTCAAGCTCAGCCTGTGCCCAATCATCACCATCCCAACCAGACCAGAGCACTGAGTGCCACATCCAGTCATTCCTTAAACACCTCCAGGGTCAGCCCATTCCAATGTCTAATCACCCTTTCTGTGAAGAAATTCCTCCTGATGGCCAATCTAAATCTCCCCTGTTATACCAGAGGAAGCTAAGTTGAGTCCCCTAAAAGATGAAGGACCTCTACCACATCTGCAAACACCATTTTTCTGAGATTTCCATTTTTCTGGTGGGGGCCAGGACCAGTGTGGCACAAATGTGACACCAATGTGACAAATCTCCCTCCCAGCCCACAGAGCTGGGTGTTTCCAGGCTCTGCTGACGTCTGCAGCTCTGGTACCCAGCTCTGGACTCTGCCTCTCTCACGTCCCTCTCGGCAACATCTGACATCCCTAATGGCCTCTGACGACGTTAACTCGCTCTAATTTGTGTCCTGCCCTTCCCAGAACGTGCAGTTCTCAGACACAGCAGCTCGTGGCTCCTTCCCTTGCTCGGGGCTGCTCTGGGCAGCCAGGGCCGAGCCCCTCAGCTGATTGCTGCCCTTCCTCCTTGCACTGGCTGTCCTTGAGGAGGTATTGACCCGTGCTGGGCTCTCTCCCCCAGCCCTGCTGTTGTTTCATCAAGGTGCAGCCCCGCGTCGATGGCACAGCGCTCCCCGACTGGACCCTGTTTCACCCACACCCGCGGGTCTCTGCTGATCCTTTGGGTCCTTGCTGTCTGTGCAGTGTTGGGCAGCAGGAATGCTGGGGGTGTTTGTTCACCAGCTGTCCCACCCCCCCACCAAGAGGGTTTCATCTGATCCCGTTAAAACCCAGGAGCTTACTTTAAGACCCGAGACCCTACAAGGCCTCTGGAGCATTTGTGCTTATCCTCCCATTTATTTTTTTTTCCACGTTCACTGCAACACTCTCCTGGTTAAGCTTCTGAAAGGTTTTTCCAGTGAGACATATGGAGAACTATAGAGGGCAGGGCTGAGGCACAGTGCTTGGTATGGATATTGATCCTGGGCGTTATTCAATACCTGGCCTTATCCCAAATGTAGGCACACACTTCAGTGCAGCTTTTAAACCTTAAAAGCCTTTGTTTGTCAGGGTGGGGAGGTGACAGGAGGGACATTTTAGTGATGTCACATTGATGGAGGCTGCAGGAGTTGTGCTGTTGGCAGGAGTTTGTGCGTGCTCAGTGTTCCCCCGTGCTGAGGATCAGGGACAGACACACAGCTCTGTTTAATTTTGGACTGTTACAATTTTCCGAGCTGCCCTCCCTGGGTGAAAGATGGCAGAGGGAAACACAGCCAGAGAAAACACATCAATCAGATGGAAATGTAACAGATAAAGACCTCAGGGTCCTGATAATCCCAAGGACAAGGCAGGGCAGGATGATGAAGCTGGATTTAGTGCTCCAAGAATTGAATTTGACACAGCTAGACCCCCCAGAACCACGGGCTCAAACCCTGTAAAGCCTTTTTCAGTCCTTTTTCTTCTTAAATTTCCTCTTGCATTAGATTAATAACATTCTGTGTGAATCCCACAGATGGAGTCCAGCAATTAAGAAGAACCCAGCACTCCTGTATATGGATAACAGGAATATCTTCCACTGCATTAGATAAAATAAAAATGAAACCCCTGCTATTTCAACAGCGGCCTAGGAGGTGAGTGGACACTCCCCCAAATAATCCCCAGAAAATGAACAACTCACCAAGAGTGGGTTTTGGGGTTTTTTTGCTTCTCCCTCTGGAATATGGAATGGTAACTGAGGGGAGCAGCTCGGCACATGCCGGGTTTCACTTTGTGAGGTGAGGAAAGCAAATGTGAGCAGCCCTTGGTTAAAAGGCCACCTCCACCAGCTGGGGGACACCCGTGACTTGCTGTTCCCCCCAATGTCAGGTGGAAATCGACGCAGAAAAAACCGTGTTTCTTTCTCAGAAAAAAAGTGTTTATTTCTCAGAACCCAGATGGGCTCTGCCAGCCGCGCCCAACCCCCCGGTTTGTCACCTGCTAAACGGAGGAGAATTTTTACCAAGTTTAATTAGTGCAAAGTGCTCTCGGTAGCAAAGAGAGCTTTTGGTCCGAGCATCTCGGGCCAAGTTCTCAAATTACGGCGGCTCCGGCCAGCGACCCACGCGGCTGAGCCCCTGCTGAGCCTGCGGGGAGGATTCAGCCTGCAGCGCCTGAAGTCAGTCGTGAATAAATCAGTAGGTGAGCAGGGCAGGAGATCTGCGGGACTGCTGGGACCCTGCTGCTCCTCTCACGGTGCTTTCCCCTCTGGCAGCTTTTGGAGAGAGGAGCCCTTCCTTCAGCTTTGGGTTTGCAAAATGTTTTGGAAAAGGAGATGAGGTTGTGGGAGCCAGGAGATGCAAACAACCAGGAGATACAAACAACCAGGAGATGCAAACAACCAGGAGATACAAACAACCCATCGCAGGTCCCTCTGCTTCTCCCACGGGACATTCATCCCAAGCTGTCAGGAACCCAGGGCAGGCAGAGTGCTCCAGAGTGCTCCCAGTGATGCTAACTCAGCTGGACAGCCTGTGCTCTGCAGGAGAAGGCAATTCTCTTGCTGCTGCCGTGTCTGGTACCTCAGGGCTGTACCAAAGAAAGGAGATTTCACTTGCTGAGTCAGGGCAGTGCCCGTGTTTGACAGGAGGAGCAGGAGATGGGCTGAGTCACCTCTCCCAGTTCATCCCCAAAGCACAGCTCCTGAGATGAGCCCTTCAGTCCCGGGAGGAGTGGGAGCAGGAGGGGGCCAGGAGAGCAGCCAGTGTCTGTCCTGCCTGCTCTGCTCTCCTGCAGGGCTCTCTCCTGGTCCAGATGCTGAGTCTCTGGAGCCACATCTGGCTCAGAGGCGTTGTGGCAGCAGCAGAGGCACGGCAGGAGCCCAGGGCTGATGGCTCACGATGCTTTTGCTCTCCTGGGCACACTCACCCTGGAGTTCTGTTCCATTAGATCATCTCCCCATCAGATCAGCCCTGAGGCATCTGCAGGGATGGTGTCCAAGCTGGGATTTGTCACCTTGTGTCACGTTCACGTGGGGCTGCTCAAAGCTCTGGGAATGAAGAGCAGCTGCTGTGGGCAGATCTGGATAGGCAAGACCAGAGCAGCTCATTCCCACTTAAACTACTTCCAAAATGAGCTGGACGTGGTGCACTAAATCATTGTGAAGTGCATTAGAGGAATTTTATAGCACAGAATAAAAGAGGTTCTTTGCACAGCACAGGCAGCAGTGCCTGGTGGCTGCTTGCTCATCCCTCAGCAGAGAAGTGAGAGCAGACACAATCCCTGCTTTCACCCACTGCAAATCATTGCTCAGAGAGCAGGGATGGAGGGCTTGGGTCACTTTTACCCTGTGACTCATTTAATCCCTCGTGTGAGCACATAGCAACAGCACACGGTGACATCAGGAGTGACACAGACGCACCAGCCCCCTCCACAAGGCAAAATAAACAAATGGTGCTGAGGCATGAATTGGACCAGGTGCCCTCCACAAAGCAGCTGCTGACACTGAGCTGCCCAAATGGCACTGGGCACACACCAGGAGTGGTCACACACACACACAGGAAAGCAGAACTCTGGAGGCAGAGGGAGAACTGAGCCCACAGCAGAGCTCCAGGGCAGGCCCAGCTCTGGTTGCAGTTCCTGCTTGCCCTGGCAGCTGGAGCAGGGCTGGTCACGGGAGGGCAGAGTGGCAATTATAGCAGCAGGGATGCCACAGGGCTGGCCAGGCTCTCTATTTATAGCTGCCAGCCAGCACAGCTCTGCTGTGAGCTCCTGCTCCCAGGTGAGGGCACAGGCCGTGCCCTGAGGGGCTCCCAGGAACAACACACAGCAAGGACCAAACCCCTTTCATGGGAACCAAGAATCGGAGATGAAAGGACAAAAATCCGCAGAGAGCCCGGAACAATGAACTCAAACTTCTCCCTGAAAACTGCCCTGGAGCTGGTTAACCCCTTCCCTGCCTGAAGTGCCAGCTCTCTGCTTCTCCTAATTGGTGCCAGGCGGTGCCACTGAAGTGTCCTGCAGGCTCTGGCCCCTGGTGGTGTTTCCAGCAGAGGTGGCAGAGGGGCTGTGGGCCTGCCTGTCCCTCTGCAGCCCCAGCCCATGGGCAGGGTGGGAGGGGAGCACCCCAGACCTGCCCCTGCCCCAGGGATGATCCATCCCCTGGCAGCCCCAGCGGCTCCGGGTGGAGCTGAGCAGGACCCAGTTAAAGAGTCGCCTTTGTTCCACGGGGAGGATTAAACCATCACGAGCTGCTTGTGAGCCGAACTTGGAAGTGTCTCCTCAGTGATCTGAAACTCGATCGCCCAACAAAGAGAGACCTCCACAAATACTCTTTTTGTGTTTGAAGCTGGAGACCATCCACTGGTTTATTTTTAGGCACACATTTGCACTGGCCCTGTTACAATCCTTCCTCTGTTCTTGTGCAATAAAAGGCAGAGAGGATTCTCTTGACCTTCGGTATCAAATACAGAGAAAATAAGGCATTTGTCTGGAAAAGAACCACCCAGAATAGCAGGGAAGAGGTCATGCTGTGCTATGGACTGTTAGTGTTGAAAGACAAGAAGAATGAGGATTATAGGAGCTGGCAGACTTCTTCTAATGACACGTTAATGAAAACTGCTAGAAAATGGTATGGTGATGCTAACTAGTATTTGTAGGTTTAAGGACCTGAGATCTTTCCCTTGTACACTAGACACTTGCCTGAGAGTAAGAAATGATCCCTGCTGAGGTGAGTTCTCAGTTTCCTTTGAGGATCTGTTCTAGATCCAG
Organism: Calcarius lapponicus; assembly: GCA_039654755.1. Taxonomy (NCBI): domain Eukaryota; kingdom Metazoa; phylum Chordata; class Aves; order Passeriformes; family Fringillidae; genus Calcarius; species Calcarius lapponicus. Next base: position 24,652,599 of record JBBFKN010000011.1, read on the forward strand.
AGCATTTCCTTGAGCTCAGAAACTGATGCTCCTGCATCACCCAGCTGATGTTCCCTGAACTCCTCACAGCCCCTCCTCAGCCTTTGATGCAGACAATTATCACCACATGCATCTTCTGGCCTGCCTTTCCTTGCAGAAGCTGGGGAAAGAGCCCAGAGGACCTGACTGGATGTTTAATTTCTGTCACATCAGCAGGGCCATCTGCACCAGGCGTTTCCCACTGACAAGAGAAGGAAGGTTAAAACCTCTCATGACAGGTTAACAGCATGATTTGCAGCAGCAGCTTAAATAAATGGTTGCAGGCAGGAAAGAGTAGCAGGCAGCTAATCCTTTAAAGACTTAAGAGCAGCTACTACTTCAGCCCGAGTAAATATTTCAAAACAAAATTAATTAGTGGTGACTAGTGCATTTGCTGCCCTTTGATTTAACATCCCAGGATGAAACGGTGATTCCTCCACAGAATTTTTGCTTCGGTGCCAAACCTGCTGTTTCACAGGAGCTGAAAGTCCTCTCCAAGAAGATTCATCCCAGTTTTGTTCCTCCCTGGAACTGCAGGGAGCTCCTGGCTCTGTGTTGCTGTGGGAGGGAGGTCCCTTTGTGCTGCCCCAGGGATGAGGAGAGCAGCAGGGCTCGGAATCCTGCCCCAGAGCAGCGTGGAGGAAGGAAATGTCACTTCCTGATTCTCCTCAGGAGAAAGCTCTGTCTGTGCAGGCCACAGAGCAGCTCCCACTAATTGCCCTACTCTCAATTAAAAGCAGTTCCTTACACCTTCCTAGCCACAGGAAAGCAGGGAAGGAAAGGCCTCAGGGTAACAAGTCCTGAAGCAGCACAAGCCACGTCTGCCTGAGCCCAGCGCAGCAAAGCAGGCAGGTCAGTGATTGCAAACACTAATTTCTAATCAACAATGGAGTTTTCCCCTGCCCATGACCCTTGGCTCCACCACAGAGCAAAGCCAGCTCTCTTGGGAGGCTCTGTCATGGCCTTGCTGGACTGTCTGGACTATTTTTAGTCAAATCCAGCATTCCTAAAAATCCTCAGGCTGCTTTTGTGCTCAGGAAGGGGAGAGGAACTGCTGTGCACGTGCACATCCACATTCCACACAGGACACAGGAGTGGGAGCAGGGGAGCACAGCTGGGTCAGCACAGAGCCCTGGGAAAAGGGCAAAAAAATGTTTATTTTCATCAGGGTGAGAGGGCAGGAAGAGAAGGCAGGGCTGCTCTGGACTGGGAGGGGGAAACCAAAGGTGGCTGCAGTGGTTGGGGGACCAGGGAGGTCCAAGGGCTGGGTGATGTCCCCTGGCTGCTGAAGGGACATCCAAGGGCTGGGTGATGTCCCCTCCCTGCAGAAGGGACATCCAAGGGCTGGGTGATGTCCCCTGGCTGCTGAAGGGACATCCAAGGGCTGGGTGATGTCCCCTCCCTGCAGAAGGGACATCCAAGGGCTGGGTGATGTCCCCTCCCTGCAGAAGGGACATCCAAGGGCTGGGTGATGTCCCCTCCCTGCAGAAGGGACATCCAAGGGCTGGGTGATGTCCCCTCCCTGCAGAAGGGACATCCAGGGGCTGGGTGATGTCCCCTTCCTGCTGAAGGGACATCCAAGGGCTGGGTGATGTCCCCTGGCTGCAGAAGGGACGTCCAAGGGCTGTTGGAAGTTGGAAGGAACCCACAAGGTTGATCCAAGTCCAGTTCCTTCTCCTGTTCCCTTCATTTATCCCACTTAGGTGACCCCCCCTTCCCAAATTGCTTTATCTCCTCCCTCCCTTGTTGCCTTTTCCATCTAAACTTCCCTTCCACTTCCTCTCCCCGCTCCCCAAACCCAAATAAACGCAGGTTCTTGTCCCCGAGAGAGGCTGATTCATGGTTTGACGTCAGCAGGAGCTCTCCTGCCAGAGCCTGCTGCACTTGACACATTCCAGCTGCTGCCAGCAGCTCCTGTGTCCCTTGTCCCCTGTCCCTCCCCAGCTGGGGCTGGCAGCAGGGAGGGAACCTCCGGGGATGGAAAGGGAGATCCTGAATTTAACAATTTCACCGGTTCTTCCTCAGAGTGCAGCACTGGGATTCACTCAGGGCAGTGGAGACAAGTGAAGGGTTAAAAAACCCATTTTGGCTCAGGGTTTGGTTTTAATCTGCAGCACTGAAGGAGGAAAAAAGGCAATTCTAGGAGTTCAGAGCAAGGTGTTTGTCCAGCCCTGACGTGTGGACAGCTCCGTGGGCCTGCTCTGCACGGGCAGTCACTGCTGCCCCCTCCTTCTGGAATGTTCCACCCAGCTGGGGCTCAGGTGGCAGCTGTGCAGTGCCTTGTGCACACTGACACTGTTCCAGCTCTGCCTCCCTCACTCCAGCAGCAGCCAAGGCCCAGCAGAGTTTTTAGTGCGCTCTGACACCTGTGAAGGTGGGAAGGACAAAGGTGTGGTTGCAGAGAATGCAGAACTTTATTGATGTGAAGTGCACCCGCTCGTTGTGCAGGACTCTGAGAACAGGAGGCAGCTGCTCTGAGCTCACAGGAGCGGAGCCACCACTCTGCTTTCCCTGAATGACACTGCAGCAAAGCTGGCAAAGCAATCCAGAGGGGGTTTGGTCAGCACAAACTACACAGAGAGCTTCTCTCCCCTGGCCTGGGCAGGTCTGCACAGCCAGTTATCCACACAAGACCCAAAGGACTCCAAAAGACACACAGCTGGAGTTCAAGTGTCTCCAGCACCCACATCAGTCAAGCTCAGGATTTTTGGTATTCAGACACTTGAGTCTGGGTTCCAGTCCTTCTCCCAGTATCCATCTGGTTGTTAAAATGACAGGCAGACTCCAGCAGCAGTCCCTGTGAAGGATAAGCAGATTTTGCCAAGAGCAGCACAGGGAAAGCTGGCTCGGGGAGGTGTTTGTGGGGAAATGAGCTCGGCCAGGCTGACAGGGGGCTCTGGAGCCAGTGCACTGTGTGGAAATCACCTCCTGCAAGTGCTGCTTTCCCCCCTCATCAGACTTTATTTACTCCAGGACCAGTGGTTTGGAAGCGTTTCTGATGGACAGAGAGCAACAGGAGAATTTAATGATGGTCTGTCTGCAAAGGTAACCCAACAATAACCACAATCTCATGGAAAGCTAAAATAAACTCTAGAGAAAAAACAAGTATCTGCTGCTGAAACCAGCTGCTCTATTTTTGGAAAATTGCAAGGATTGCCTCGCCCAGGAAGAGCTTCCCAGCGAGTGGAATCATGCAACCCCGAGAGGAGCAAAAAAAACCCCACAAATCCCAAGTTCTTGGCAATTCCTTTTGGTCAATTCCGGGCTGGAGCCCCCACCCCCAAAAACTGAAAACCTGCAACGCCTCCAAGCCGGGACACAGCATCCAGGGGAACTGCCAGCTCGAGCAGCCTCATTAGGGCGGGGTTAATTAACAGCTCAGTCGTCGAAGTCGGGGATGTCGTCGTAGGAGTAGCCCCGGTAGCCCTTGGAGGCGTAGTAGGCGATGCGCAGGTGGTAGAAGCCGGGCAGGAACACCAGGATGCCGATGATCAGCACGGGGATGGCGCGGTCGGTCTCCTGCAGGGACACGGGCACAGGCTGGGGATGCCTTCAGCTCTGACTTTGGTGTTTTCAGCTCTGACTTTGGTGTTTTCAGCTCTAACTTTGGTGTTTTCAGCTCTGACTTTGGTGTTTTCAGCTGTAACTTTGGTGTTTTCAGCTCTGACTTTGGTGTTTTCAGCTCTGACTTTGGTGTTTTCAGCTCTGACTTTGGTACTTTCAGCTCTAACTTTAGTATTTTTCAGCTGTAACTTTGATATCTTTCAGCTCTAACTTTGGTGTTTTCAGCTTTAACTTTGGTGTTTTCAGCTTTAACTTTGGTATTTTCAGCTCTAACTTTGGTACTTTCAGCTCTAACTTTGATATCTTTCAGCTCTAACTTTGGTGTTTTCAGCTCTAACTTTGGTGTTTTTCAGCTCTAACTTTGGTGTTTTCAGCTCTAACTTTGGTGTTTTCAGCTCTGACTTTGGTATTTTTCAGCTCTAACTTTGGTATTTTTCAGCTCTAACTTTGGTATTTTTCAGCTCCTGTGCTGATTTAGTGTGCGGTTCTGAGCTTCAGGTTAAGTGTTGTAAGCTCTCCTCACAGGGTAGGGAGATAAAACAATTCCTTCTCTAGCTGGGGATTAAGGACAACCACCCAAATCTCAGGCCCAAGAGCACAAACATTGTGAATGGAAGAGGGAAAAACAAGGACGGGACTGCATAAGCTAAAGCTGTATTTGGACAAATAACTCCAATGTGCAAATGGAGCAGAGCTTATGAAAGCCACAGACCCTGTGACCAGGCATGCATTTTGTGCCCATTGTGGTTCATCCTGGGTTCATTTTGTGCCCATTTTGGTTCATCCTGGGTTCATTTTGTGCCCATTTTGGTTCATCCTGGGTTCATTTTGGGCCCATTTTGGTTCATCCTGGGTTCATTTTGGGCCCATTTTGGTTCATCCTGGGTTCATTTTGGGCCCATTTTGGTTCATCCTGGGTTCATTTTGGGCCCATTTTGGTTCATCTTGGGTGCAGCCCTGGCTGGGCTCTTGTGCTGCCCAAGGTGGATCCATGGAGGAGACCCTTGTAATAAATCCCTGCTTTATCCTGTAACTCTGCTCTAGCTCAGCCTTCCCAAGGCACCACAGTGACATCTCTGTGAGGGGCTCTCCTCCCTCTCACCGCCTGCCTGCTCTGGGGGAAGGTTGCCCTGCCCAAGGCAGGTGAGATGTGAATGAATTCTCACAATGAGGCGATCTGGAAGGTTCTTTGAACCCAAACCATCCCCTGGTTCTACGATCCATCCCCAAGGGGATGAAATAAAACCCATCTTCCACCAAAAACATCTCAGCTGAGCCCTTAATCCTGCCCTGGCCTCTTCTCCTTGCTGCAGGGACCCTCAAGGGACCCCCTCCTTCAGCAGGGACCCCTGGATGTGCAGCCAGGGCTGGGAGCCTGAGCCCAGGGAGCTGTGCCTGGAGTGCTGCTGATAGCCCAGAGGCTGCTGCTGCTGCTGCTGCCAGAGATAAGGCAGAGCTGCCACCCCTGAGCCCACAGCACAGGGAGCAGCATGCACAGTTCCTGCCCATGGATCACCCTCAGCAGATGGGCAGGTGTCACTGTGCCCCTCACAGCTCCTCCTGTCCCTGCAGGGCTGGGATCTCTCCAGGACAGGGACACTCAGCCCTCCTTGGCGGTGCCCAGCCCAGGTGGGAATCCATTCCCTGCTCACCTCCCTGTGCCTCTGAGTCCCACACTGAACACCATCACAGGGAGGAGACCTTCAAGGTCATCAAGCCCCCCCAGAGTCACCCGTGACCCATGTGTGTGCCACATCCTCGTGTTCTGAACCCTGCCAGGGATGGGGACTGCGGCTCTGCCAGGCCTTTCCCACACCAAACCTTTCCTCATTTGGAATTTCACCCTGCCCTGGTGTGCCCCGAGGCTGTTGGCTGTCCCTGCTGTCCCCTGAGGGCAGTGCCAGCACTGACTGAAGCACTCACCCCTTTGCTGATGTACCCTGCCAGCAGCAGGGCTCCGATGATGATGAGGAAGGTCCCGATCATGAAGAGCACCACAGCCAGTGCGATGGCCTTGTAGGGGATTTTGGGTGGGCTCTTCTTGAACTGGATGGGAAAAACCCAATATTGAACAGCTGAACTCGGCACAGCTCCCCTCCCACAGCAGCACAGAGGGGACCCCACAGCTGGCACAAAGTTCTGCTCCAGAAGTGCCCTCCAGGAGGAATTCTGCCCATGGAGACCCTGCTGGGCAGCCCCTACTCCCAGCCTTGTTCCCAGGAAGGCTCTTTGGGCTTTCCAGAGGAGAAGGGCCCAGGATTAGGGTCAGGTTTAGGGTTTGGCTCCCTCCTGAGCTGCACAGAGAGACACACGAGCAGCAGCTGCCTGTGCAAGGCCAAGCTGTGGCTGCCCATCCTCGTGGGTTCACAGCTCCCTTCCCCAGTCTTACCTGCAGGTCAATGTATCCATCATCAGTGCTGGAGAGTTTGGAATATTTCACTTTGCTACTGGGGATCCCAGCAGAGAGATTGGTCCTCGACGGCATCATGCCAGGGGGGCCTGGGCATCAGCTACAGCCTGGGGGCCAGGGCAGGAGCAAAAACAGGAGAGGGAACTCAGAGATGGCAGTCTGAGAGACAGAATGAAAGTTTCCGAGGAGGAACTCCACTGTCAAGGCTGGGCCACCCCAACACAGCTCTGTTCCCCTTCATGAATTAGAACTTTTCCCACAGAGGATCTCAGCATTTCATTTGAAGCCTGGAATGCAACATGGATCTGGCTGGAACAATGTTTGGAATCGGGGTAGAACCTGTGCTTCAAAGCAGATGGGAATTCCCAGGCAGGGCCCAGGTCTGACCCAGCTCTCCCTCCACGAGGAGCTCCCCCTGCCAGAACGCAGATGTCCGAGCTCTGGCTGTTTCTGCAAACAGCAAATAAACCCGAACCAGAGCTAAACAAAGCAGCTTTTCAACCACCAGGATGTGTTGCAAGAGAGCAATTTTGGGGGGGGAAAAAAAAACCAAAACCAAACACAAAAACCAACGCAAGCCACTGGAAACTGGAACGAGAGGGAGCTGTCGTGGGGACAGCAGGAGTGACTCAGAGGGAGCAGGACAAGGAGAGCCACCCCAAATCCACCCAAAACGCCCCAAATCCACCCAAACCCACCCCAGATCCACCCAAAACGCCCCAAATCCACCCAGAATACTCCAAATCCATTCCGAATACACCTGAACCCACCCAAACCACCCGAATTCCACCCAAAACAGCCCAAATCCACGTGAACCCACCCAAACCACCTAAATCCACCTAAACCACTCCAAATCCATCCCGAATCCACCCGAACCTCCCCAAACTCCAACCCAAACCCACCGCAAATCCACCAGAACCCACCCGGAACCCACCACGAATCCAACCTCAGCACACCCTAAACGCACCCCAAGCTCACCCCGGTACCCCCCGGCCCAGCCCGGTACCAGCCCCGGTACCAGCCCGGTACCTGCCGCCCGCCCGCTCCATGCCGGCCCCGCCTGTCCCCCCGCGGCCCCGGGAAGTCGATCCCGGTGACGCCGCTTCCCTTCCAGGTCACGGCGGGGCCGGGCCGGCCTCCCGTGCCCCGCAGCGCCTCGGCACGGGGAAAGCGGGGCAGGAATTGCTGAACATTGGGGTGGAAGATGCGCCTCGGCAGATGTTGTCCCGAAGTGCTGGAGGGCAACCGGGGAAGGATCTGGAGCCAGCTGGAAATCAGCGTCCGAGCCGAAATGCTGGAATGCGTTGGGTTGGGAGGGGCCTTGGAGTGCCAGCCCTGCCGCGGCGGGGACACCTCCCGCTGTCCTGAGTGTCCCCTCCATGCTGGCCTGGGGACACCTCCCGCTGTCCTGAGTGTCCCCTCCATGCTGGCCTGGGGACACCTCCCGCTGTCCTGAGTGTCCCCTCCGTGCTGGCCTGGGGACACCTCCCGCTGTCCTGAGTGTCCCCTCCATGCTGGCCTGGGGACACCTCCCGCTGTCCTGAGTGTCCCCTCCATGCTGGCCTGGGGACACCTCCCGCTGTCCTGAGTGTCCCCTCCATGCTGGCCTGGGGACACGGAGCGCGGGTTCCAGCAGGAGCCCGGGGCCGGGCAGGGATTGTCCCCAGGGCCAGGCAGGGCTGTCCCCAGCCCCAGCAGGGATTGTCCCCAGCCCCAGCAGGGATTGTCCCCAGGGCCGGGCAGGGCTGTCCCCAGGGCCAGGCAGGGATTGTCCCTCCCAGGCAGCAGCGAGGCTCGCTCGTGGCCGGCACTGCCACCTGGTGTCATCCTCTGTTACCCAGGCGGTTCATCTTCAGGATTTTCCAAATAATGTGCTGCAAATCGGTCAGTCAGGTTGGAAAAAGCCTTTAGAGGATCGTGAATTCGGCAGCACGAACCCCTGTCCCCGGTGTCACATCCAGGGAACGGAGTGGCACCTCTCCCACAGCTCTGAGTGACCAGAGCTGAACTCTGCGCCCTGACAAGGGAGTCAGGGCACATCAGCCACGTTTAAACACAACAAACTCCAGGAAATTATATTTTTTATTTCCATTTTCCAAGTTTCAATCAGAATTTCGGCTTCAAAAATAAATGAAGTAACTCACGGGATAACAAAACAGCGACCCTAAGCTACAGCTCCACAGGGGAAACTCCAGGATACATCTTGACCCATTAAATATTGCCCCTCTTCTCCAACAGCAGCTGCAAGGAGTAAAAAATTTCACCCTCAACAGCATCCAAGAGATTGCTGGGAGTACAGGAACAGACTAGAAAAACTCAGCTTTCCTATTTCCAATGATACCAGGATAGCAAAACAGAGAATTGAAAAATATTTACAAATGTATCTACAAGACACGGCTACAGTGCTCCCAGGATGCTCCAAGGCTCTGGAATTGCTCCTCCAGGCAGGAGCAGATGTCCCCCAGTCCTGCTCCAGTTAAGAGCCATCCTGCTGGTCCTCGATCTTGGGGGCCAGGTAGTACTTGAGGTGTCCCATGTCAGCGATCTTGTACTCCACAACTGGGGGAGAGAATGGAAAATGGATGTTCAGAGGGTTCTACAGAAAATCCAGCCTCAAACTGCAGTTCTGCCCAGGCACTCACCCAGAGGAACATCTGCAGACATGCTGAGTGTCACCGTGGGGGACAGGGGGGTGGCTTTGGTGAAGAAGTTCAGGTACCTCAGGGCGAAGGTCAGCTGCACGGGCTCGTTCATCTCTATTGTAACCTGGCAGGATTGCAGAGGGCTCCAGCAGGGCTGCTCCCACCTGCCCAGCTCTGCTGCAGCTCCGGGGGAACGCTGGGGACCCGGGGACCCCATAACCCAGCACAGGGAGCTGTCCCTGGGGACTCGGGGACCCCATAACCCAGCACAGGGAGCTGTCCCTGGGGACTCAGAGACCCCATAACCCAGCACAGGGGGACTCGGGGACCCCATAACCCAGCACAGGGGGACTCAGGGACCCCATAACCCAGCACAGGGGGACTCGGGGACCCCATAACCCAGCACAGGGAGCTGTCCCTGGGCACTCAGGGACCCCATAACCCAGCACAGGGAGCTGTCCCTGGGCACTCAGGGACCCCATAACCCACCACAGGGGGACTCAGGGACCCCATAACCCACCACAGGGAGCTGTCCCTGGGGGCTCAGGAACCCCATAACCCACCACAGGGAGCTGTCCCTGGGCACTCAGGGACCCCATAACCCACCACAGGGAGCTGTCCCTGCTCCCTGCAGGGTGGCACTCGGTGACCTCCAAAAAAGCCCTTTCCAACCCCAAATCCAGGATCCCCCTGAGCCCTGCAGGCCCCACTCACAGCCTCCTCCTCCTTGTCCACGTTGCTGGTCTGGGACAGTTTGATGTTGCCGTTGCCCAGCTCGCCGTTGGCAGAGAACTTGACGCCGTCCTTGGCGCAGGAGATGACCACGGCGTCCCCGATGTGGCTCAGGTCCCGGCAGATGCGCGCGAACTCCGCCGAGGGCATCTTCACCACGCAGCTGTACTCCTGCTCCTGGGGACAGGGACAGCCTGGCAGGGCTGGGAACAGCCAGGGACAGCCACAGGGACAGCCTGGCAGGGCTGGGCACCCATGGTGACACTCACAGGGACAGCCTGGCAGGGCTGGGTACCCATGGTGACACCCACAGGGACAGCCACAGGGACAGCCTGGCAGGGCTGGGCACCCATGGTGACACCCACAGGGACAGCTGCCAGGACTGGGAACACCCAGGGACACCCACAGGGACAGCCTGGCAGGGCTGGGTACCCATGGTGACACCCACAGGGACAGCCTGGCAGCCCTGGGGCACTCAGTGACACCTACAGTGACACTGTGCCACCCCTTGGGCACTCCTAATGACACTGTGCCACCCTTTGGGCACTCTCAGGGACACTCACATTGCCACCCTGCCACCCCATGGGCACTCCCAGGGACACTGTGCCACCCCTTGGGCACCCACAATGCCACCCTGCCATCCTTCTGGCACTCCCAGTGACACCCACAGTGCCACCCTGGCAGCTCCAGGCCTGTCCAGCTCCCAAGGCTGTTGTGTTCCCGGATGTGATGTGAACCCAGTTCCACACCAGTGCCACCAGTGACCCAAGCTGTTCCTTACTGGGATTCCCAGCTGCTCCACATCGAGATCCATCAGCTTCATCTCGTAATCAGAAACCTTCTCCTGGTCTGGGGAAGCAAAGCTCAGTGACACCAAATGACAGAGTGACAAACACCAACAGCACTGCTGCCACTCCCCACTCCCTCCAGGTACAACCACCTCAATAACAGCAGTAGCATTTCCCTCTGTTCCCTTAGGGCTGGAACTCTGGGAATGTCCTAAAAGCTTTTTACAGGCTCTAAGGGTACAGTCAAACCCATCTGTGTGCAGCCTGGAAAAGCCTTCCTCTCACAAAGGAAGCATTTATAATATTTAATATTTTATAACTTGATCAAGTTCCAATCTCCAGACTGTTCCAAGAATCAGGTGTCCCCTCCCACCCCTGCAGGACCCACTGCCATTCCCTCCCTCCTGCATCCCTGTGGCTCCTGGAGCTGCCTGAAACACAGCCCAGCAACAAAGGATTTCCCAGTTCCCACTCACTGGGTGTCTCGAACACCAGCGCCAGGGTGTCGGCGTTGTCCTCGGCCCGCAGGGTGATGATGTCCTCGTTCCCTGCACACTTCAGGATCTTGGACATGCTGCAGGGACAAAGGCAGGTCACTGACAGGCCTGGGAGCTGAGAGCAGGAGGGGATGGGATATTACAGTGAACGGGAAAAGCAGGGGATTGGGAGACCCCCCAGCCTCCCTGGCTGATCTATTCCAGTGCTTGGTCACCCTCAAAGTTCTTCCACGTACACGGGGTGGAACCTCCCGTGATCAGCTCCCGCCTGTTCCTCTTGTCCCACGGCTGGGCAGATCCTGGATCCAGCCTGACCCCTCCCATGGATATTTATACACAGAAATGATTTCTCTCTCTCAGCAGTCTCCTCAGCCTTTCCTCAGAACGGACACGCTCCAGGCCCCTCATCTTTGACCCGCTCCGTGTCTCTGCCCTGCTGCACAACCCAGAGCTAGGCACAGCACTCCAGAAGCGCCTCACAGGGCTGACCAGGGGGGCAGGAAGGACCCCCTCGCGGACCCGCTGGCAGCGCTCATGCTGCCGCTGCCGAGGGTTCCGTGGGCCCTTCCCAGACGGCGGCAGAGTTCAAAGCTGCCGCCGCTTCCCCACCGGGGCCATGGCGGCCCGCGCTGCCTTTTCCCGCCACTTGGCGCCGGCAGTGACGTCACGGCCGCGACGCGCCCCGCGCGCGCCGCGAAAAAACGGCGCGAGAGCCGTGAGGGGAATGGGGGGGGACAGAGAGAGAAAAGGGCTGAGGGGGCTCCGAGCGCCCCCGGGACCCCGCACACCTCCGGAGCACCCCCCACCCCAACACCTCCCCTCACACCCCCTTCCCCGGCAGCCCCCGCTGCCCTGAGCGCCACAGCCCCCCGGGCCTGCTCGGCCGCCCCATGGCAGCGCCCCAGGAGAGCGCGCTGCCGGCTGACCTGGACAGGTTGACGCCCATGGCGATGTTGCGGTCGCAGCGGTAGGTGTCGAAGCCCTCCGACCGCAGTGTGAGCTGCACCAGCGAGACGTGCGAGGAGTCCATGCTCTGCAGGCTGATGCCGCCCGAGCCCAGGTCCCAGCAGGCCTCGGTGATGAGGTCCTTGAGGGCCTCCAGCACTCGCTTGAGCACCGAGCCCTGCACCCAGCCGCGCCTCGAACATCTTGGCAGCACCAGCGGGAGCGGCACAGACGGAGCCGAAAACGGAACAACCGAAATACAGCGAGGCGGCCCGCCAAGCCCCTTTTATGCACTCTGCCGCCCCGCCCACCGCCGTGCGGCAGCCAATCACCAGCGCCGCTCTCCTCCCTTAGCCCAACCCCCTCTGAGCTCACATACAGGGCCCAGCAGCACTCCGGCCAATCACAGCACCGCTCTTCCCCTTAGCCCCGCCCCTCCGTGCGGCGGGAGCCAATCACCGCGCAGGTTACAGAGGCCCGCGTCCTGCCTTGCTGCGCAGCGATGGCGGCAGGGCCCGTTCCCTGCAGCGCCGCCGGTGCCGCACGCGGGGTCTGGCCGTACGGACGGCTCGGTGGCGCGCCTTTCCTCGGGCACCGTGTGCTGACCGAAAACCGGCCATAACACAAACCCGCTTGTGCCTAAACACAAACCCCTCACGCTTCTCGGAGCGCCCGGGGACTTTCCCGCGCCACACATCATGGCGCCCTCCTCCATCCGGGTACACCTGGGCGCCGCCATGCCTGACCCCAAAGCCCCGCCCCTCGCCTATCCCACGCCTCCCATTGGCCGCCGTCGCCGCGGGCACGCCTGGGCGCGGCCACCCCCCGCGCGCCCCGGCCCCGCCCCCTCCGGCCTATTGGTGGGCGGCGGTTTGGCCGGGGCGGTGTCGCCCCCTGGCGGCGGCGGCGCGGCGCGGCGGGTCCGGCATGAGCGAGGCGCGGCTGCGGCCCGGGCGCGGCCCCGGCGGGGCCCGAGACCCCCAGGACAAGGCAGGGAGCGGGCGCGGGGGGCCTCAGGGCACGGGGGGCACCGGGAGAAGCGGGCGGCACCGGGGGGAGCGGGGCCTGCACGCCCTGCGCCCCGCGGGGTCCCGGCGGCCCGCGGCGAGGCCGCTGTGAGGGCCCCCGCGCTCGGGGAGCTGGGCCCGGGCTCGGGGGATTCGCTCGGGGAGCAGATCCCGTCCCCGGGGCTGTTCGGAGCGGGGCTGGGCGTGGAGCGGGTTTGGGCAGGGCTCAGGTGGGGACAGCGCGGTGCTGCCAGGCCGGGCCCGGGGCACGATCCAAACCTGCCCTGAATCATCCCCAGGGAATGACGGGGACAGGTTAAAAACCTGCCCTGGGACCCCCTGAATCACCCCCAGGGAGTGATGGAGGGTTAAAAACCTGCCCTGGGATCCCCTGAATCACCCCCAGGGAGTGATGGAGGGTTAAAAAACCTGCCCTTAGGGATCCCCTGAATCATCCCCAGGGAATTAAAGGGGTGTTCCAAACCTGCTTTGGGTTCGGGATGTCCTAAGTCATCCCTAAGGAATGATGGGGTGGGGTCCAAACCTGCCTTGGGACCCCCTAAATCATCCCCAGGGAATGACAGCGGGGTTCTAAAACTGCCCTTAGGGAAGGGTTTGGTACCTTCTAAATCATCCCTAAGAAATGACAGGGGGGTTCCAAACGTGCCTTGAGGAAGAGTTTGGGATGTCCTAAATCATCCCCAGGGAACGACAGGGGGTCCAAACCTGCCTTGGGACCCCCGAAGCCATCCCCAGGGAATGACAGATGGGTTCCAAACCTTGAGAAACCTTGGGGAAGGGTTTGGGACCCCCTAAATCATCCCTCGGGAATGACAGGGGGGTTCCAAAGCTTGCCTTGGGGAAGGGTTTGGGACCCCCGGAATCATCCGCAGGGAAGGAGCTGGGGGTCCCCAACGCCTCAGATTCCCTCGGGGAAGGGTTTGGCCCCTCCTGAGCCACCCCCAGGGAATGTCCCGCTGTAACGAGGGCTGGCGTTGCCCTTCTGCAAAGGGAGAAGTTTCATTTTCCTTAAGGAGAGGCTCCGTGTCCCCGTGCCATCCTCGGGGTTACTCCGTGAATCATTTGTCACCTTTGCCATCTCTGCTGCTGCTGCGCCCTCCCCGAGAGGAGGGACGGGAGAACTTTGTAAACAGCGTTCGCAGGGAGCGGAGCTGCCCCCGAGGAGGTTTAATGCTCTCCCCTGGGACTGCTCCATCGGCCCCCGGCAGCACAAATCGATGTTTTCTCCATTAGTGCATGGGGGGTGCAGCTCTGAGCAGCACGGAATCATCAGGCAGGGCACTTCTGCAATTTTAATGCGATTTAAATGCGATTTTAATGTGATTTTAATGCCAGTTAAACACCTGCTGGAGGCTGCACGGGCAGGTCTGGGGGAATCTCGTGGTGCTGATGTGGTCAGGGACAGAAGTGCTGGGAATTGTCACCCTGGGGTGGCTCTGGGGGCTCTGCCTCCCTCCAGATGTGCACGGGGTGGGACCTCGAGCTGTGCTCATCCCAGCTGGGATTTGCTGTGCAGCAGAAAACCTTCAGGGAGCTTTATATTCCATTTTTGTGCACCGGGATGTGGAGGATTGGCAGGGCTGGTGCGCAGCTAACGGGCTGGGCCAAGCTGGGATTGGGTTCAGTTGTCCCTAAAGGAGCTCACAGGACAATCCTGTGTCCCTAAAGGAGCTCACGGGACAATCCTGTGTCCCTAAAGGAGCTCAGAGGACAATCCTGTGTCCCTAAAGGTCCCACAGGACAATCCTGTGTCCCTAAAGAGGACAATCCTATGTCCCTAAAGGTCAGAGGACAATCCTGTGTCCCTAAAGGAGCTCACAGGACAATCCTGTGTCCCTAAAGGTCACAGAGGACAATCCTGTGTCCCTAAAGAGGACAATCCTGTGTCCCTAAAGGTCACAGAGGACAATCCTGTGTCCCTAAAGGAGCTCACAGGACAATCCTGTGTCCCTAAAGGTCACAGAGGACAATCCTGTGTCCCTAAAGAGGTCAGAGGACAATCCTGTGTCCCTAAAGAGGACAATCCTGTGTCCCTAAAGGTCACACTGGACAATCCTGTGTCCCTAAAGGAGCTCACAGGTCAATCCTGTGTCCCTAAAGGTCCCACAGGACAACCCTGTTATCTCCAGCCCCGTTTCCATGTGCTCTGAGCCTCCTGAAGGTCTCCTCTGGCATTTCCTTCCAGCTGCTCGCCCTGGGGTGTCCTCAGCAGAGCGAGGGAGCCTCCAAGTGAACCTCGGGAGGAGGAAAACACAGCAGGGAACCGTTCCCAGGCAGCAGGAGCTGCTCCTGTGAGGGGCTGAGCGCGATGCTGTGTCACAGGAATGGCAGAGAATTCCCCAAAAGTGCCAGAATTCCCCAAAAGTGCCAGATGCAACAGAGAATTTCCCAAAATTTCCAAGGGCAGCTGTGGGGAGGTTTCCTGTCCCTCAGCCCTTGGTATGAGGAAAAATGAGGGGTTTTTTCCTCATTATGAGGAAAAATGAGGGAGTTTTTCCTCGTTATGGGGAAAAAATGAGGGTTTTTTTTCCTTCATTATGAGAAAAATGAGGGTTTTTTTTTCCTTCATTATGAGGAAAAATGAGGGTTTTTTCCCTTTGCTCTGAGGAAAAATGAGTTGGTTTTTTTTTTCCTCGTATGAGGAAAAATCAGGGTTTCCCCCCTTCGTTATGAGGAAAAATGAGGGGTTTTTTTCCTTCATTATGAGAAAAATGAGGGTTTTTTTTCTTTGTTATGACAAAAAAATGAGTTTTTTTTTTTTTCTTCGTTATGAGGAAAAATGAGTGGTTTTTTCCTCATGAGGGAAAATTAGGTTTTTTTCCTCATTGTGAGAAAAATGAGGGTTTTTTTTCTCTCGTTATGTTTTGGAAAATTCTGTGTGAGCTCCTGGGGAGCTGAGGGTCGGAAGGCAGCGGCCTTGGCGTGCTGCAGCCTCTCACTTCTGTCCTCCTGAGCACCAAAATAACCTTTTCCTGCAGGAAGCTCTGGGCTGAGCTGCTTGTTCTCCTTTCAGCAGATGGAAATGTCTGTGCAGGCTCCAGCTCCACCTGCCTGGGGCGCCCCGGGCCCTCCTGTCCCTGTGGTTCTGCCCAGAAACGCCCCCAGAACCAGCAGAACCCTGCCCAGAGCATCCAGAACATTCCAGCTCTGGGAGGAGCCCTGGAGGTTGGAGAGGGGATGGGAATGGGGCAGTTTCCCCCGTGGAAATCAAGAATTAAAGCCCTTGGTGGAAAATATTGAGGTTTTCATCGCAGGTTAAAAAGGGGAGAGGAATGGGGCAGTTTCCCCCATGGAAATTAAGAATTAAAGCCCTTGGTGGAAAACGTTGGGGGTTTCATTACTGAGGTTACAGAGGGGAGAGGAATGGGGCAGTTTCCTCCTTATAAATTAAGAATTAAAGCCCCTTCTGGAAAATATTGAGGTTTTCATGACTGAGGTTAAAGAGGGGAGAGGAATGGAGCAATTTCTCCCATATAAATTAAGAATTAAAGCCCCTTCTGGAAAACATTGGGGTTTTCATGACTGAGGTTAAAGAGGGGATGGGAATGGGGCAGTTTCTCCTGTGGAAATCAAGAATTAAAGCCCTTGGTGGAAAACGTTGGGGATTTCATTACTGAGGTTACAGAAGGGAGAGGAATGGGGCAGTTTCCTCCTTATAAATTAAGAATTAAAGCTCCTTCTGGAAAACATTGAGGTTTTCATGGCTGAGGTTGAAGAAGGAAGAGGAATGGGGCAGTTTCCCCCATATAAATTAGGAATTACAGCTCCTTCTGGAAAGCACTGTGGTTTTCATGGCAGAGGCCGCAGGGTTTGTGTTAATGAAGTTAATTGCATTTGCTTTGATGCTGCAGAGGTGAGAGCAGAGGTGCACTTGGTCCCCCCTGTTCCAGCTGCCTGAAGAAGCAGCTCCGTTTCCCTTTCCAGCGTTTATTTTGTAACATTTTCTGTCCCAGCTCTTGGTGAAAACCGGGCAGGGAGCCTGAACCAAGCAGAGCCTGGCTGCAAGGGGAGCACCTCAAAAATGGCATTTTTGGGGCTGATTTCACCTGCCAGGTCTGTGCTGGGCCGAGGATTTTTGGCAGGCTCGTTCCCATGGCAACTGAGATGGTGGCTGGGTGTCTGTGTGACAAAAAGCATCTCAGAAATGAGATGAATGAGCAGAAATGTCTCCCCAGCCTCTGGGGGGAGTGCAGTTGTTTAAAGAGAGCTCAGACCAAGTCAATGTTCTGTGTATCTTTCCTTCAGGGTGCTGTTGACAAACGCTGCTCAGAGCTCTGGGTTTCATGGATGGAAAGAAGGAAAAGTGAGCAGGAATCTGGATTTTCCCAGCTCTGCTTCACAGGAGAGGCAGCCCTGGCGGAGATTTGGGGTTTTGCTCTTTCTCCTCATCGTGCCTTGTGCAAAAATCAGGGAATTGGGATAAATCCCCCGCCCTGGTTCTATTCCTGCATTCCTTTTCTCAAGTTCTGGAGCTCTGCATCACCCCTGACATCACCCAGGTGTTTTCAGCTGCCTCCACCTGACAGAGCCTCCCTGTCCCTGTCTGATTCCAGGGCCTGGCCTGCAGCCACTGCCACGTCCCAGCTTTATTAAATCAATTTATTAATTATTCCAGGGGGAGTAATTACCTTTTCCTGCTTTAAACAAGGGAGCAGCTGCAGCCTTGCTGAGCTGCAGCACCCCCAGCGCGTTCGGTTGTTTTGGAGCTGTGCAGACAATGAGCCTTCATCCCCTGGAGCCTCATTGTTTGCAGAGCTGCCAGCATCTGTCAGCTCAGCTCCCCCCGAGCTGTTCCTGCTGCCAGAGTCACTTTGCAGAGGCCACGGGCTCTGCCTGGCTCCCCAGGGAGTGGCTTTTCCTTCCTCCCCTTCCTCCAGGAGCGGGATGGAGCTGGAATCGTGGAGCTCTGGGCTTGGCTCTGCTCAGGGGCTGGGGCACAGGGAAAAGTGGCCCTGGGAAGAGCCAGGCCTGCCCTAAATGCCCTCCCCAGCCCCGGCCAAGCTGCCCCTGCTGGGTTTGCACAGGAGTTTGCCAGGGCAGGCTGTCCCTCTGCAGCTCCTGCTGCCCTCAGGGGATGCCTGGCCAGGGTGATAAGCCATCCTCTTCCTCCTCGGCTGCCTGGGGATCAGCTCAGGGTTATTTTTAGTGTCCTCAAGCAGCCAGCACTTCCCAAGCCTGTCTGCAAGCCTCGAGCCTGCCCACTTGGAGACCTTTCCTCTGCTAATTTGGGCAGTGCTGCATTCCCTGAGACCGGCCTGGGCACCGGGACCTTGTCAGAATTCCTGCTAACAAGGCCTGGAGCACTTGGAGATGGTCATGAATCAACCTGGAGGCATCTGTGGCTGTGCAGGGCCTGTTCTGTGCCTGCTCTGAGGCTGAGGGGCCAACAGAGCCCTCCTGGGTGCCCCTGGAAATGTTTCTCATGAGTTACCCCTGGGAAACAGCCAGGATATTTCCTTCTCCTCCCTCTGTGTGGAGGCAGAGTGCTGCTGAGCACTGGGGCCAGCCCAGAGCGGCTGCTGGAGGTGCTTGGCTCTGTCTGTGCTGCAGGAGTCCGAGTCTGAGAACAGGCTGGATGGAGAGACAGCGTCGGACAGCGAGAGCAAGTCTGAGTTCGGGGGCTCCTCCCCAGTGCCCACCTCAGATGACACCCCAGAGGTGCTGAACAGGGCCCTCTCCAACCTGTCCTCGAGGTACAGACACTCCCTGGGCAGGGCTCTGTCCGTCCATCCTGTCCATCCATCCTGTCCATCCTGTCCATCCATCCCTGTCCATCCATCCTGTCCATCCCTGTCCATCCATCCTGCATCCTAACACTCCCTGGGCAGGGCTCTCCGTCCATCCTGTCCATCTATCCTGTCCATCCATCCTGTCCATCCCTGTCCATCCATCCTGTCCTAACACTCCCTGGGCTGGGCTCTGTCCATCCTGTCCATCACTGCCCTGTCCATCCATCCCTGTCCATCCTGTCCATCCATCCCTGTCCATCCATCCTGTCCATCCATCCTGTCCGTCCATCCTGTCCATCCATCCCTGTCCATCCCTGTCCATCCATCCTGTCCATCCTGTCCATCCCTGTCCATCCTGTCCATCCTGTCCATCCATCCTGTCCATCCCTGTCCATCCATCCTGTCCATCCATCCTGTCCATCCATCCCTGTCCATCCATCCCTGTCCATCCATCCCTGTCCATCCCTGTCCATCCATCCTGTCCATCCATCCCTGTCCATCCTGTCCATCCATCCCTGTCCATCCATCCCTGTCCATCCATCCTGTCCATCCATCCCTGTCCATCCATCCCTGTCCATCCATCCCTGTCCATCCATCCTGTCCATCCCTGTCCATCCATCCTGCCCTGTCCATCCTGCCCTGTCCCAGCAGGAAGGCAGTGCAGGTACCACAGCCAGGGCCCGTCCCCTCGTGCAGAGCAGTGTGGAGAGGGGGAATGGTTCCCATTTCATGGGACTTCATCCTGCAGCTGCTCCAGGGGCTGGGGGAGCTGCAGAGCAGGAGCAGGGGCTGCCCTGGCCCACCTCAGTGCCCTGGGGGTGCTCAGCTCTGCATCCAGTGAGGCTGAGCTGCTGCAGCCGGGCCTTTATCAGCACTTGGAGCTCTCTGTGCACCACAGGGGAAATTTGGGGTTTGCAGGGCTCAGTTTCCTTCCTGTGCACACAGAGAGCAGAGTTTGTTGGGCTGCTTTGCTCTGCCTTGCCTTGCTCTGATGTTTTCCTTTTCTCTGGCCCAGATGGAAGAACTGGTGGGTGAGAGGGATCCTGACGCTGGCCATGATCACCTTCTTCTTCATCATCATCTACCTGGGCCCCATGGTCCTGATGACAATAGTGAGTGCTCCAGGGACGTGTCCTGGCCCTCCCTGCTGCAGGGGGAGCTTGGGGGAAGCTCCAGAGATCCTGGGTTCCTCTGCCATGGAGGAAACCTGGGGGGAATCTGCTGGTCAGGGCTTGGTGGTGTGCGGAGGGGAGGGGAGGGAGAAACAACATCCCAGGTGGGACTGGGAGGGAAAAGTGGGATTGGGAGGGAAAAACTCCACCCAGAGTTTGCCAGGTGGGATTGGGAAGCTCCTGCAGGGCTGGCGGAGCTGCTGGAGGAGCTGGGGCTGTGCAGGTGCCAGGAGCTCTGCAGGTGCCAGGGGCTGTGCAGGTGCCAGGGGCTGTGCAGGTGCCAGGGGCTGTGCAGGTGCCAGGAGCTCTGCAGGTGCCAGGAGCTCTGCAGGTGCCAGGGGCTGTGCAGGTGCTGTTCTGTCTCCTGGAGGGCAGAGGTGCTGCCCCAGGGGCTCCATGCCTGCTGTCCTTGCTGTGCAGGTGATGTGTGTGCAGATCAAATGCTTCCACGAGATCATCACCATCGGCTACAACGTGTACCACTCCTACGACCTGCCCTGGTTCAGGACCCTCAGCTGGTGAGTGAGGGCACCCACCTGGGCACTTACCTGGGCATCCACCTGGGCATCCACCTGGGCTCCCACCTGGCTGCTCACATGGGGAAGTGCTGGCCAGACACTTCCAGCTGTGTATAAATTAAATTATTTCTTCCCCGCCCAGGTATTTCCTGCTGTGTGTGAATTATTTCTTCTACGGGGAGACGGTGACCGATTATTTCTTCACGCTGGTGCAGAGGGAGGAGCCGCTGAGGATCCTCAGCAAATACCATCGCTTCATCTCCTTCGCCCTCTACCTCACAGGTGGGCACGCCTGGGCACACCTGGGCACACCTGGGCACACCTGGGCACGCCTGGGCTGGGGAAATCTGCCCACAGTGCAGGAAATCTCCTCTGCTCCCCAGGGATGCAGGAAGCTACAAACCTTTCCGTAGTAGTGGGAAATCTTTACAATGAGGAGAAAACCCCCAAATCTTTATATATTTAATATATTTATAGTTGTTATTTTTATTTAAATATAAATATTAAACATATAAAAATAAAAATATATATTTTATTTAAAAATATATATAGTATATAAAATATTTGAAATGTATACTTATTAATTATTTAAATAGAAACAATACTTTACTCAAACACATATTTTCTATTAAAAAACCATAATAAAACCTATAATAATGAAATATAACAAAGTATTATTTGATTCCCCAGCGGCTGTGCAGTGCAGTGGCCCCGATGCTGTGTCCTGCAGGGCAGAGGTGCTGCCCAGCAGGGATCTGGGCTCTGGCTGCTGCAGGCACCGTGCAGCTCTGACTGTGCTCCTGTCTCTCCTCAGGGTTCTGCATGTTTGTGCTGAGCCTGGTGAAGAAGCACTACCGCCTGCAGTTCTACATGGTGAGCTTCAGACTCATGTTTTAGTGAGGTTAAAATTCAGGGCCTGGTGAGGTTAAAGTTCAGGTCTTGGTAGGTTAAAAGTCAGGGTCTGGCAAAGTTAAATCCAGGGTCTGCTGAGGTTAAATTTGGGGTTTGGTGAGGTTGAATTTGGGGTTCAGTGGGTCAGTCAAACCCAGCTTTCCTGCTCAGATCTGCCTCCAGCCCTGAGATGTTCCTGGGGGCTCCCAGGCCACAATAACTCAGCACCAGAGAACTCGTCCTGCTTCTCTGGCTAATTAACAAACAGATAATAAACCAATGAATGAGCTCTGTGAGGGTGCTGTCCTCTCTTACAGTTTGGCTAATTAACAAACAGTCAATTAATGAATGAATGAGCTGTGTGAGGGGTGCTCTCTTGCAGTTTGGCTGGACCCACGTGACGTTGCTGATCGTGGTCACCCAGTCCCACCTCATCATCCACAACCTGTTTGAAGGCATGATCTGGTGAGTTTGCCCTGGTTTGGGTTGTGCAGCCTGAAAAAATCTGGGTTTTCATAGAATCCTTCTGTGCATTCTATTGTATTGTATTCTATTCTATTATTATATGATATACTCTGCTGTCCCTCAGGTTCATCGTGCCCATCTCCTGTGTGATCTGCAATGACATCATGGCCTACATGTTCGGCTTCTTCTTCGGCCGCACGCCGCTCATCAAGGTTTGGGTTTGGGGCAAAAAGGGGGATTTAGGGGCAAAAAGGGGGATCTGGGGGCAAAAATGCGGATTTGGGCTCCCTGGGGCTCCCCCAGCTCTGCTCTGGGGCCTCCATGGGGCTGAAGCAAGTCTCCAAATTAAACCTGCATCCCACTCTTTGAGGCTGAAATTTAACTTAATTTAATTTTCTTCAATTTTATTGATTTTTATTGAATTTTTGATAATTCAATTAAATTAATTTTGTTTTATTTTATGAAATTAAATCATCAAACCACTGAGGTGGGAAGATGATTGAGGTCCAGCTGTTGCTGTAGAGATGGACACAACCCTTGTTTTTCTAGAACAGTTGAGTTTTTATTGTACACAGCTTCTTTTTAGATGGTGTTAGAAGGCACTGTGTTTGAATTTATCAGGTTAGTAAATGATTGAAACTTAGTGTCTTGATTGGTAAATAATAATGGTTAGTGACTATGTAATATAATGTAGATATAATAATATATCATGATAATGGTTACTGTATATGTTTATTAAACTTTCTTTATGGATTTTCATGGAATAGATTTCTTATTTTTATAGGTGAAAATCGTTTTTCTTACAAGAATTTTTATTTCTCTGCTCTGTCTCTGGCAGCTCTCCCCAAAGAAGACCTGGGAGGGTTTCATTGGAGGATTTTTTTCCACTGTTCTGTTTGGGTTGCTGGTGAGTGCCCATGGTGGAGCTTCCTCCACTGCAGCTTTTCCTTCACAGGGTGTTCTGTTAAAAAATGCACTCAGGCTTGAGTCTCTGTCAGGTGTTTCACCTTTTCTTACTGCCCAGGTTTGAACTTCTCACACATTTCACCTTTTCTTGCTGACAGGGTTTGAATCCCTCAGATTTTTAACTTCTCTTGCTGCCCTGAATCTCTGTCAGATATTTCACATTTTCTTGCTGACAGGATTGGATCTCTGTCAGGTATTTCAAGTTTTCTTTCTGCCCAGGTTTGAATCTCTGTCAGATATTAAATTTTTCTGACTGACAGGGTTTGAATCTCTGAGCTTTCTCACAGCCTCTCAGAGCTTCCAGAGACAGCTCTGTCTCTGTGTTCAGAGGATAAGTGATTACCACAATTAATCTCCTTAATGAACTGGGATTGTGTGTGGCAGTCACATTTTCTAGAAAATCCCTTTGCCCAGGATTTCTTCTCCTGGGAAGCTGAGAAGCGTCAGAGAAAAAGGAAAATGATTTTATCTCATTGCCTCTCCTATGTTGTGCTGCTTTGGAACGTGGTTGGAGATTGTTTCATTGGTTTTCTGTGAATCGTTTTGATTTATTGGCCAATTGTGGCCAAGCTGTGTGGAGGCTCTGGAAAGAGAGTTTTCATTATTATCACAGAATCACAGAATAATGAGGTTGGAAGAGACCTCTGAGATCATCAAGTCCAACCTGTGCCCTGACACCTCACCCAGACTATAGCACCCAGTGCCATGTCCAGGCTTTTTTTAAACACATCCAGAGATGGTGATTCCACCACCTCCCTGGGAACAGCATTCCAGTGCTCCATTATTCTTTTTAGCCTTCTCTAAGTATTCTTGAATACAGTTTAGTAAAGTATTCTTTATATAATATAGTAAGTTAAAATAATAAATTAGCCTTCAGAGACATGGAGTCAGATCCATCATTCCCACAAACACAATAAGAGCGCTTCCCTCTCCCTCCCCTCCTTGCACAGCCTTTCCCCTGACAAAGCCCTGAGCAAAGCACAAATTCTGCTTTTTCCCCTCTCTCCCTGGAGCTGTCCTACGTGATGTCGGGGGTACCGCTGCTTCACCTGCCCCGTGGAGTTCAACAACGACACCAACAGCTTCACCGTGGACTGCGAGCCCTCCGAGCTGTTCCAGCTGCAGGAGTACAACATCCCCGTGCTGCTGCACTCCGTGCTGGGCTGGGTACGGCTCCTCTGCCCCCTGCCCCTGCTGCTGGGGCTGCCAGCACCCAGGGAGGGCAGGGCTGGGCTCTGTGGGGCCACAGCCAAGGGGGAGGGTGGCCGTGTTTGGAGATCCCAGAGGAATGATCCCAAATCTGCTGGGACATGAACCCAGTGCCAGAGATCCCAAAGGAATGATCCCAGATCTGCTGGGACATGAGCCCAGTGCCAGAGATCCCAGAGGAATGATCCCAAATCTGCTGGGACATGAGCCCAGTGCCAGAGATCCCAGAGGAATGATCCCAGATCTGCTGGGACATGAGCCCAGTGCCAGAGATCCCAGATCTGCTGGGACATGAACCCAGTGCCAGAGATCACAAAGGAATGATCCCAGATCTGCTGGGACATGAGCCCAGTTCCAGAGATCCCAGATCTGCTGGGACATGAACCCAGTGCCAGAGATCCCAAAGGAATGATCCCAGATCTCCTGGGACATGAGCCCAGTGCCAGAGATCCCAAATCTGCTGGGACATGAGCCCACCTGAGCTCCAGCCTGGGCGCAGGGAGCAGGGCAGGCTCTGAAGGAGCAGGGCAGGCTCTGAAGGAGCAGGGCAGGCTCTGAAGGAGCAGGGCAGGGAGCAGGGCAGGCTCTGAAGGTGCTCTGGGTGTGTTTTGCTGCAGAGGACCGTCAGGATGTACCCCTTCCAGATCCACAGCATCGCCCTCTCCACCTTTGCCTCCCTCATCGGGCCCTTCGGAGGCTTCTTTGCCAGCGGCTTCAAGAGGGCCTTCAAAATCAAGGTGAGCATGGGGGTTTTGGGGGGATCATGGAGGTTTTGGGGAGGTCCTGGAGGTTTTTTGGGGGTCCTGGAGGTTTTGGGGAGGGCATGGAGGTTTTGGGGGTGTCCTGGAGGTTTTGGGGGGGTCCTGGAGGTTTTGGGGGGGTCCTGGAGGTTTTGAGGAGGCCATGGAGGTTATGAGAACAGCACGGAGATTTTGGGATGGGCATGGAGATTTTGGGGAGGGAATGGAAGTTTTGGGGAGGAGACACAAAGTGGGTGCTGTCCTTCCAGGCAGTCCCAGAGCTCCAGGGGAAGGGGAAAGGAGCTTTGTTCAGACACAGATAAAATGCTGGAGCAGGATTTGGTTTTTTGACCAAAAGGGAAGAGACCTTAATGTTTTAACTGTGTTATTCCAAACCCTGCTGTGGTGCAGGTGAGGGAAGGAAGACCCAGGCAGGAAATTTTGCAATCTGAGGTTTCCCTTGCAGGCTGGTTTCACATACAAACAGCCTGTGCTCAGTTGGGATGCCTTGAAAGGCAAGGCAGGGTGGCAGCAGATAAACATTTCAAGCATTTGCCTTCCCTGACCTTTGAGCCTCGCTGCCCCTCAGGCTCCAGCAGCTCCATAAAGGAGAAACTTCCAGAAGCAGGGAGACATTAAACCAGATTTCTTTGGAGCTGAGCAGGGCTGAGTGAGGTGTGTGGGGACAGCAGGAAAGCACAGATGCTGGGAAGGGCTCAGTGCCACCCCTCTGCCCTGGCAGGACTTTGCCAACACCATCCCAGGCCACGGGGGCATCATGGATCGCTTCGACTGCCAGTACCTGATGGCCACCTTTGTCAACGTCTACATTGCCAGCTTCATCAGGTAACAGGGCCATGCCATGGCTCAGGAAGGCTGAGCCAGCCCTCTGGTGTTTTATTTTTATTAGGAAACCCCTTGTTTTTACAGCCAGTTATGACACAGGCACACCTCCTGGGTTCTGTACTGTAAAACCTGGCAGGGTTTTATTGGAGGGGTTTTGTTCTGTTCTCTTTGGGTTGCTGGTGAGTGCCCATGGTGGAGCTTCCTCCACTGCAGCTTTCCCTTCACAGGGTCCAGGGTTCTGTTTAAAAATGCAGTCAGGTTTGAATTTCTGTCAGGTATTTCACCTTTTCTTGTTGCCCAGGTTGAATTTCTGGCAGATATTTCACCTTTTTTTTGCAGCCCAGGTTTGAATCTCTGTCAGATATTAAACTTTCCTGCTGTCCTGAATTTCTTTCAGATATTTCACTTTGTTTTTGCTCCCAGGGTTTGAATCTCTCTCAGAGAAATACCTGATTCAAACCCTGTCAGCAAAAAAGGCTCCCAGGGGGCTGGACAGCACAGCAATGAACATTCTGGTGGAATTGCAGCCTTTGCTGACCCTGATTTTGTGTTCCAGGGGCCCCAACCCCAGCAAACTGATCCAGCAGTTCCTGACCCTGAGGCCAGAGCAGCAGCTGCACATCTTCAACACCCTCAAAGCTCACCTGGTGGACAGGGGAGTGCTGGCCAGCCTGGAGGATGCATAGGCAGGAGCTTGGAGCAGGACTGAGGGCACACAGGCCTCCTCCAGGGAGTTCCCTGATTTAAGACAATAACAAGGCCTCATTTCACTGTAACTTTTTCTTCCTTTCTTGGTAAATGTTTGCATTTGTGGTTTATTTTTTTTTTTCTAAATAATATATTTATAGAGCTTTGGTTCAAACGAGCAAACGTTGGGTTTGTAGCTGAGGAGGAGGTGAGGGCTGTCCTGCTCTGAGCCTCCTGCTCGGGGGGCAGCTCTGGAGCCTCCTCCTGTGCTGGGGAATTGTCCCAGGGCAGATTCCTGCCCCTGGGAATCTCCTTGTACAGGGGAGAGGATCCTGTGTGAGCCCACTCCCACTGCAGCTGCTCTCACTGCTGCTCCTGCAGTGCCTCTCACATTCCCTCCCTTCTGTCCTGGCAAATCAGATTTTTGTGGCCACTCAAAGCAGCAGCAGGGCACAGGGAGTGGCAGCTGTGTGTGGGAACGTGGGGGCTTCAGATTCCCCCAGAACCCATGGAAGGAAATGAGATTTAAAGAGCATTGAAGTTTTGTTGAGCAATTCCTGCCAGGTGAGAACAATTTTTAAACACCTTGGTTTGTTTCCCCCATAAATAACCTTTAGAAACCACACTTCTTCATTTCTCCAAGCTTGGAAACCCCACACTGGGATATTTGAAGGAGCCTGGGGAGCAGTTCCCAGGCAGTTTCCTTGCTGCAGCTGGGGGTTTTGTTTTCTTTCAGGGATCATGTCTGTTTGTTACTTGAGTTGTAGAAGTCGTGCTGCTGAGTTTACCAAGGTCTGTGTTGCATTTCAGTCTGGGTTCATTTCTCTGCAGGCTTCTGTCCTGCTTTGCTCACTGAATCTTGTCAGAAGTAGTTTGTACTTTATAGCTGCAGGTTTTATGAAGTACTTTCCTTTATTTTGTCATACTTTTTTATTATTTAAAAATGAGAGAGCCCTAAAGATTGTAAAACTTTCCTTTTTTTTTTCTTTTTTTTTTTTTTTTTGTGACCAGATAGTGAAAATATCCCCATTTACACCTTGTGCAAACATGAGGGGACTCTGATTTTCCTTCTTTCCATAGTTTGTGCATGGGAGAGAGAAACTTTACCTTGTTTTAGCCCAGGGAACGAGTGACAGGGAGAGCTCATGCAGAAATACATTGGACTTTTCAAGCAGTTGCTGCCACAAACCTTCAGCCACACGTGAGCCCTGCACCTGCTTGGCATCAATAGAGAACAAACCACCTGAAAATGCCCCAAATTCAGAGCTTTTCACACCCTGAGTGTGTGTAAATACAGAGCAGAGGTGCCAGCCCCTCTGCTGCATTGCTGTGGGGCTGTGCTGGGCTCTGCTCCCTGGGCAGGTGTTGCATGGACAGCACAGGCTGCAGACAAAGCTCTGCTCTTAGCAAGCATTCCCAATTCCTGCTGGCAAAGTTCTGCCCTGGCCAGTCCAGAACTGGCTTTGGTGTTCATGTGGATTTCTCCTGTGCTTGCCCCCTTCCAGCTGGAATTAGGTTTATTTATTTTCTGTCCACGGAGCAGATTTGGCTGCAGAGGAGAAGGAGGTGCTCCCACCTTGCCCAGGGCAATATTCGGGCTGTGTTTAACGTGGCTTTGCCTGAGGGGCAGTGCCAGGGGCTGCAGCAGCTGGGGCTGCCTGGGTGCTCCTGCCCTTTGCCCAAAGCCCCAGGCAGAAGTGACAGTGTTGATAAATATCCCAAAGCTGTGCTCTGTCCTTAGTGAGAAATCCCCGTGGTGGGTTTTAGTCTCCTGCTCGTCTGCTTTAACCCTTTAGTTCCTCTCCTGCTGTGAGCAGCAGGGCAGAGCTTTGCTGGGCAGGGCTGTCAGTGCTGGCTGTGGGCACTGGAGGGCAAAGCAGCTCCAGGGAGCAGCTGAGGAGCAGCAGCAGCTCTGCCTGTCGTGGCTGCCCTGCCAGAAATGGCCTGGTCAGAAAGGAATTCCCTGATCAGAAAGGAATTCCCTGATCAGAAATGAATTCCTTGATCAGAAAATGTCGTGATTAGAAATGTCCTGATCAGAAATTAATGCTGGGATGAGAAATGCCCTGATCAGAAAATTCTCTGATTAGACAATTCCCTGATCAGAAATTCCCTGATCAGAAATTCCCTGATCTGACATTTCCCTGCTCAGACATTCCCTTATCAGAAATTCCCTGACCAGTTTTATTCCTGCCCCCTCCCTGCAAACCTGGGCTGCTCCTCACGGGCAGAGCTGCCTGGGAAGGGTTTCCTGCATGGAAAAAATCCCTCAAAAGCCATGAAAGAGTGGGAGCAGTGTGGGCAGGGAGGGAGCTGGGGTTTGGGATGGTTTGCAGGTCGTGCAGCTCAGCTCACAGGGCTGGGGAGCCGAGTTGGACCCTGGGTTTGGGATGGAGGGGGGTTAAATCTTGTCCCTCCTCCTGGGACATCCTGCAGGTGTGATCTGAGCCTGGGATGGCAATTTGGGAAGGATGGGAGCTGCTGGCCTGGCTCTGGCTGTTTCTGATGCCCAGGGATGTCCAGGAACCCTGAACTTGGGGAATTTTGGGGACAAAGTGACCCCAGGGACGGGGCAGATCTGCAGGGCTGGAGCTCGGCCTGGCACAGAAAAAGGTTCAGAGCAGGAGAGGGCAGCTGCTGCCAGCTGGGAGCAGGGAACAGGGCCCCCTGTCAGGGTCCCAGGGTGTCCAGCAGCCAGGGAGGTGGCAGTGCCCGTGGGGATGGCACACCGGGCACCCCAAGGTGTTTTCTGGCTTTGGACACGGGTTTGACCCAAAGCTGGGCCAGGCCTGGGGACATCTGGGTGGGAATTGTGCTGTTCCCTGCCTGGTTGTAGCCCAGGTGGGGCTGCAGGTGGGAGCCCCTGCTCAGGGAAGCACCAGAGCTGGGATCAGCCTGGGTTACACAGTCACCAGGGTGAAACTGAATTCCCAGGGTCAAACTCAATTCCCAGGGTGAAACTGAATTCCCAGGGTGAAACAGAGTTACGAGGGTGAAACAGGATACCCAAGATTAAAGAGAATTCCCAGGGTAAACAGAATTCCTGGAGTTAAGCAAGATTCCCAGGATCAAATAGAATTCCCTGGGTTCAGCAGTGCCCCTGAGCTGAGGGCAGCTCTCGAGTGGAGCTGGGATCCTGCAGCATCCCCCGGAGCTCCCAGGGAATGTCCCCTCCAGGGAATGTCCCCTCCAGGGAATGTCACCCTCCAGGAGCCCCTCCTGGGGACAGCTCTGTCCCCAAGGCCCCGTGGCAGCCCTGGTGGCAGCTCTGTGCTCCTGTGCAGCCCCTGCCCTCCAGCCCTGGCTGTTCTTTCTCTGTGCTTTGTTTTTGGTTCCAGTTCTAGCTGCACACGTAGAGTTGCCTTCCTTTGACCGAATGTTCGAATGTGAAATATTGTATATTTTAAAGTATTTACCCTATTTATATACTGTATGTTACTGTTAAATAAATATAAATTCCATTACCTGGGGGCTGAGTTTCATTCGGCGCCGTGGGTGCTCCACGATTTCCAAACTCACATTCCCTATTCCCTGCCCTGGGCTCTCCTTCCTGAGGGATTTCCTGGAGAAAAATACTCAGCAAAATTCTATATTCAGCAGTGTTCAATATTCAGCAGTGTTCAGTGTTCTGGAAAAATGCAGATTCCCTCTGCTTTCCCCCCCATCCTGTGCCAATTTAATCTGCATTTTTAAACCTGGAAAGATGCAGATTTCCAGAGGGAATCCTGCTGTTCTCCTTGCCCAGGCTGGGGCTCATGGGGTGTCCCAGGGCAGGTTTGGGGTGCCTGGGCTGAGCTCAGCTGTGCCCCAGCCTGGGCTGAGCTCTGAGCTTTGCTGGGCCCAGCCTAGGCTGAGCTCTGTGGGGTAACCCAGCCTGGGCTGAGCTCTGTGGGGTAACCCAGCCTAGGCTGAGCCCAGCTCTGGGCTCAGGCAGAGTTTCCGTTCAGGCCTCGTGACATCCTGCCCATGACACAGCTGAGAAAGGGCTGCTCCAGAGCCAGGCTGAGGAAAAAGGGAGCAAAATAGGCAGCTCCTTCAGCTTCTGCAGAGTTCTAATTAAAATTCTAAAATTCAAGTTAAAAAAGAAAAAATCAAAATTAAATTTAAAATGAAAATTAAAAATCAAAACATTAAAATTAAACCATTTAAAAATATTACAATGAAAAATTAAAATAAAATATTAAAACCAAAGCATTAAAGCATTATAAAAAATATTCAAGTGAAAAAGGAGTTGTTCCTGGGAGGGTGAGGAGCCCTGGCAGAGGTGCCCAGAGCAGCCCTGGCAGTGCCCAAGGCCAGGCCGGAGCCCCCTGGGACAGTGGGAGGTGTCCCCCCATGGCAGGGGTGGCCCTGGGGGGGCTTTGAGCTCCCTCCCAACCCACTCCCCATCTCCACCGCCCCTTGGTGCTCACCCCTCTGCTTTCCACGTCCTTTCCTCCCCGCTCCATCCCCATCTGGCTGCAAAGGAAAAGCCAAACCCAAAGCGCCGGTGCCACCCAGGGGTGCCCAGGACGGGCCCGGGCGCCACCCTGGGCTCACCCCGAGCTCTGCCCCTCCCCAGGGCACCCCCAGGGCCCCGGGCCGGGCTGTTCCTGCTCGGGGCAGCTCTGGGAGCACACGCAGAGCTGCTGACACCACCGACACCACTTCCTCAAATGCCCCGAGCGGCGCCCGGGGAGCGGCCCCGGGCTGGGCTGGCGGCCCCCGGGCCTGGGCAGGGGACAGGGGGCGAGCAGGGCTGGCACCAGCGGGGAGCACGGCTGGGCAAGCCAGAGCTGGGCAGGAAAGCAGGGCAGGAAAGGACTTTTATGGGGTTTTTGCTGCTCTCAGAGGCAGGAAGCTCGCTGGCAAACCAAGCCTCGCCGAGCCGCTGCTCTTGGTGGGGGGACCCCCACGGGACCATCAGGGCTTGGCTCCAGCCCCTCTCCTAAACGAGCTCACCTTGAGGAAAGAGGAAAAAAAAAGAACTTTCCTGACCCAGCATGTCCCTCAAGCTGCCACGGAACTGGGATTTCAACCTGAAGATGGACGCTGCAAAAATAGGTACGGTGAGGGCTCCTCCGTGAGGGCTCCTTGGTGAAGGCTTCTTCATGAGGGCTCCTCTGTGAGGGCTCCTCCGTGAGGGCTCCTTCATGAGGGCTCCTCTGTGAGGGCTCCTCCATGAGGGCTCCTCCGTGAGGGCTCCTTCATGAGGGCTCCTTCATGAGGGCTCCTCTGTGAGGGCTCCTCCGTGAGGGTTCCTCGATGAGGGTTCCTTTGTGATGGCTCCTCCATGAGGGCTCCTTGGTGAGGATTCTCCCATGAGGCCTCCTCCGTGAGGGCTCCTCTATGAAGGCTCCTCCGTGAGGGCCCCTTGGTGCCCCTCCATGAGGGTTCCTTGGTGCCCCTCCATGTCTGCAGGGCCCGGGCAGGCCTGGGGGGGGGCCCTGAGCCCGAGCCCAGCTCAAATTTTGGCTCAGTGGCCCCTGGTGCCACTTTAGAGACAGAGCAGATGATTTGCAAATGATTTCCAAGAAGATTTGCAAATTTGTCAGTGAGGGATGCTGCGGGAGCAGGGGGACGGGGCTGCTGCCCCACAAAACCTGGGTTTGGGGGGATTTAAACCACTCAGGCCTGTTCTGGTGGCACAAAGGCTCAGGCCCAGGCTGGAGGGAACAGGGGATTTAGGGGTGATGATGATGGGGTGGTCAGGGAGGGGATTTAGAGCTGAGGATGTGGTCAGGGAGGAGATTTAGGGCTGAGGATGTGGTCAGGGAGGGGCTGCAGAGCCCAGCCTGAGCCCAGGCCATCCAAAAATCCACCCTGGGGCTGGGTTTGTCCCTGGAGCAGAGCTGCTCTCTGCCTGGCTGGAATTTCCCGCACAGAAACTTGGATTTCTGTCTGAATCCACTTTTGCCAGAGCGGCCGAGCTGTTCGCTGCACACAGAGCCCCAAGGGAAGGGATGGAAGCTCCAAATGAGCCCTGGGGTGGAGCTCAGTGCCATCCCCACAGTCTGGGGGAGAAATCCCCGTGGATTCACAGAGGCACCCTGCACTCCTCATTCCTGGGATAATTCATATTGTTTTGCCTAGAGCCTGTGGGGCAGTGGGTGAAGGCAAGTCAAACAAAAGGCCAGGGCACACCAAGGGTGTGAGTTTGTGTGAGTTTTTGTGTGACTGTGTGAATTTTTGTGTGAGTTTGTGTGAGTTTTTGTGTGAGTTTGTGTGACTTTGTGTGAGTTTTTGTGTGACTCTGTGTGGCTTTGTGTGTTTGCACTGTCTCCGGGGCTGCTGCGGCTTCGTTTGCAGAAATGTGAAAGTCACATTTGCAAATGTTTGCAATGTTTGCAGATTGCCACCGCCCTCCCTGGCTCCTCGTGGCCTGGGGACACTTCCCCTGCTCCCCCAGCCCTGCCTGGGGCAGCGTTTGGAGAACTGCAAAGAAATTGATTTCAGTGAAACAGAAACTGCCCGGTGAAACCCCTTTTATTGGTTTTTATTGCAGCTCCCCAGCAAAGGGGGTGCCAGGGGGGTCCTGCCCAGGCCTCTCCTGCCCTCCTGCTTTTGGGGCAGCTCTCTGTGCTGGGGGAGGAGGTTTTGGAGGAAATGCCCAACCCCAGAGGCCGCTGGGGCAGGAAACGCTCGGGGGGCTCCCCCAGAGGGGCTCCTGGCCCTGGGGGATTTGGGGAGGGGATGTGGGGACAAATAGAGATTTCCCAGCCCCACAAATGTGAGTTCTGCCCCACTGGGACCACCCCAGAGCAGAACTGGGGCCTCCAAAGCCTCTGGGTCACTCTGCTGTCGCGGCTGCCCCAGGGAGGGTGCAGAAACCCCACGCTCCATGGAAATAGCCCCAAAAAACACCCCCGGCCATGATTTTGTTCTCACTGGGAGGCAGCTGCTCCCACGCAGGGAAAAGGAAGCTCAGCCTGGCAGCCACTGCAGCCACTTCCTCTGCAAACAGAGGAAGAGCGTGGGGCCCAGAGCCTGGCCGTGTCCCTCTGTCCCTGCTCTGTGTCCCTGTGTCCCCACTGAGTCCCTCTGTCCCCACTCTGTGTCCCTGTGTCCCCACTGTGTCCCTGTGTCCCCACTGTGTCCCTCTGTCCCCACTCTGTGTCCCTCTGTCCCTGCTCTGTGTCCCTGTGTCCCCACTGTGTCCCTCTGTCCCTGCTCTGTGTCCCTGTGTCCCCATACGCTGTATCCCTCTGTCCCCGTACCCCGTGTCCCCATACCCATCCCTGTCTCCACACTCCTGTCCGTCTGTCCCCAGCCCGTGTCCCTCTGTCCCCACACTCCTGTCCCTCTGTCCCCAGCCCGTGTCCCTCTGTCCCCACACTCCTGTCCCTCTGTCCCCAGACCGTGTCCCTCTGTCCCCAGACCGTGTCCCTCTGTCCCCAGCCTGTCCCTCTCTCCCCACACTCGTGTCCCTCTGTCCCCAGCCCGTGTCCCTCTGTCCCCACACTCGTGTCCCTCTGTCCCAAGCGTGTGTCTGTCTGTCCCCAGCCCGTGTCCCTCTGTCCCCAGACTGTGTCCCTCTGTCCCCACACTCCTGTCCCTCTGTCCCCAGCCTGTCCCTCTGTCCCCAGCCTGTCCCTCTGTCCCCACACTCGTGTCCCTCTGTCCCCAGCCCGTGTCCCTCTCTCCCCACACTCGTGTCCCTCTGTCCGCAGCCCGTGTCCCTCTGTCCCCACACTCGTGTCCGTCTGTCCCCAGCCCGTTCCCGCAGTGTGATGGCCGCGGAGCCCTCGGCGCTGCCGCGGCCGGACAAGCTGGGCTGGCTGCGCAAGCAGCGCTCCATCGTGCGGAACTGGCAGCTGCGCTTCTTCGTGCTCCGCGGGCAGCAGCTGCTCTACTACAAGGACGAGGACGAGGCCAAGCCCCAGGTGGGGCCGGGACCCCGGGGCTGTGGGGCCGGGGAGGGGTCCCTGCCACGGCAGGGGTGGCACTGGAGGGGCTTTTCCCACCCAAACCATCCTGAGACCCCAGGATTCAATTACATGTATTTTATTTTATGTTTTATTTTATTTCCCCACCGTTTTCTCCATGCCATAACTCACTTTTAGAGTACTCACCACATTTTTTCTCCTTTGGAAAAATTCCAGAGAAAAGTCCCCTCTGCCGGAAAAGCTGTTCTCTCTACAAAATGAAAAAAAAAATTAATAATAATATTTCCCAACTCTATTCTCTTTTGCTCTCTCTTCTTCCACTCCCAACAAGAGCTAAAGGGAGATGAGAAGTGAGATCAAAATAGGGAAGAGCAAAAAGAAGCGGTTTTCTCCTGGTGAGAATTGCTTCAGTGGAAAAAGTGGCATTTACCAAGTGCCCTTACTGCTTTAAAATCCCTGTAGTGCATCTCCACTAATATATCTGTATATTTATATATATATATATATACAAATATATCTGTATATATATACATGAGTAGAGATGTACATACACAAATATATATATACTAATACATCTGTATATATATATACATGAATATATCTCTGTATACATATACACACAAATATATTGGTATATATATAAATGTATATATACAAGTATATCTGTATATCTATATACACACATAAATATAGATATATACATGAGTATATCTCTATATATATCTAGACACAAATATATATATATATCTCCAGGAATATATTGGGTACATATATCTGTGTAAATGATGTCCTGCAAGGCGTGGGAGGGAGGGAGGGCAGAAATCCCAGGATTCCTGGCCTGGCAGAGGTGGCACTCAGGGCTCTGCTCTGTCCTAGGGCTGCCTGGCTCTCCAGGGGAGCTCCATCAACGTGCTGGCCACCAACCCCGAGGAGGGAGGGAAATTCATCTTTGAGATCATCCCAGGTGAGGACGCCCCACTCTGCTCTGTAAATCTTTTGCTCTGTACATCTGTATTTTCAGCTCTGGACATGTGGTTTTTTCTGCTCTGTGAATGAGTATTTTCTGCCCAGTAAATGTGCTTTATTTCTGCTCTGTCAATGCATTTTCCTGCCCAGTAAATGTGTTTCTGTTCCGCAGGGGGGGCCGGCGAGCAGCCGCGGGCGGCGCAGGAGCCCTGCGTGCTCATGGCCAGCTCGCAGGCGGAGCTGGAGGAGTGGGTGAAATCCCTGCGGAGGGCGCTGGGCTCGGCCTCGGGAGGTAAAACCGGGAATTTCTGTCCTGGGAATGCCCCTGGGGGAGTTTGGCTCAGAAATCCCCGAAAATGGGGCTGCAGTGCTGAGGGGAGCCAAGGATGAACATTTCCTGGCTGGCTTCATCTTCCTCTTCAGCCTCCTTTCTCACCCTGAAAATTTTCTTGAGAAAAACTCCCATTCAGGGATAAAGCCTTGAAAAAATGTTGTTTTTTACCTGCCAAACTCCTCACTTTGCTTTTCCTCGGCCTTTTCTTGCTCCCCTGGCCCTGGGGCTGCTGCAAATTGGCAGTGCTGAGGAGATCCAAAGATGAACATGTCCTGGCTGGCTTCATCTTCCTCTTCAGCCTCCTTTCTCACCCTGAAAATTTTCTTGGAAAAACTCCCATTCAGGGATAAAGCCTTGAAAAAATGTTGTGTTTTACCTGCTGATTTCCTTGCTTTGCCCCTGCCTTTTCTTGCCCAGCCCATCCTTCCTGTGAAGTCTGTGAATTCTGTGAATTCTGTGAATTTCATCCTTTCTGCCCCCATTTTTCTGGGCTGGAAAGGGATGGGTTTGTCTGAGCTGGGAGATGGGAGAAGGGTTTTGCCTGGAATGGGAGGTTGAAGAAAGGTTTTTCTCCCTTTTCCTTGGTTCTCCACCCCTGTGAGTGCAGTGAGGAGAGCTGCAGACGCTTTATGTGAAGTTCAGAGTTTGTACCAGCCCAGAGTGTGGAAAGCCCAAAGCCACACCCTGAGCTGAGCTGTGTCCCCAGGGGTGTTCGGGCAGTGCCTGGCACAGACCATGGCCCAGGAGCAGAGGTTTGGGCAGCAGCTGGTGCCCTTGGTGGTGCAGAAGAGCGCCGAGTTCATCCTGGAGCACGGCGTGGCCGAGGAGGGAATATTCCGCCTGCCCGGCCAGGACAGCCTGGTCCGGCAGCTCCGCGACGCCTTCGACGCCGGGGAGAGACCCTCCTTCAGCAGGTGACACCCAACTCCAGGGAAAACCAGCCAGGGCCACCCCCTGAGCCCTGCAGGAACCAGGAACCCTCCACAGGGGTGTGGGGAGGAGAGGGCATCCAGCAGGAACCTTCCAGAAGGGCTTGGGGAGGAGGAGATCCATCAGGAACCCTCCAGAAGGGGTTGAGGTGGAGAAAGAATTCAGAAAGGCTTGAGGAAGAGAGAGGGTCCAGCAGGAACCTTCCAGAAGGGTTTGAGGAGGAGATGGGATCCAGCGAGAACCTTCCAGAAGGGCTTGGGGAGGAGGAGATCCATCAGGAACCTCTCAGAAGGGTTTGAGGAGGAGATGGGATCCAGCGAGAACCTTCCAGAAGGGCTTGGGGAGGAGGAGATCCATCAGGAACCCTCCAGAAGGGCTTAAGGAGGAGATGGGATCCAGCAGGAACCTTCCAGAAGGGCTTAAGGAGGAGAGAGGATTCAGCAGGAACCTTCCAGAAGGGGTTGAGGTGGAGAAAGAATTCAGAAAGGCTTGAGGAAGAGAGAGGATCCAGCAGGAACCTTCCAGAAGGGTTTGAGGAGGAGATGGGATCCAGCGAGAACCTTCCAGAAGGGCTTGGGGAGGAGGAGATCCATCAGGAACCCTCCAGAAGGGGTTAAGGAGGAGATGGGATCCAGCAGGAACCTTCCAGAAGGGTTTTACCTGGAATGGGGAGCTGGGAGAAAGGTTTTGCTTGGAATGGGAGCTGGGAGAAGAGTTTTACCTGGAATGGGAGATGAGAGAAGAGTTTTGCTTGGAATGGGTGATGGGAGAAAGGTTTTGCTCCCTTTTCCTTGGTTCTCCACCCCTGTGAAGGCCGGGACAAGAGCCAGGGTGGTGCTCCAGAACTGCAGCTCCCCCTGGTTAAACGTGGGTGCAGAAAAGTGATTGTGGGCTCCCAAAGCAGGGCAGGGGGGTTGAGGCAGTCCCTGAGGCGGACCCTGCTGGCTCTCAGTGTCCCTTGCTCCCTGCAGGGACACCGATGTCCACACCGTGGCCTCCCTGCTCAAGCTGTACCTGCGGGAGCTGCCGGAGCCCGTGGTGCCCTGGCTGCAGTACGAGGATTTCCTGCTCTGTGGGCAGGCTCTGGAGGCTGACGAGACAAAGGTAGAGCTGCTTTTGGTTTCCTCTTCCCAGCCTTAAAATCAGTTTCAGTGCCAGGGCACGTTCTGAGCTTCAGGGGCCAAGGGCACACAGCAAGGCTTTGGAATCTGAGGAGAGAAAAAAGGGAAAAAATTAAAAAGGAAAACTGCCCCAAAGCCAGTGGGGTTTTCCCAACTTGGCCGCAGGGGATGGTGAATTTTAAAGCTTCAATTTCTGCTTCTCTTTGGGGTTAAAAATGGCCTGAATGTCCTCAAGATGCTGGAGGAGATGAGGCAGGATCAGCTCTTCCCAGAGCTCGGGCTGGGCCGGGGGGGACCCTGCTCCTGCTGGGGCTGCCCCTCCTTGCTGAGCCCTGCCGAGCATCCCATGGAGAGGTGGAGCTCCAAGGGGAGCAAACCAGGAGAACCAGAGTCATGGAGTACCTGAGTTTGGAAAAGATGCCCAAGATCATCAACCAGCACCCCCAGGGTCACCCCCGAGTGCCCCCACACGTGTCTGGAGCTGTCCCAGGGCTGGGGGCACAGGGAGACCCCACACAGGATGGCTGGAGTGAGCAGGAGCGGTTCTTGGCTCCTGTGAACCCTCCTGGAGCTGTTTTTCACCGTGCAGGGCCACCAGGAGCTCCTGAAGCAGCTGTCCCTCCTCCCCAGAGACAACTACAACCTCCTGAGCTACATCTGCAGGTCAGTGCCCTGCACGGGCCAGGGGCAGCTCAGCTTTGGTGCTGGGGAGCAGAAATGGCACCCCAGGGATGACCCTTCCAGGCAGAGCCTCCCTAAGCTGTGCTTTGCTTCCCTTTGAGCCACCAGGTCCTGATTTGGTAGAGGAGAATTCCAGCCCCTGGGAATGTCTGAGCATGAATCCCCACCCTCAAAGTCACCCATAAATCCCTGGGAATTCAAACCAGGTGTAGCTTTCCTGGACAAAAGCCCTGTGCACCAAAACCTCCAGGTTTCCCCAGGGTGGGATTTGAGGAGGGGATTCCCTTCCTTCCTGAGCTGTTTCCAAGGGGAGCAGCTCCTCTTTTATTCTGGTACCAATTCAGTCCTGAGGGTTTCTGTCCTCGTGACTGAGAGGAAGAGCTGGGAGGATGAATCAGGACTTTTTCACCAGGATTTTTGGCCGATCCCACCTCTGAAAAGTGAAATATTTGCTGTGGACTCCTGGCAGGTTTCTCTATGAAATCCAACTGAACTCCAGCGTCAACAAGATGAGTGTGGACAACCTGGCCACAGTGATGGGGGTGAACCTGATCAGGCCCAGGGTAGAGGACCCTGCAGTCATCATGAGAGGTAAAAGGGACCCCTGGAGTGATTTCATACCCTGGAGGATATGGAATATTTTGAGGCATATGGAGTAATTTCAATATCCTGGAGGATATTTCAATTTTGAGGCATCCACAGCCTCCAAATTAAAGATTTTCTGTGGTGGAGCTGAAAGAAAGGCAGAAATGTGCCTGGACACAGGGCAGAGCCAAGCTGTGTGTTTGTTGGGCTGTAAATGTGTTTGTGGTGACAAAAACCCCCTGAGGAACTGACAAAGTGACAAAACCTCCCCTCATGGAGTTCAGCAGACTCAGGGATTTGCTGAGATCATCTCTGAGCTGCTCAGAGCAGGAAGGTGTAAAATCCTTCTGAGAAATGTGGGTGCTCCTTTGCTTTTATGTTGGATTATATATTTTTTTCTTTTACTTAGGCATGGCCTGAGAGGTGTTTTAAAAATTTTTATTCCATTTTTAGTCTTCTGTGAAGGGTGAGATAACACAGATGTTACAATTTACATTATTACAATCAGAAGTAAACTATTTTTAATGACAATATATTATAAGTGGTTTTTACTGTATTAGTTTTGCATCTATGTTGTAAATGTTTTAAAGTCAATAATTTAAAATTATTTTTGTGGGTCTTGTTATAATCTTTTTTAGTTCTGTTTTTAAAAAAGTATTTAGTCTGATTTGTAAGGCTATTTTTTGAAACTTGTTTTCAGTTTTTTCCAACATTTGTCTTATTTTATGGTAGTATTTTTTATCTTAAGGTTTGTATATAGAAGTACACACCATGTGAGTCTTCTGTCAGGTATTGAGAATTTTCCACAAACCCATTTCCCACACTTTTACTCACTCCATTTACTTCATTTGGCTTTTTGGTCCTGCTGGTTTTCTGCCCCACCTCCGTTTCAGCCAGCACAACCCCTGGGGGTGGCAGGGGGGTCCCTGGCTCTGCCCTGAGGGTCTCTGCCCCCCCAGGCACGCCCCAGGTGCAGAAGGTGATGACAGTGATGATCAGCGAGCACCAGAAGCTCTTTCCCCCCTCCAAGGACGTGCCTCCCTCCCCACCTGCCCCCAAGAACGAGAAGAAAGCTCCCGTCCCTCGCAGCTCCGTGGGCTGGGGGGCTGCAGAGGACCCCAGGGGCTCCACCCCAAGGCAGATGGTAAGGCTGGGTTTATTAAATAAATTAATTACTTAACCTACGTTCATTAAATGTGTGGTTAATTGTGGCGGGCTCTGACAGGTCAGAGAGCCCTAAAAGCATTTGCTATTTTTGGGTTCAAAAGCTGTGTCTGTCACCCCTGGAATATTTACATCAGGAAAATGATGTAGATAAACTTTCCACTTTCCTGTGGAAAATCTGCTGTTCTGGGGAATATGAAAACTCCCAAAGCTTTTTGGCCCTAGCACATGAAACCTTTCCAGCTCAGGCTGGTGAGGGGAAAACATTGAGGGTTAAAGGCTTTTCTTCAAAGGGATCCCTGCAAAAATCATACATTTGGTGCAATTCAAAGTGGGTTTTAATGGAAGAGTGTGGCCAGCACACTCCAATGTGCCCTTTGTAAAGCTCTGTGCCCTGGCTGCCCCAGGGCTCTGTTTTGCAGAGGGATCACCCCCATTTCAGCAGCAGCCCTGGCCCAGCTGCCACCTCGAGCGTCCCTGGGGAGGACTCAGAGCCCACGGCCACGCTGGGAACGTGGAAAACCCAACCAAGGAAAAGAACCCAGACTTTACCCAGCAGGAAATCCTTCCTGGCAGCCCCAGGGGACAAGGGCAGGAGTGATGTCCTCACCAGTGACTTCTGGAAGAGCAGCCCACGCCCCCTGGCCTGTGAGGGACACAAGAGAACGTTGTCCCATGATCTCTTCAAGCTGCTGGACCTGCACAGGGCTGCAAGCTGTGACAGCAACGTGGCAGAGAGCGGGGAGGGCAGCGGCTCCAGCCCCAGCCCTGCCAGCAGCGCCTCGGAGAAGGAATTCCTGCCCTGCTTCAGCCCCTGCCACGAGCCAAAGGAGCCTGGCAGCCCCAGCAGCAGCCCTGCTGAGGAGCCCAGAGCTGAGCAGGACAGCAGGGGGTTCCTGCAAGGTGTGATCCACAAGCTGGAGAAGGATTTGGAGGAGCAGAGGAGTGACTACGAGGGGCAGGTGGAAAGGTAACTGC
Organism: Calcarius lapponicus; assembly: GCA_039654755.1. Classification (NCBI taxonomy): domain Eukaryota; kingdom Metazoa; phylum Chordata; class Aves; order Passeriformes; family Fringillidae; genus Calcarius; species Calcarius lapponicus. The sequence continues at coordinate 24,693,070 of JBBFKN010000011.1, forward strand.
AGGAGCAGCTCGTGCTGAGACAGCAAACACTGCAGATCATTCCCCAGCAGGTTCTGCAGGATGTCACAGCAGTGACCCCTGATAAAACACAGCTGTTAGCAGGCAAGTCAGTGTGCTGCACTGCACGAGCTGTGGGTGATGCATTATTCCAACATCAGTGCTCCGTAGCTCTTACACACCATTCAGTGGCACTGCAGTGTTCCTGCAGTCCTGCACAATTCCTGTCATAATTCCTGTTATTACCATGGCATTGGACCATCAGACTCTCCAGAATTCACTACAGCATTACTGCACTGTAACCATCAGCCCCACATTTTGTTATTATCTTTATTATCCCATTATCAATACACATGTATTGCATTTATCGATTTACTGGGTTGAGTTGTGTGGCCACTGAAGGGCTCAGGGCAGCACCTCTGGCTTGTTTTGGTGCTGAAAGTCAAATGATTTCCCAGCCCTAATCCAGTCTGATCCAATCTGATCCAATCCAACCCAACCCAATCCAACCCAACCCAACCCAACCCAACCCAACCCAACCCAACCCAACCCAATCCAACCCAACCCAACCCAACCCAACCCAACCCAACCCAATCCAACCCAACCCAACCCAACCCAACCCGATCCAATCCTTTCATGCTCTGTTTCCCTTCGCAGCCTCCAGAAGGAAAACTATGAGGTGTGGGCCAAAGTGGTGAGGCTGAACCAGGAGCTGGAGCAGGAGAGGAAGAGGAGTGAGGAGCTGGAGCTGAGGCTGAAGAACGTGGAGCGCTCGCGGGAGGAGCTGGAGAGGAAAACCAGGATGCTCGAGGAGGAGATAAAAAACTTAACTAAAGCCACGAGTCAAACTGGTGCCAAAACCAACTAGGAGGAGACACCCAGCTTTGCACAGACACCAAATGCAGCTGCAGGAATGCTCAGGAATTGCAGGTTCAGAGCCAGGGACTTGTATTGTCCAGGGTCCTGCTCCTGCCCACAGGCCAGGGAGGAGGAAGGAGAGCAGAGCTCAGAGGCTGCTTCATGCTCTGAACCAGGAGATGTCAGAAATATCCTTTAGCTTTTTTTGGGTGTGTTTATTTCAACTCTTCTTTCAGCTGCTCAGGTTACCTGGAGAACAGGCCAACCCTTCCTGCTGCTCAGCCAGGATTGCACTCAGAAGTTTGGGTTCTGGACCCGTTGTGCCTTCACAAGAGGGAACAGAAATGTCCCTTCTCCAGCTGCCTGTCTGAGATACCCACAGCAAAACATCCATGGATCCAGAGGTTCCACAGTGTCTGCCACCACTTCACAGCTGCCATTCACGAGTCTTTCCTGTGATTTCAGATGACCTTGACAGAGCTGCTTCAGCGTTTATTTCATTTTTTACCTCTGCAAGAAGCTCCTCACCAGTGTGAGCGTGAGCCACTAGGGAGAAACTTCTCCGTCCACCATTGTGAACATCTGGGCTGGAAATGCCACACGCTCCTTTCTGCAAAGATCAAAAGTGTGAAGAGGCCAATAATTCCTTCACAGCAGACTGGAATGACGTGCAAAGGCTTGGCTGAGGCTCAGAAATCCCCACGATTAGGACAAGTGCATTATTTAAAATAAACTGCGCATTCCTGCGCTTCCGCTCCGATAGGCAAAACAGCCCCTGGCTGCAGGATCAGAGGCACTCTTTGAAGATATTCCACCCATTAACATTTGCAGGGTTTGCAGAGGTCATCTGGGAGAGAGAGACTTCCCAACAGAGGTCAGGTGGGCTGGAAGTTCCTGAGAGCCTGGAGGGGAGAGAGCCACGGGCACCTTGAGCTGCTGCCGTAAGATAATGAGGAGTTCTTTTCTTTAAAATGAGCTTTTTCCAGAGACAGGGAACCATGAACTGCCCGTGCCAGACCTGTGAAACTGCTCCCTTTTCATCCCTGAGGGGCTGGCTGTGTTCTCTGCTCAGCCCAGAGCCTGCTCTGGATTTTCTGTGTTTTCACATCTTCTGCTGGAGTCCCCAGAACGTGAGATCCCCAAAAACTGCCTGGTGCCCAGCCTGCCTGGCCAGGAAGCTTTTTGGGGTGGGAGCAGCAGAGAATCTCTCCTGTTCCTGGGGCAGGGGACATTATAAACTCACGGTTTTGGGGGTTTTGGGGCCTTTCAGCTCAGCAGGGTTTGGGCATTGACTCTGGATCCCCTGCAGAGGGTGATGCTGCTCCTGCCATATAAAAGCACAACAGACTGTCTACCACAGAGAACAAAGATCCTTTCCAAAAGGACATTTTTCACCCCTTAACCCTCCCACTGCACCGTGAGGACACAAGAGCTTTACCAAGGTGATAACCCTGAGATCAGGCTGAGGATTTTCCTCTCCCTTTAAATGTGACGTGGCTTTCCAAATTAACCACCGATCCCATTGCATCCAAAACTGTTAAATTGTGCAGTGTGGGATGAAAGGAATACACCTTCCAGGCCATCCTTTCAGTCCCCTCTCTGCATTCTTTGTGCTAGAGCAGAAAGTTCTGCTCTTCTCAGGTATTCACTAAATAAATTCATTTAGGAATTCACTCTGTTGGGTCCAAGGGCTTGGTAGGCGCGAGAGGCAAGAAAATAAAACTTTCCTTCCCACATTATGGTGTTTGGATCCCCAGCCAGTCACGCTTATTGTGACTTATCCCCTCATATTTATCAAAGTTTTGTTTCTGGCACGATAGGAAGTTTCCTTTTTTAGCCTGGCCACTGCCCAGAGGAGCACGTTGCTGGGGGAGGCGAGGTGGACGTGCAGGAAGTGTCCAGCCGTGGCTGGGGAGGCCGTGTCCAGGCCCCAGGAGCAGGGAGAACATGTTGTTCTCCCCAGAATTCCAGAGTGATGCAGTCCATCCTCCCTCCCTTTACGTGGGAGCTGAAAGAGACCCCCCCAGCCAGGCTGATTTTGGGGAGGAAAGACTCCAGGCTGGGTGTACCAGCAGCTGTTCACCCAGGTGGGCAGGAAAAAGTGTCCCAAAGGCTGGCAGCTGTCCCACTGTCCCTCTTTCCCTGTGTTTTCCTGCCACCTTGCTGCAGCACCAGGATCTATGAAGCCACAGTGGCCTGCAGGAAAAATATCCTGGAAAAAAGGAACGTCCTGATGATGCCAGGGAGCACGTGAGGTAGCAGGGGCTAAGAGTCGTCCAAATGAGCTCTTCTGAGGAGAAAATCCTCATCCCAAACCCAAACCCTGCAAGTTTAGGAGCTGGGAGGTTCAAGCAGGCCCTGCTGTGCTCCAGTCCTTGGAGGATTTCACTCATTGCATTGACTTTGGAGGGTCCACACTGCCAAAATCTCCCCACCAAGGGCAGCAGGAGTTCCCCCTTTCCTCCTCAAGAGCTTCCCCAGCAGGTAAGTCCCACAAGCAGGGCTGGGTTTCTCGATAAATGAAGTTTATAATTTCAACACAGAGGTTTGGGTGGGGTTTGTGGGGCAGAGCAGAGGTGGTGCTGCCTCTGCAGGCCTGCAGGACGTGCTCAGCCTTTCGGGAAGAGCAGAGGATGCAGCCAGGTGAGCAGAGATGGAAACACCCCGTGCTCACCAAAAGCTCTTTTCACACGGAGCCCTGTCCCCAAGGTCCCCCTGCACCCCGGCGGGGCCGAGGGCCGTCAGCAGCCGCTGGTGTGGCTTGTGAAAATTTGCTTTATCACGCGTAAAACCACGATGTGATATTTCAGCCCTCTTCACACAATGTCCCGATAACGGGCTGGGAACAGGGCAGGTTCCTGTAATCTGCACCGGGAGAGATTTCCCCCAGCCAGGGGGGCAGGGGCCGGCTCTGACCTCTGGATGGGTCCTGGCCTGGCAGCTGCATCCTGAGCATGTGAGGGGTAAATCTTTCCTCATCTCCCTGATAGAGGCTGGCCCAGGCTGCCATCCAGCCCGAGAGGCTCCCCTTGAGCTCCACGTGCTCTGGGTGAGATCCACACTCATCCCCCAAGGCCACCGGGGGCTTTGGAGTCTTTTCAGCGACACCTTTACCCTGCCTGTCCCTTCCTGGAGCTCCAGGGATGGATTTCTGAGCGCTGTCAAGTGTTCCCTTCACATCCATCCACATTTCTGATGCCACTAAAAGTCTGGTGCTGGTTTGAAGTGCTGAGAGCTCCATGGAAATGCCTTTCCAAAAGGAGTCAGGAGGTCAGCCAAGCACCCCAAGGACAGTTGTTCCCAACACAGCAGCTACAGACAGCGCTGAGGAGTGAAAGGTCAAAACATCCACTGGAAACTGGAGTGTTGTCACACCCTGGGAAGGGATGTTTCCACTGTTGGACTGGGAACGTGTTGCTCCCTTGCTGTATCCCTCCTCTCCAGGGGAGAGAAAGCTCTGCAGAGTGTGAGACGGGGATAAATCACATTTGCACTTTGCAGGAGACGTGGTTCACGTGTTTAGAGACTCATTATCTCCCCAGAGCTGGGTCTGTCCCCTTGCTGGCAGTGGACAGGCATTGCTGTGGGCTCAGGGATGGCACAGGGAGCTGTGGAAATGCAGATTGAATTGCTGTCAGCCACCCTGACCCTCTCCTGGTCACTCACTAGTGAGGGCAGGCAGGATGGCTTTTAAAAGAAATGGCTTTTAAAACCAAAATTGCAGCTGAGCCTTTGCTTTGTTTGTGGGGTGGCACCCAGCAGGGCTCAGGCTGCTCCTGCTTGACCTCCCCATCCTCTCTGGGCTTTGGGAGCAGAGCAGGGAGCCCTTGGGCCATGGGCCTGCACCAGGACCCTGCAGGGCCTGAGTCCTGCACCTGAGAGCTGAGCTCAAACCAAACTGAGAGCTGAGCTCAAACCAAACTGAGAGCTGAGCTCAAACCAAACTGAGAGCTCAGCTCAAACCAAACTGAGAGCTCAGCTCAAACCAAACTGAGAGCTGAGCTCAAACCAAACTGAGAGCTGAGCTCAAACCAAACTGAGAGCTCAGCTCAAACCAAACTGAGAGCTGAGCTCGAACCAAACTGAGAGCTGAGCTCAGACCAAACTGAGAGCTCAGCTCAAACCAAACTGAGAGCTCAGCTCAAACCAAACTGAGAGCTCAGCTCAAACCTACCTGGTCCCTCTGTCTGTCCCAGTGGCGGTCAGGCCATGGAGGTGGCAGATTTTTGCTTTTCCCAAAGGCACAGAGGTGATGCAGCCTCTGGAAATGCCTGCAGGGCGCAAACAAAGCAGAGCCAGACCAAGACCTGGGGGTCCTGAATCCCAACTTAGAGTGGAAATATTTGTGACAATGACTTGGTGACCAGGCTCGGCCCCTCCTTCTTGTAACTGTAATTTCTGTGCCAGAGGCGTTGGCACTGTGGGTGCCCATGGGTGAGGACAGTGCTTTCACCCTGGAGGAATGCTGCAGGAGCAGGGTGGGCATTGCAGGAGAGGGCACAGAGCTGCAATTCCTCGTGCCCGGGGGTTTTCCTGTGTCCCAGTGGCTCCCAGTCCCTCAGGGGCTGCTGTGGGCAAGGCCAGGCTGGGCCAGGGCAGGGTTAATGCAGCTCTGGGAGCTCATTAGTGCTGTGCCCTGAGCAGTGTCAGGGCTGGAGAGGGGCAGCCCCGCTCCCCTGCCATTAACTCCCTGCTCATTATCTCCAAGGCACTAATTAGGGCCCGCAGAGGAAGCACAAGACGCACAATCGATATTATTGGGCCAAATTTGCAGCTGGTGTAAATTGTCAATGGGCAGAGAACGAGAAATGCCGAGGGGAAAGGAGGGAGCTCAGGCACTGTGGGTGGAAGCAGCTGCTTTCCCTGCCAGGATAGCATCAAAATTGGTGCAAAGCTCCAGGGAATATCTGGGATTGCAGGCTGCATTTGCCTGATGTTGCTGTTTGGTGTCTGTTTCAGCAGTAACCGACTGCTGGAAGTCAAAATTGAATCATTTAAACCCTTTCCACCTCTGCATCAGCCCCTGGGCCTCCAGGAGTGTCAGCTCACGTTCCTGTGGATCAACAGGAGGGACTCAGAGCCCACCCAGTGCCAGCCCTGCCATGGCAGGGACACCTTCACTGTCCTGTCCAGCCTGGCCTTGGGCACTGCCAGGGATCCTCTGGGCACCTGTGCCAGGGCCTGACACCCTCACAGAGAGCAATTCCTTCCCAACATCTAACCTAAATTGTAATCTAACTCATTTTAACCTAAATTTTATAAATTTGTATCAATTTAAATAACACAAATAGCTATTTAATCTACCCAATTCTATACATTTTAATAACACAGTTATTTAATCCAGCTAATTCTAACATAAATTTTGATCCAACCTGGCCACGCTGAAGGCAGCCAGAGCTGGATCAGAGCTGCAGCTCTGCCCTCCCCGAGCTCTGCATCCCCACCAGCCCTGGTGACAGCTCAGGAAACGGATTCCACCAAATCCCACAACAACTGATGGGAACTGCTCTAATCTCTGGCAGATAAGGAGTTGCTACAGCAAAGCCAACATAAACCTGAGCTCCCTGGCAGGCTGGGCTGTTGTTTAGCTGCTGTTGCTAGCCAGCTACTGTACCTGATTGCAGAGACCACCCTGTGTCTAAACCTTCTCACTTAACTCGACACATTCATTTTCAACACCATGTGAAGCTCCCAGCCTGGACAGGCTCAGTCACACAGGGCTGAAGGACATTGTTTGGGGAGCTGGAGAGCTGCAGGAGCATCCCTCAGCCCTCAGCCCTTCAGCCTCCTTAGGATGTTAATATTGAATATTCCTCAGTGTTAATATTGAATATTCCTCAGTGTTAATATTGAATATTCCTCAATGTTAACATTGAATATTCCTCAGTGTTAACATTGAATATTCCTCAGTGTTAACATCGAATATTCCTCAATGTTAACATTGAATATTCCTCAGTGTTAACATTGAATAAGTGCTGCTGCAGCATGTGTTCCAGCTAAAGCCAGCTAAACTAAAACACAGAGTGTTGTCTCTGTTGGTCATCACAGAAAGCAAAATATTGTGAGATAGGGAACGAGCCAAGACCTTCCTGTTCAGGAAGCATTGCTCTGTGCCACGGAAATCCATTCCTCTCATATAGTTTCCTTTATTGCAGCCTTGTTGATTGCTTTTATCCCTCCTATTTCCTGCCTTTACTTAAAAAATACAACCAAAAGTCTTGCTAAGCCCTTGAAATGCTGAGCAGGAGGGGGATCAGCTTGTGCTGGGAACAGAATCCCACTGAACATCTCCTCAGGGCCAGAGACACCTGGGTGACTCCTGGGCCACACCAGGGCTCAGCCCCAAACCTGTCCACCATTACCCAGGAAAATCCCACCAGGAGCCAGGAAACCACACCCAGAAAATCCCACCAGGACCAGGAAACCACACCCAGAAAATCCCACCAGGAGCCAGGAAACCACACCCAGAAAATCCCACCAGGAGCCAGGAAACCACACCCAGAAAATCCCACCAGGACCCAGGAAACCACACCCAGAAAATCCCACCAGGAGCCAGGAAACCACATCCAGAAAATCCCACCAGGACCCAGGAAACCACGCCCAGAAAATCCCACCAGGAAACCATGCCCAGAAAATCCCACCATTAACCAGGAAATCCCACCCAGAAAATCCCACCAGGAGCCAGGACAATCCCACCTGCATGGGTCAGTAAAGGGGAAAACCTCAGCATTTCTCCTTTGAATGTCAAAGCAGGAGTTTGGGTAAGATGAGGGTGATGTTTTGGGGCTGTTTTCTGTGCCACAGCACCTCCCTGGCTGTTTCTGCCCTGCCACTGCCTGGGCTGGGAACACCCCAAAGGCACCAAAACCCAACAATAAAACTCTGCACATCATAAACCTCTTCCTCCAAGGGGTGCTGATAAGGATTTCCATTTTTAGTCGAGGGCAAATGAACCATTCAGCCTTTATTTGTTGCTGCTGCACTTGAAGAGGGAGCAGAAGCTAATTTTTTAACTTTTCCTGTAAATAATGCATTAATGAAGACAGATGGGTCAGCAACATAAACAAAAGCTCTATCTCAAGCTGGTTTTGTTCTGGTTTTGTTTCCCAATATAGTAAGCAAATCACCACCACCCCAGTTCCCATCCTATTAACAGTGTTTGCACTCCAAATGTTGAACTGGGTTATAAGGAAGTTTAAATTAACACTGGGCTGTAGTTTTTCAAATGTTTGAAGCAGATGTTCAAGTGACACAAAATCTTTTTTTTTTCCTTTTTCCCCCCCTCTCTAGAATCCCAGTAGATGTTGCAGGGCTTTGGCTCAGTGTGAGTCACAGAAAATCCCAAACTCCAGCTCTGCCATCGTGCTGTGGGCAACCCAACCTGCCTGGGGCTGTCAAAATCCACATTTTCCTTGGGAAATTCTGCACTGCTGCAGGCTCTGGTTTGCCTTGCTCTCTGAGCAGCCTCAGAAGGGCAGAGCAGTATTTCTGGGGAGGAGAAATGTGGAATAGATTCTGGCTGCTGCTTTGGATGGTTTTTCCTGAGAGAGCTCAGTTTTGGGGAGGTTCACCTCAAGTCTAGAGGCTGCTGCTCACCTGGCAGGGCACAGAGATGTGCCCACAATATCGAGAAATGCAATTTTTTCCCCAGAGATTGGCATTTGGGCACCCCCAAACTGGGCAGAGGCAGCAGAGGGGTGCCCTGCTCTCCTGGCTGAGCCCTCCCTGTGCCCAGAGCAGGGCAGGGCAGCAGAGCCAGGCTGGGCTGGCAGCTTTGGCCCTCCAAAGGTGGAAAGTTCATCCTCCACCGGGGCATGCAGAGAGAGCCGGGGGTCACAGCCCAGGCAGGGACAACCAGGGGCCTTGGGCACGAATCTGTGTGAGGAACTGGAGCCCACGTGCAGAGAGCTCAGAGATTGGGATCCCCTGAGGGAACCTCAGCCTTGCGAGTGCTTGGTGAGCCCTGCCCTGGGTGCTGAGTGCTGCCCCTGTTCCTGCACAGCCCCAGCAGCCAGGAGCACGTCCTGAGGCTCAGGCTCTCCTGCAGGCTCTGTGTGTGTGCATGGAAGAGCAGCAATCCAAGAGCAAAGCTCTTCCCTCAGCTCCCTCACTGAGCTGCTCTCCAGCCTCTTCCTCTCTGGGATAATTTGTTTTTCTCCCACCCCTTTGCCTGCTTAGCCTGGAAGCACTGGCTGGAGTTTAATACAGATCCAGCAAAAATGGGGCTGCACAGCTGCTCACAATTTCTTATCCATGTTCCCCTATAAACAGATGAAAGCAAAAATCCTACTGACATGGATGATTTCAGTGAGACAGGGTTGCTTTAGTGGCTTACAATAATTCAGAGATGGATGGATGGATGGATGGATGGATGGATGGATGGATGGATGGATGATGGATGGATGGATGGATGGATGGATGGATGGATGGATGGATGGATGGATGGACGGATGGAAAGATAGATACTTCCACAGTGAATCCATCTTTTCCCAAACCTTTCTAAAATTAAGATTGAATTGAAGATTTAAGCCAAACATCTGCTAATATGCTGAGATAAAACAGATCAGAAATGAAAGGAGAATCAATGCACACCAGAATTTAATGTGACAAATAAAGTATTTCAGAAACAGAAGTCACAGTACTAATGTGGATGGATGGAAGGAAGGAGCACAGAAACAAAGAAAATGAAAACATGCACTGGAACAGTTTCTCAGGGACTCCTGGGACTCCCAGCTTGGCAGCCCTGGCTCTTGTCACACCCTCACCCTGTTATTTGTGAGTGTTGTGTCTACTTGGACAGGGGCTTTAAAGCCAAGCACCTCTGAACTTGCAGAAACAGCCTTGATTTGCTGCTGGGTTCCCCCAGCTCTTTAGGAAATAACTGCCCCCTGTTGTTTTTGCTCTGATCTCTGTCACTGAAGTGCATGAACATCCAAGAAATGCCTTTGCATGGTTATGTTGAAAAGGGCAAAGGGAGGATTTTGCTCATGAAGCTGCTGCGGAGCCCTGACAGACACCCCTGCTAAATGAAACTCCACTCCCAGGAGTTCTGATCTCAGGTGCACTGAAGGACTCAAGAGATGCTCAGTTTTCTCCCAGAACAGCACAATGAGACACAGCTTTACTTCCTTCACCACAAACTCTGGCTGAAATCCTCCTCCATCAGCAGGACAGTCCTCATTTCTTGATGAAGAGAAGTTACATCAGCAGACTGGCTGCCCCTTAGTTCTGAAATAAATACCATGGGTATTTATTGACAATTTTACTGATCTTGTAGAAGTTCACACACACAGCTGATGAAATGACACCTGGCTGTGTTTGCTTTGTACCTGGACACTCCACAGACTCTGCTGTGCTCCAGCAAATCTCTGCCAGACAAGGACAGAGAGTGAATCTCTGACAGACACAGAGGGCAGGCACTGCTCTGCTTTGCCGTGTGCTCCCTCGAGGATTTACAGCGAGACTTCACAGATTTATGGGCATTGCAGGGGGTTATTTATTGGTTCTGAGGCTCAGCTTTCCCTGCAGAGCCCCTGGTGCAGTCAGGGAAGGACAGGGGAAGGCAGGGAGGGCAGATCTCTGCCACGGCAGCGCCCGCAGAAATGAGATGATAAAAGCAAATGTCGGATTATCTCCCTAATGCTGGATTATCACTCCTAACAAGGTGAATGGCTTGTCTTGGCAAATGGCTTCAGAAGAATCGTGGATGGTTTTGAAAGGGTCTGTGTGGTCACACTTCAACCGTTGGCTGCTGCAGCTGATGTCAGCAGAGCAGATGTCACACCTCCCCGAATTCCTGCAGCGTGCCATGAGCCACTGATTGCAGAGTGCCTCGGGGAAAGGGCTGCCAGGGCTGTCACTCACTCCCAGGGCGAGCAATAAAGCAATATCACAGCCCAGGGTGCAGGCACTATCTGCACACTGCATAGCTCTACAATAAACTACACAGCTGAGCACTTAGAGCTGTGATACCCCCACAAGAGGAGCTGCAAATTGATGAGACCATACTCCAGAACTCCACTGAAATAAATCACTGCAGTGAGGGAGCAGCTCTGCAGGCGAGGGGGTAACTGAGCCATGTGGAGCTTACAAGTATCCAAGAAGTCAGCAGCCTCATCCTCTGTGCCACACAACTCAACAGAGAGATTCCGTGTAAAGTAGGATCAGTTTTATCCAAGTGGGATTACACACAAGCACAAAAATAAAACATTCTGTATTCTACATTATATTACAAAGGCAGGCAGTCAATAAATAGGTCAATAAATTATGGGAAGCACAGAAGAGTATGTGTGAAAATGGGTGAAACTGGGTTTAGTTGGTGCATGATAAAGTCTTGGGTGTTCATTCCCATGAAGTGTTGGAGTGATTCTTTCAAAGACCCTTATCACTTCCAGGGAAGATAACTTTCCCTTAAAAGTGTAAAACAGATGCAGGGACAGTACAGTAGGCTCTGGTACGGGCTAAAAGAGTCAACATCACTTACACTTTCCCAAGAATCTGACAAATTTGCAGCTTAGTATAAATAAAGTGACGGGTCTATTGTTTCTCAGCTCCGACACCTCCTTATCACCACGATTTGTTGCAGAAGAGTGGTGGAAACATGGCATGTGACTCCATCTGCAGCGCCTGGGGGGAGGAATATCCCTGGGAATGGACAATTCTGCACTTACAGAAAGGGAGGATGCTCGTGTCCCACTGGCACCAAGGGCTCTGCTGTTCTGCCTGGCACTGCTGGGCCACTCCACTTGGATTGTGCAGCTGCATCTCGAGGGATTTGCTGGCTGGGAATGGGCACTGCTTCTTAGCTGGGAGGAGTTTCAAGGACAATTTTAGCTGGTGCAATTCCAAGGGTTCAGGAAATTTATTGCACTTCCTTCTGCCACCTAAAGCTCTGGCCCTTGAGAGCCAACCCAGGGCTGCAGCAGCAGCAAAGCCAGAGCTGCCTCAGAGTGATTTTGTAATAAACCTGCACAGGGGGAATTTCTTGCCTTGGCCTTTGCCTGGCACTGCTTCTGGGCCATCTGCTTTCCTAAGAAAGGTGAGAAAGGGAATGGTGCCCTTCTGCTCCAGATGCCAAATCATCCCTGCCAGTTGCCTTTGACTGAAACAGGGAAAGAGTGAAGAAAGCATTAAGAAAAAAGGAAAACAAACCGCCCTGTTTGTGCCTTAGTGATTCAGGAGATTGAGAATTATCAGGATGTAAGATCTACAGAGATAAATTAAGAAAGAGAAGAGCATGTAAAGACCTTTATGAAGATATTACAGAACACTGAACAATCTAGGTGTGATTGCCCATCACTCTCACATCTTTAACAGCTCTGGGAAGCCCTGGAGATGCCAATCAACATTGATAAAGTACAAAAATATGCCTTTATTTCCATGAATTTGGATGTGCCCTTGTGGCACCAAGAGCCCTCCCAAACAATCCAGTGATCAGCTCCATGCCCTGGCAGGAGGAAAGGCTCGGTCGCGATCTGGACAGCGAAGAGCAGCGAGAAGGAAGCCAAGGAACAAAATATACAATCCCTACACGACATGCCCGTTCCCCGTGGCAGGAAACATACAATTATCTGTACAGGCCTCATTAAATAACCTCATTAAATAGCAAATCCCAAATGTACAAATTTACAGACTGAATCATTAAATACTTCCCCCGTGCCCTCCCCGCGCGCGCGTTCCCTCCTACTATCTGCAGCCACACTCTGACACCACCATGCCCTCGTACTTGAACTTGTAGGTGACCACCCCTGCATCCAAGTAGAGGATGGAGATGGGGTCGAGTTTGGTGGGCACGCAGCAGGCCTTGGAGGCTTTCTGGGGGTTCTTCAGGTGAACCAAAGTCTTGACTATGGCGTGCTTGGTGGGCGTGACGTGCTCCGTCAAGGGGTAGGCGCACACGCCGTGGCACTCGTACGCTTCGTAGCCCGCCGGGGCGATGATCCAGGAGTCCCAGCCAATCTCCTTGAAGTCGATGTAGAGAGGAGTCTTTTTGCAGTAGTTGCCCTTGGCGTTCCTGCGGATGCGGGCAGTGGAGTCGTAGATGATGTTGGAGCGCATCTGGAGCAGCGCCTCCTCGCCGGGCTGGTCGTGGAAGTTGCCAACCTCCAGGTTCTCCAGGCCCAGGAACTGCTCGTGGTCAATCATCTCGTTCAGCTCTTCCTTCTCCTCCTTCCTGTCGTTGCTTTGGTCGTCGGAGTACACAACCAGCAGGGGCAGGTGCTTGGCCTCGGAGTTGATGTCGATGTCGAGTTTCCCTTCCCCGTTCTGCTCCTCCCCTTCCCTGCTCTCGATGTGAACTTCCAGCCGGTGCGTGGTCAGCCCTGCCCTGCGCCAGCGCCGGATGGCCTCGGTCACCTCGAAGCTCTCCCACTCGCTGCTCGTGCCGTAGATGTGCCTGGAGGCCAGGGCCACCATCTTCCTGTCCTCCCCCGCCCCCAGGTGGATGCTGTCCAGCACCTCGAAGATGGTGACCTTCCTGTCCAGCCCTTCATAGAGCCTCTGGTCCCGCTCCACCAGGGTGTAGAGCCTCAGCTCTGCCATGGTGATCTCCTCGTGGTGAGGGATGGAGACGTTGAAGAGCAGCGGGTACCTCCGGGTTCCTGTCACGCCTATAGGGTGGGAATCCAAGTCTGGAAGGGACAAAAATCAAATGTTTTAGGAGAGTCAATGAATCCACAAACACAGGCACTGAGGGTCACCCAGCATGCTGGGTTTCACCTGGACAGCTCCAGGAAAATGTTCTCTCAGCACTTCCCACAACTGTGCTTGGAAAAAGGGCTGAGGTTATTTCAGATGTGTAAGGACTGCAAGGTCCCAGACGTGCTACAGGTCTGGATTTAGTGATCCTCCTTCTGGCCCCAGGCTTTCCAGGGACTTCCTTGCCAACTGGAAGGTTTACATATTAAAAATGTGCTGCCTTATAATGACATAGAAATCACCTCTAGGGTGCTGCACAGCAACTACTTAATAAACAAGGGAAAACATTCATTGGGGCAGGCACTGGAGCCAACATGAAATGGACAACATGCAGTCTGCAAACACAAGAAAGGTGTGTGCTGCAGAGTTCCTGTGCTAGCAGGAATTCCCTGCTGCTCAAACACAACTCAGACATGGAAAGGACCAAGCACCTGGGGAGGAAAAGCTGCTTTGGAAGATGATTTACATCAGGCAGAGCAGGTGGTGACACCAGGGTGACCTGGCAGCCACAGCCACAGGCCCCGTGGGCTTTGGTGAGCAACCAGCCGCACTCAGCCAGGCCCCCTGGGCAGCTTTAGCAACAGCACAATGTCTGGTGTCACCTGGGCTGCCTGTCCTGGCTGCACAGCTGCATTCATTTCTTCCCCCAGTGCAAGTTCTGCTCACCAGGGTGCATTTGCCGCCTCCTCGCAGCCCAGGAGGCAGATTGGGACACAGAGGCTGGAACTACGATTAATACAAAGGCAAACTGTTTGTGACCTGTTGTTCCCTTCATCTCTGCCTTCCCCAGTTTGTCTGTGTTTGTAGAAAAATGACTCTGATAAAGCCACAAGGCCTGGCCATGCTCCACCAGTGCACTTAGGCAAGCCATGAACTTCAGCAAGTGACTTGTGCCGTTTGACTCCAGTTTGGAGGCTCTGAGGCACCTGCCTTTTTCTTTCATTCTTTGTTTTCCTCTTCGAATTTTCATCTCTTGACAGATAAAAAAAAAAGAGGGGGGGGGGTTCAGCTTCTATTTCCCTGCCAGTTGGTAAAGGTGGGAGTGGGACCCCTGTGCAGAGCCAGGGTAGGAGCAGACTCTGAGCACCTCTCACACAGCCAGGATGTGATTCTGCTCTCTCTGGGAAGTCCACAGGGTCCAGACCTCCAGTACACCCCTAGGAAGGTTGGGAAGGGAGATCTGGAGTGTCCACAGGAAAAGAAGAATTTCCCTTAAAACTTTATTTCAAGTATTAAGCACTGATTACAGTCCCATTTACAACTAAACCCTCATGGTCCACGGGTTAAAACAAAGAGCTAATTCCAGCCATGCCACCTGTTATATTTCTATAATAAAGGATTTATTGGATAGTTATGAAACTGGGATTACTGCCAGTTTTCAGCAGGCAGGTGAACAAAACAATTCCAAGCTCTGTTTCTCCCTGTCCTCTTCATTGCAAGCAATTAATTTCTCTACCAAAAGAGCTCTTTAGCATGAAAGGAATGGTTCTTAATTATCCAGACTTTGAAGACACATGAAAAACATGAATTGCACAGTCCTTAAACTGCATGTATTTGTGAAGCAGTGTTCCCATCAGAGGTCTCACTTTTCATCTTGCTGGTTTGGATTGGAGGAGGTGAGAGAAAATCTGAAAGGGCAGAAATTTAAGGCGAGTTTTCCCCATTTGCTGCAGAACTTCTGCAAGAGGCACAGCAGGACAGCAGGGAGCTGCCAACACCACCTGGCAAAGGTCAGTCAGTGCCATTTCCATGCTGCAAACCTGAATTTTGCAGGCGGAATGATTTCGGATTTGCATCACTAAACCACAGGGTGTTTTATTCTTTACCACGCTGTACTTGGCAATCTTTGTGCTTGTTTGTTAATGGTTTCTTTTTCAAATAGCACAAAATGAGAACAACACCTCCCACGTGTGTGCCTTCACTGCTGCTGTGAGCAGACACAGCAAGGCAGGGTGAGCAACTGGCCACCACTGCCTGCACTGGTTTGCCACCAACCCTCCAATAAATTTCTCCACACTGGAAAAAAAGGAGATGTAAAAAAAACTTTAAATCACAGTGCAGATTCTCTTCACACCAGAAATTCACTGCTGTAAAGGGTACCTGGGCCTGGCAGGAGACGGGAGCAGAACAGAGCTTTGGGATTCTCCCCTGGCATCTCACTGCCCTGCAAAACTCAAGTGATTTCCACTCAGCCTCTCCTCACAGCTCATTTTGGAACTGCAAATGTTGAGGAAAGAGCAATAATGTCTTTAACTTCATTAATTAAATGAACAGAAGGTGAGAGAGGCCCCATGGTAGCTTGAACAGCCACGTGTGCCCCATGGTAACTGAACATGAATCAAAACACTTGCATTTGCCATGTGGATTAATGAATACTTGGAATTGTTCAGTTGAAAAACATTTTTGGTATAAAAATGTTTCTTTAGTTTAATGTGTTGGTATAAAAAGGTGTTGGCAAATTATCAAATATTAGTGCTGAAGCCTTAGCTCGTCCTTGTTGAACTGAGGGGAACGTGGAAGGAAAAACAGGGAAAAAAAGAGAGGGAAAAGGCACAGGGTGTTAATTGTGCCAAGGTTATGTCTTTGATCCCCGTGTGGGCCATTCACTTGAGAGTTGGATTTGATGATCCTTGTGGGTCCCTTTCCACTCACAGTATTCTGTGATAACTGGGTTTCTTCAGGTTTTGTTTGTTTGGTTTTATTAGGATATAGTCTGGTACTCCAAAGTAAAACCTATTGGTTATCCAAATTTCCTGTTCACTTACTTTTGTGTATTTTCTGGACTCTGTGCCGACCCAAAGGAAGAAAACTTTTCAAATGCCTTGGGGATCAACAGTGACAAGGCATTAACAGAAAGCTGTACGTGGTTAAGCTCATAATTTTAAAACATTTCACTTGAAGATACACTTTGAACAGTGTGTAAAAATGAGTCTTGCCTTAATTTCAAATATTACTTAAGGTATCCATTTAAAAAAATCGATCAGTTGATTACAAATGATGTTTGTAATCATTTTGGGGATAAAGAAATTGATGAACTGAATTCACTTGGTGCTGCCCCAATGTTAAAGACACACCTTCCCCCAAAACCCTCCGTCTCCAGAGCCAAGGACAAGGAGTCTCTCACCAGAGCTGGGGCTGGGCAGCCCTGCCACAGCTGCTGATTTCCAAGGCCATCCTCACCAAAGGCCTTTTCCCCAGCACGCTTCATGCTCCGTACCTGGTCAGGACATTTCCCACAGGCTCTAAGGACGCTCTTCTCTATCCATTCTCCCAGACATGAGAAGCTCTTACCTTCATTTTTGAAGCTCCTGATGATGTTTGCAGAAGGCATCGATGTCCTGTCTGTGGCAAACCTGTTGTACAGCTCTAGCATGTACTCTGGAGGGTCCACCTTGGCCGACTCGTGCAGGGGGATGTCGGAGAGGTTCAGCGTCTTCAAAAACTCATTTTTCATGTTCTGGAGCAGCGTGTTGAAATCAACCCCGTCCTGCTCGGAGAGGATCTCATCAAAAAGAGGCACGTCTTCCTCCAGGGAAGAGTGCTCCAGGCTCAGGATGGGACTGCAGGCTGCAAGGTGAACCAGGAGGGAGAGGACAGCCCAGAGCTGGAGGAGGACAGAATCCATGGCTTCACCCGAGCCGCCAACCGCGCTCCCCGAGCTCTGCCTCTGGTGCGGGCTCGGTGGCGGTTTTATCCGCTGGGCTGTGTCACAGAGGGATGACAAGTTTGGAAGCTCTTGTCTTGAAACTTGTGATCCGTCCTGTCTGTCTGCCCCTTCCCCCTCCCCAAAACCAGGTCTCGGTAATTGGATCTCGCTCTCCTCTATGGCTGCCTTGCCTCTCTTATCTCGGCCAGTGGAAGCTGCTCACCAGATTTGTTGCTATCTCGCCATCCCCTCTCCCTTAATGAGCGTTTTGTAAACATTCTGAGCGGGACTCGCAGAGATAGGACAAGTTTCTCCTCAGAGAGGAGCTGCCCTTCCTTTCTCCCTCCCGGTAGCTGACTTTGCTGCTGTACGTGAACTGTTTCCATCCGCGCGGCTTTCAGCGAACGCGAGGATCCCACAGAGCCTCTCTCCAAATGCACCCATCTCACACCAAGGGCAAACAACAGCTCCCTCTGCCCTGCTCAAAACTGTTTTAGAGTCAGGCCTTTATGTTAAGAAGGAATTTTTTGGGGAAAAATTCTGTTCTTCTGCAAAGCCTGGGAGAAGAGCTTTGGTGGTACCACCAGGCCCGGATGCAGAGGAGAAGAGCTCAAGGTGAGCAAGGAGAATCAGATCCCTCAAGGAGCAGGGAGTTGGGCTTGGTGATCCTTCTGGGTCACTTCCAACTTGAGGTGTTCCGTGATTCCATGACTGAAATATTTGCAAAGGATCCAGAAATTCTTTATTTTGTTCCTCTTTCACATGTGACTTGGCAAATCACGGTTATACTTGATTTAGTCACAGCACTGATAAATAAAAAAAAATTGTAAACACACAAAGGCCAACAGGTGACTCTGATTTCAGGTTCTCATCAATTCAAACAGCTCAGGGACACAGTGTGGAGAACACACAAATGACTTTGCAAAAACATGTTCTAAAATTAATGGCGCTTTTTGTGTTAGTGTGCAAATTTCAACAAAAAGTGAGCAGTGAGCAGGCAAAAATTGGTCTGGTTCGGAGATAACAATTTCCACTTAAATCTCCCTGTTCTCCACAGACTTTCCAAAGTGCTCTTGTTTTGGCAGCGTGGCCAGAGCTCGCTGCCTGTCCCCGAGGGGTTCAGCACTCAAGATAAAGAGGCATTTCTGCTCGTGCTGCAGAGCTTTGCCTTGCGAGCACTGAGAACTTTACCCAAGGACTAAACCACTGCCCTGCTGGGCTTTCTGGACTCTGCTTTTTGTCTGAGCACATCCATTGATTTGCTGGCCCATCTCTGTGATTTTCTTCCTTTCTCATTTGCCCAAATCTACCACAAACAGCCACAACAATGAGAACCATGCTCAAGGCGTGCCTGTTTGAAATTCATCCTCTAGGTTTTTATTTAAATATCAATATTTTTGTGAAAATCATGTGCAGTGTGGCTGTCATGGCGGCAGACATTGACATGGTATTTTAACTTCATTTTATTCAACTTTTCTTCTTCTGAACGTGGGAAACCTGATGCTAGAGGAAAAGGGTGTTACTGAGGTTACTGCTACACCACATTTGAAGTAGATATTTGAGCTTAGCAGGATTAATTTAGGAGTTCATGGCTACCTAGAAATCCTCCATAGCTTTATCAAATCTGATCTTTGCATATTTTGGCTTTCCAGAGCTGAGCAAAGAAACCTTGGGGAAATTTTGGAGCAGTTTGTGTCGCTTCTGTTAATTAAGAGAAAAGTGAAGTCTTCTTTTTGGTGATGATTCATCACCAAATTAAGATCTTTACTTCCACAGGAAGTGAGGTTAACATTAAAACCCCTGAGAGCTGGTTTAGCCTTAACTCTTCAATGCAGCACAGCAATGAGTCCTGCAAAGGAAAGTTCTTGGGGCTGCTTGTCACAGCCAGTGACACAGGGCATTCGTCATGAGGGTGAAAATGCCTCTAGAACGGTTCCTTTTTCAATGCTTCAATATTCATTTCAAAACTGCACTGATTTCATAAATATATATATATATATGCAGATATTAGTAAATTAAAGAGATCATTGTAAGAGCTGCTGCTTGCTGCTCAGATCCATGCAGAGATGGGGGTTTTCTGTGAGGTTCAGGGCTGAAGGTTTTGAATTTAAAAGGATTTCTGCAGCATTTGTGTCACTCTGAGTGTTTCAGTTGAGTCTCCTCTCTCACTATGAACACAGAATATTTTGGGGTCTGCAGCTGGCCCTTGGTCAGAGGCCGAGTGAAATTCTCTGCGTTGATGCAGGTGAGCAGTTCCAGGCCTGGAGGAGATTTTCTAGTCTTTCCCCCCCTTTTCTATGAAATAATGCTCAGCCTGCAGTGCAGCCTGGGTGCCAACCCTGAGCAGGATCATTTCAGCACCTCCCTGAGCCCAGCTCAGCCCAGCCACGTCTGTTCTGGCCCTGCCATTTCCCACCCTGCAGGGATGACTGTGTGGAGCAAAAGGCAGTGGTGAGCACAGGGATCTGACACTCATTTCCTCACCCACCAGAGTCTTCTTGCCTCAGTGGCTCATTAGGAGCACAATTCCTGCTCAGACATTCCAAGTGTTTTCGCATTTCCGCTCTGGTTTTGATAAAAAGTCCTTGAACAATGGCAGAGTGCAGGGGTTGAACACAAAGCAGCTTGTGCTGGGTTTCCTGACTTATTCCATGTAGACCCTGCTGGGGATCTGCCAGATGAGGGATACCCAGAGAGCACATCTGATATAAAAGCAGCTCTGATCTGAAAGCAGCTTCCTGTTTCCTTAAGCTGCAGGCTGATGATTTTAACACACTGATAATTATTTTGTTCAGAGTTGAATTGTGTAACAGAAGGGCTTCATTTCATGTCACTGAAATGGTTTCTCCTTTTTCCTCTCCCTATGCACTGCAATTTACAGTATCTTAGAAAGAAGTTGCTTCCCAAAAAAAATCAGTGCTAACTAGATCACCTGAGGTAGCTGAGGGAACATTAATAAGCATCACAGCGGAACCATTAATTAATTAAAAATTAACCTAATGACCCCATTTCATCAGCAGTAGGTGCTCATTGGGCAGCCTGGGCTGCAGAGAGGTCACAGAAAGGTCCCTTGGCCAAGGGACACGAGATCCAGAGGGTGTGATGCTCCTCAGAAGAATGTGAAGTGGTTTTGAAGCATCCTCACCCTTCCTCTGCTGCCTTTTGGGAGGGAGGAACACCTGCCCACAGCCAGAGGCTCAGAGCAGCCTCAGAGGGGGAACCTTTCCCAGGAGAAGGGGATCAGTGTTTGCTTCAGTGCCCCCCTGGGCTTTCTGGGCATGAATAGTTCCCCAGGGGATAAAAAGTCTGCCAGTTTCACAGTGCCACATCTGATTTCCCCACATGTGGGATTTGGTTCAGCAGTCTGTACCTTCAAAATGTCATTAGATTGTTACTGCATAGATTGTTAAAATGTGAAAAAAATCTTTCTCTGGTCTTTTTTTTTTTTAAATTTTTTCAGGAACTTTGGCCCAAGGCTGCTCCCTAATCAGGCACCTCAGTCACAGCACTGCAGGGAAGCAGGAGAGGGATGCACATGTGCTGTAGCAACCACAGCATGTGACTTGAGGTTTTCCAAAATACCGGGATGGAATTATTGCAAAAATGCCCCACAACGGTTCCTGTCAGGAGATAGCTGTGGCATGAGGTAACTGCTGGGTGTGAGATGGGAGATAAAGAGGAGTGTGACACTGACAGTGTGATGAGCTTGCAATGGAATAACTAAAATTAGTTTCCATTCCTGCATCTGCCCCAGTCCTTATTCCTGTATGCCTTGGTTCATGGCTGCTCTGGATTCCCTGTCCATAAATGGGCTCTTCCCAGGGGCTCTATCCCATTTCAGGTGGCACTGGAAAATGAAAGGATGGTATTTATTGAAAGGGTGTGGGGGGGAGAAACATGGCAGTGCACTACAGCCTGTATGATCAAGGAAAAAATCAGGGGGAAGAAGGAAAGGGAGAAGGCTGGGCAGAGACAAGGACAGGAACTCCTTAAACTGAGACAGCAGCTCCTCCTGACCCAGGGAATTCCTTAAACTGAGGCAGCAGCTCCTCCTGACCCAGGGAATTCCTTTCCCTGTGTGCCATCAGCTCCTCCTGACCTTCAGCACCACTGGCTTTGTATGGGGGCCCCACAAACCTGCAGGGCACACCAGCTACCTGCAGTGCCTCTGGAAATTCCCTTTTCCCTCTCCTTCCATCCTGCTGAGGTGGCAGAGGCTCCAGGGAGGGACTCCATCCTCCTGCATTTGCTCCAGAGCAACCTGGGCTGGTGGTGGGTCAGCAGCCATGTGGCAGCACAGGGACATGAGGAGAAGCTCTGAGCTCCACACCAGTGCAAAGCCTGAGGAACTGAAACAGAAAGAAAAGAGCTGGAAAAAATAGCTGGACACGGCCTTGCTGTCAGTGTCCTGTCAGTCACGTGCAGTAAAAGGCCCCAGAGCTCCCAGCTCCTGGTGTCCTTGCTCCTCCAGCAGATATTTGGAGGAGCTGCCACTTCCATGACTGGCCTTTGCACTCAGCTGGGAAATTTGTAGCACCCACCAAGTTCACTGCCCAGCCCATTTAAATGATATAATTTATCATTATGTCATTTATGGGATGAGAAATGTCTCAAAATCTCTTGATTTGTCTCCCCTCCCATGAGCTTGGTGCAAGCCTTGGTAAATATGGATGCAGTCTCTCATGATATTAAAAATGTAATACCTGTTATGGTCACACAATTCATTAATTCAGTCCCCAGTTAATTCAAACCTGGTAAGACATGGTCAAAAATAAATCAATTCCTATTTGATATCTTCACACAGAGTGAGAGCAGTGCTAATGAACAGAGAGGAGCTGCTGTTTAATCCCAGGGGTTTGGACTCTGCAGGCTTCTTATCACACTCCCTTCACAGAACAGTTTGACAGAAAAAGGTCAAGAGAAAGTTTTAATTTCACATTTTTGAAATTCTTCCTCTCATCACGCAGTTGTTTTGTGGTGCTTTGGTATTCATGTGGGTGTCAAACTCCAGGAAACTCTCTGAGCAGCTCAGTGACACTGACAAAAACAAGATTGCAGAACAAAACCTTTCAGAAGCCTCCCGGACTCGTCCCCTCTCCTTGTCAGCTCCATGTCCAAGCAGGTTTTTTGAGGGATACCATTCTTTTCCTAATCAGAACTCCATTTAAAAGCTCTAAATGAACAAAATTCTTGGGAATAATCTCTAAATTTTGCCCTTGAGTTTGAGAACTGAGGGGTCCAAATCTTCAGCAATGGGGAAAAAAAACCAGACTTGGGTCAGCAGAAATTATTTTGCTGACAATTTTGATTAATAACATGGAATTATTAAACTGACAACTTGAGTGCTAAGCAGAGATGGAATATTTTCTGGCAGTGCTAGCTGATATCTCAGCATGAGATATTAATGACTAAGTCAACAGCTTGTAATCACATCAGCAAAACAAGAGGAAAAATTAGACAAGCATGTCTAATATTTGCTCTGTTTATTTAATGTTAGGGTTGGAATCAGAAAGGGAAAGCAAATTGTGCATAGCACTAGAGAAGATTGATTCATTGAAAATACTTGTTTAAGTTTAGCCTTAAAAATTCAAAGATGAAAGTGTATTGTATTCTATTTTTTGTAAGTCAGTAACTGGAATTATGCTGGGTAAATTAAGGTTGTCAGAGGCTTCTCTCTGCTTTGACTGCCATGCAGCTGAATATCAAATTTTGTCTTTTCCATCCTTTCATTTAAGGGAAACTGGCTCAAACACCTCACTAATTTTGACTTCAGTTGCAGCAAAAATTACAAATATGTTCTGTTCCCCCTTGGTTTCTGCAAGTTTTGGCTGGGATGCTCAGAGTAGCTGTGCCTTGGTGCTATATTAATTATAACTATAATATTTATATTTTAGATTATCTAAATATGTAAGAGAGAAATATTAAAATCATTAAGGAATCAAAAAATAGTTCAGTTAATCACCAAATGGGGCATAATTACAAGTGAAAATAAACACCCCACTGGATTGGAAACCTGAAAAAAGAAATTCTACTGCTTTGTATCCCGACTCAGGTTTTACTTGCCGGGGAACAGGGTGAGAGGATGAAATCTGTTTTGTTTTTGAGCCGTGGTTGGCTGGCCCTCGGTGTTTTTTAGCCCATCTCACGGCCCCGAGGGCCGAGGTTGCTGTCACCATTTGCCATCTAGTGGACAAGAGAAATCTCTCTCCAGCGGAGAGCGATGATTGCAGCAGGATTGGGGTGTATTCCTTGGAGATCTGGCCTGGCTCAAGGGCCAGGACATTCACAGACACTCCCTGAGCCACAGCCAGACGCTCCCACTGAGCTCCCCAGGGTGTCCCCTCCAGCTCAGAGTATTCTGTGATCTTCCACATCAAATCAGTTCCCTGCTTTTTACAGAACAGGCCTGGCTGGCAAGTTAGATAATGTGATAGATAAAGTTAGATAATAACCAGAATGTGCTGTTTGGTGGAGAGGAACTCTTGGGAACATCAGGAACTTTCCAGATACTGAATCTCATCCTGACACGTTCTCCGTCTCCAGGCTCTTCCAGCCAATGTGTCTTTATGCTCTAAGCTCGTGCACTGGCTCCCTTTTCATTTTGGTGACAGCTCTGGGTTCCAGAGGCAGCAGGGCAGCCCTGTCCCTCTCCTGTGCAGGTTCCAGGGGCTGTGCTGTTCTCCAGGTGCTCAGGCTGTGCTCAGTGCCAAGGAGCTCCACCTTGTCCAGCTGCACCTTGACCTTGGGCGCTTATCGGGACGAGCCGTGGGCTTTGTGCACTGAGAACACAGCTCTGTGCACTGAGAACACAACTCCACCATTGTTCCTGGCATTGCCTGCTGGGCTCTGGGTGCCTCCCGTGGAAACCACTGGGAATTTTCCATCCATTCCCTTGGAAAACCTCACGGTGCAAGAAGAATCCCAGTGGATCGCAGTGCACTAAGATCCTCTGCCAGCAAGGGACCCACAAAATACTGATACCTGATGAGCTCCAGGCCAGCAGGGGTTTCACATCAGACAGAGCATCTCTAGGTTAACTGATTGATAGGATTAAAGGTTTAATATGTAAATATATTAATGATATTAATAAGCTTTTGGCCCCTCATGGCAAGAAGGGCGTGAGGATGGAGCATGTCTGGAGACTGGAATGGAGCTGGGAAGGGGCTGGAGCCCCAGGAGGGGCTGAGGGAGCTGGGAAGGGGCTCAGAGGGAGAAAAGGGGGATCAGGGGGGACCTTGTGGCTCTGCACAGCTCCTGACAGAGGGGACAGCCAGGGGTCGGGCTGTGCTCCAGGGAACAGGGACAGGAGAGGGAATGGCTTCAGGCTGGGCCAGGGGAGGCTCAGGGTGGATTTTGGGGAAAGTTCTTCACGTGAGGGTTGTAAAGCTCTGGCACAGCTGCCCAGGGCAGTGCTGGAGTCCCCATCCCTGGAAGTGTTCAAAAAACACCTGGATGTGGCACCTGGGGACGTGGGTTGATGGTGACCATGGTGGTGGTGGTGGTGGGTTGATGGTTGAGCTTGATGACCTTAAACTTAACTTGATAAACTTAAACTTTTCCAACCTTAACAACTCCATGATTCTGAGATTTTCTTCACATCATGAACATTCAGAGCTGACAGAGGGTGAATTTAAAGGTTGACATTTTTAGACTGCAGTTACTTCAGGCAACAACTGGATCTGATCTTCAGGGATATTTTACCTGGTGCTGATTTTTACCTCTTTGGGCTTTCCCTGTAGTCCAGGCTTAATATCAAGCACCTGCAAGATAAGAAAAACAGATTTATTATAATCCCAGACAGGTCCATAAAGCATATTGTAAACTGTGGCCTAGTCAACAAAGACTGAAATGGCAGGAAATAGCAAGGGCAAATACAATATCAATAAATAGAATATCAAACTTCTTTCTCCTGCCTAAGTCCTTTTCTCTGGTTTGTTCAGAGCTGGCTGTACATTCCTGTTTGCCCTGTGATTAGTTATTTTAAATCAAGAATAAATTTCTTCTGCTCTGCAGCCCTTTCTAGCATGATCTTTGTGGTTCTTGGTGATACCAACAGGGAGGCTCAAGGGCTGTGAATTCAGAGCTGCAATTTGGGAGCAGAGGGAAAACTTTTCCAGAGTTTTTCTCTGGAAAACTGTGGGAATCTGATTGGTCATGTGGGTTGTGTGGTTTATGGTTCTTCCTGTGCTTCCTCCTCTCTTGCTGGGGGCTGCACCCCAAGAGGTGCAGACAGTGAGGTATTGAGGCTGGTTTCAGGGTCCACAGAACACAGAACAATTATTCCTGGATTTAATTGATGAAGTTTGACCCTCTAGAAACATTTTTTTTTGGACCACCAAGAACCTGCAGCCTGTCATGCATACAATTAATCTAAAAGAACAGCTTCACCATGTGATGAAATGCTCTTTTATTAAATAGCAGATGGGTTGACCAGGAGCCTGATTTGAAAATTACAGACTGCAGACCTGGGGCCATTTTCCTCCAAAGGAAATTCTTGCCCTCTGGCAGCCATTCAAGGCTCCAATAAACAGTAAACATTCAGTCTTCATCCCCCAAACACACAGCCCTTCCAGGGCCTGGAGGGAAGGCTGAGAGAGCTCAACCATTCCCTGGGATCTGCCCCAGAGCAGGCAGGTGGCCCCAGCCCTGGATTTCCATCAGCTCCTGACACAAAGCACACCTGGGACACTCACCAAGTGGTCCCAGCTCTTTGTGCCACTGTGTGAAAGGAAAACTTTTTATTCCAAGCACAAATCTCTCAGGGCTGGGACAGTGCCCTCTGCCCAGGCTTGGAAAATCTCTGCACTCACTCAAACTGCTGCAAATTTCCACTGGCCCTGCAGGATTCAATGTGTTCTACAAATGTGTGGAGCTGCTCCCTCCCTTTATCTTCATTCACCTGCCTGCTCCCTCTCCCAGCCATCCTACACAAGGTGAGCCAACACCTGGATGCTGATGCCAAAGTGAAGTTCTCCACTGGAAAAATCTATTCTGATTTTGTTTCTTCTCTTTATGAAGCACAAACCAATGACTGGGCCATGCTGCAGCCCCAGCACAGGAATGGAACAAGGGGTTTTATGGGGAAATTTGTCTTTTCTGCAGGGCCACAAGGCCCACTGCCATTGTGTTCTGATTTTGGTAGAAGAAACAGACAAAGGATTCTATTTATTTATTAAAGCATTATATTTATTTGTATGTCATAGGCTTGTTATGCATCAAAGCTTTGCATAGGCAGGTTGAGCCTCATACCCGAGTTCTGTTCCAGCTGGAGAACATGGTTACCATCACTAAAACATGCAAAAAAAGGCATTTCCTTGCAACAGAAATGTCAATATTCATTTGCAATGAGTTCTTCACAGATTTTGAGGCCCAAAATGCTTGGAATGCCGGCATTGGCACAGCCATCATCATTTGGTAGTGCTAAAAAGTCCCAAGAAAAGGAAGACAGTATCAGTATTTATGTCAGTACATACCTCAGTATCAGTATCTCCTTACCAGATGAGATCCCTGTTTCCAGCTAGGAAAAGTCTCAAGTACACAAATCTCAACCCCCAATTATGGCCCTATTCAAGGCTTCTGTTTGTCTCAGAACTGTGCAGGACATTTGTGGTGCAGCTCAAGGGGAAGAAATGTCTGCACAGCCCCAGGGTAGCAGGGGGATTTGGGTTCAAAGGGGAGGAAGTGCCCTGGGGCAGGGCCACAATGCCCTGGCCTGTGACTTACGTTCAGTGGCCACCAGCTCGTAGAGAGGCAGCCCCGTGCAGAGATTTTCAATGTGCTTCCCATAGAGAATCCAGTCTTTAAGGTGCCCCAGCCTGGAGCTGCCAGCTTGGAACTGGGCCCACACGTTATTGGGAGAGTATACGTCCCTCATGGTCTGAGAAGAAAAGGTTAAACACCTTCAGAAGTGTAGCTTTAGCTTCACTCTACTGGGACACCCTTTGAGAAGGCTCCCAGACCCAAAATCACCTTCCTTTGCCTCACAAAAGAACATTAGATAAAGGAAAAAAAAATTAAAAATCAATCTATTCAGTAACAAAATTCACTAGATATTAATTGTGCCACCACAGCAAGCCTGAGCTGTATTGCTGCCATAATAATAAGTTATATTATTGGCACCAGGTTTTGTTGTAAATGTGCTACTGGGCTGACACAAAACGAGCCAGAACTCCAATTCACCTCCAGGCAATTCTTCCAGCCTCCTTCTGAAACCTCAGCCTGAATAAGGAAGTCAAAATCTGGTCAAAGTAAATTGATCTCTACTTTCTGTTCTGAAAAAAATAAATTTCAAGCAATGTCAAGGTCAAAATATCAGCAGGACAGCGAATAAAGGGAAAGTTTGCCTGAATTTATATTGTGATCACCTGGAAATGGCCAAATGACATCAGTGCCAAGGACAGGGGATTGTACAGCTTGAGACACCTCAACAGCCCCCTGTAAAACTGCAGGGGGGCCATGATGGTTCCTTATCTTAAAAGAATGTTCTGCAGGATATTCCCTTCAAGCTGTGTCTTGTCAGAACAGCTCCATCATGGCTAGGACAGCACAAATCATTCCTGAGCTGCCTTGGGGGCAGAGTGGAGGGTCCCCCTCACAGCCCACTGCTCCCACCCCTTCCTTGCCAGCAGAGGGTTCCCCACAGTCACCTCTCTCTCAAAAGCCAGACGTCCAATCTCTTGCAGGTCTGGGATGATTTCCTTCTTTATTTTCATGATAAAGCAGGCATTTCGTGAGAACAACCTGGTGGCAATATACCCCTGGGATGGAAAGAGTGGAGGTTAAATCATCAGAAATGATTTAAATAATGCTGACATTAGCTGGTGCTCTCTGCTCTTTGGGACAATCTGGAAGGAACAGCAAGTGGCTGCAGAGGCTGCTGCTGTGGAATGAATGCAGTTCCTTTCTCTCCTTTGGGCAATGGAGCCAGCCTGTCCTGGTGCCTGTCCCTGAGACTGGAAGCATCATTTCTGACAGATTTCTGAGTGCTGGCAGCCCATCCCCACCTCCAGCCCAGGGACCTTCTTCACTTCCAGGAACTGCCACCACAAGTTTCATTACAAGTCTTTTAAACTGCCCCATTGTACGGGTGAAGAGAGGAGGAGGAAAGGTGCTGGGAGTCCTCAAAGAAACAGTGTTCAGGGACAAGATGTGGTGAGAATATACTAAAATAATTTCTGGTTTTAAAAACGTCCTCAGGGGTTAATTTGAGGCGGATCCCTGGATTTACTCACATGTGTGTAGTCAAAAATGGTGTCAGAGGAGTAGACACCGGAGCGCACGTGGACATCGACGATTTGCTCCTCGTTGTGGATGGTCATGGTGCCAGTGACATAGTTGCTGATGGGATCGTGCAGCACAAAGGTCTTTGGTAAAAAGCACAAAATCATTGTTCATCACCTGGCTTCTGTATGTAGCAGGCACAACAACCCCCAGTGCTTTATGCTCATGTAAATACCAAATCCCTTAAGAACCCTGTGGTTTTTTGGGATTTGGTATTTACTGCACCCTGGAGCTGTCTGAGGAGGTTCTTGAGATGGAGGTCAGTTATAAAACAGGTTCTTCTGCAGGCTGGGGAAAACGTGCATGGGCCATCCCAGACATCCTGGGCATCAGGGACTGGCAGGAGACTGCTCCAGTCTCCAGATGTTTGACTGAGCTAAGGGGACTCTGTCTGCCTGACTTGTTACTTTGCACCTGTCCAGAACCTCTGGCAAAAGCTCCTTTTCTCTACACTTGACAATAAGCAACTTGTTGGTTTTAGCTTCTTCTGTGGTTTCCTTCCTGTTCTATTGCCCCTGCCCAGGGATCCAACACACTGTAAATGTTCATGTGCAGGACAAGGCTCATCACTCTACTCACGTTCAATGCAGAAGTCTGAGCCCAAAAGACTCCCAGGCAAATGAGGACTGCAGCCTGTAAAAGGAACCAGAATTCTCACTCGTCAGAAACACCAGGCAGTGCCATAAAAACACCCAGTCCAGGAACTGAGGGAAGGAGCTGGAGCATCAGTTTGAAAAATCCCCCACTTAGCATGTATATTAGCTGAAAACAACAGCAATTCCTCATTGTAAAGTTTTTGCTATCAGGCTCTCCTTTGCCTGTAGCTGAAAAAGCAGAATAACTCAACCATGGCATTTCTGCAGTTTTCAGAAGTCCCTCCTTGATGCCATGTTACTCCTTGATTTGCCTCTGTAACTGCAATCATTAAATCATAACCAAACCCCCCTTCTGAACTGTAACCAATTCTGCATTCTTTGCTCAAATGAGGCTTCCCCTGACTTTGTGGACCCAAGAAATTCAAGTTCTCCTCTTTTCACCCAAAGAAACAACCCGTAGATCATATTATTGTACCACTGTATTGTACCACTTACTTGAGCATCTTCTCTGTCCTTTTGTTTTTTAAAGCGAGTAACTTACATTATTAAGTATTTAAAGTTCAACAGAAATGGAGATACTCACAAATCTCTTCATTTTTCTTTCAGATGAGAGCAAGAGGCTGCAGAAGGAACGCAAGGAAATCCCAGAGACCTTCAACTTTTATATCTTGCAGGAGGTGTGGGAAACACTTGACAGAACTTTCCTTCATGACTCGAACAAGTCCATATCTACATGTCGTAAGCCTCCTATCTGAATTTTGGGTTGGCACAGATAACCTGACCCAGATATATTTAAAGCACTCAGTAAGTCTCAGTAAATCAATCACTCTGCAAATGGCCATTATTCACTGGTTTAAACTTTAGTATTGCTGGTTCTATTTTTTTAAATATTTAACAGGATATTGTCTAGAATTAAATGTCATTGGGAATAACACTGCTATTTATTCACACAAACTGCATTTTGTCTTCTGAAACACAGCCCCTAACAGCCTGATTGATAGTCTGCAGAGAAATGCTGGGAAGAAACACCTGTGCCATGGTGGCTTCTATGTCAGCCAACAAACAGACCAATTCTTCTGCCATTTCTTTCACTGAAAATATTGGATGGAGCCCTGGGACACCTGACAGTGAGTGGCATCCCTGTCCATGGCAGGGGCTGGAACTGGAGGATCTTTAAGGCCCTTTCCAACCCAAACCTTTGTGGGACTCCATGATTCCATTCCATTCTGTGTGCAGGGATCCTGGCAAGAGGTGCTGCTCATTTCTGATCAGTTCCCCCCATGGGCAGAGCACATGAACTGAAACAGTGACAGAGTTGGGAACAGTGGCTGTGCTTCACAGGACAGCCTGGGGCACCTCTGGCCTGCTCAGCTCACCAGGGAGTGACACCAAAACCCAGAGGCTCCGTGCTGTGCACAAGGTCACAAACAAAAGGAGCAGGATGGGGGTTCCCCCTCAGTATCTCCACTGATTTCTGCATTTTGTGAGAATGCCAACGGCCAGGATGTCACCCTGAGAACGTTCTCTGGTGTTCCCAGGAGACTCTGACCTTGCCTGGACTCCTCCTCATCCGCTGTCCTGCACCAGCCAGTGCTGGCACCTGGATGAATCACACTCTGCTTTCTGCTGGAAGGTCATAATCAAGGCTGGTTCCCTCCCAATAAAACAAGAACTCAAACTAACAGCAAACACATTTCTGTAATTTCTCTTATCAGAAAATAAGGAGAAGGAGATTGTACAGAAATATCTCTCAGCAAACAGGCCTCACTGGAAAAAGAAAAAAAGGAAATTGTACACATTTGCTTTATGCCACCTAAGTCCACATGAGAAAATGTTATCAGAAGTGTAACAATGCTGTGCTGCTAAGCAATATATCAGAAAACATAAACAGATATAAAATTCTGCTAAACCAAGTTAGACTAATCAGGCTGATGTTGCACTCCTCTTGAAAGCTGGTTCTGTTCCTTCTTCTCAAAAGAATCTTTAAGATTGCAGGTATGTCAGAAATACTCAGAGAAGATTTCAACAGTCAAGTAAGGATTTCACAGCAGGATTCTAACAGGGTTCAGGCACCACAAGTTTGAAAAAAATAGCTTAATTTAACTTTTCCTCAGTGATTGTGCCTTCATGTACTCATGTTGTTTGAAGAACACTTGAGAAGCAGCAGCTCCTGTTTCCCTCAGCATCCAAGTGCTGAGGCACAGGTAAGGACAGAGCAGCAGGGGAGATCAGCAGCTGTTTACTGAAGGAAAACTACAACAATATCAGCACCTTGCATTGCACTGACTAAACTCTGCTGAACCCATCAGACATGACAAGAACTAAAGGTGAATTTCTAAAAAGAATTTGCCTAATTAATGTGGTTGTGACATGGCCTGAGCTGGTTGTGTCAGTCAAAGCTTCAAAATAATTCCAATGGGCAAGCCTTGCTTTTTGGAGACTTTTTGTCCACAGTTCATCACACATCTCCCAGGAACACCCCTGAAATCAACACGTATGTGTTTAAACCCAAGTACCACAGTCACAGAGGCACCTTCCAATAAGAAGCTGAAGGAAGGAGCTGCCTAAGAAGGGTTTAAACCCCTCTGATTTCACCTTGGCCAGTCCTCAGGCAGAGTGAGGCTTACCTTACAAAGCTGTGACTCAGGATCCCTTGGTGAACCTCGCCACCTCAAATTTATGGTCCCTTTCTCAAATCAGCCCTTGGTCCATAACCAGGTACTACTCTTGTGAAGAGGCTCTGTGAAGATTCAGGGCCATGTCTGACAAGCAGAAACTTAACATTTTTACCATAGCAAGATCACCACCCGCTTGGTTTGAATGGTGCTTTTGGTCAGAGGAACAACTTCAGGATGTCCTTTGCCACACTGGCACAAAGCATCACTGCAAGGTTACTGGGAATCTCCGCTCTGCTTCTGCTTGTAATTTCTTTTTTCACTTAAAAGTGACTGCTCAATACATGGAGCTTACCATGAGCACTTTTCTCTCACCTCCCTGCATGCCATGAATTCAATCAGGCAGGTATCAAAGCCTCCTCTTATCAAAGCACTTCCCCAGGAAACTCGTCATGCTTCTGTGAACACAGGGCACCTGCCAATAAGGCAAACCCATTTTCAGATTTAACTTTGGGATATTATGTATAAAAAGTAAGAGTACACATCAATTAGCAGCAGAGCTGGCCTGGCCTACCATCCAAATGAAGTTCCCTGTAAGTATACCTATCACTTTCTCATAAAACTCTTAAGGCTGGGCAGCTTTTAAATGGTTTTGAGCTTTTCTTGGCACTGAGTGAACTCTTAGTGATTTCTGACAAAGTGAAAATGCCAAAGGGGTGGGGACTGAAGGGGAGAAATCTCCCATTCGGCAGGGATGGAACTCCACATGCTCAAACATGAAAGAGAGAAGTGCTCTCTTTCCAGGGGCGACACACACTCGTGACACGTCCACAGGACAATATTCTCTCCTTCACCACTCAGAGGCAAATCAATGGTCTCAGCAAGTCACATAAAGTTAGGGCTCAGCTGTTTGCTGAGAGTGTGATACGAGAGACTTCAAGTGCAGGATGGTGACACTGAGGTATTTACAGCAGCCTTAAAAGTGGTGCAGGAAAAATTCCCAAGCATTACTTTTAAATCCTCTGAGTCCGACTTGGACCTTTTCCATCAAAATCCTTCTTTGAAGGAGATAAAATCTGGGACCGATTCCATATTCAGAGGATTGTCTTCAGGAGAATAATTGTTCACAATAGTTATCTCATAAGAATTTTTCATCATAACAATAGGAAATTTTTCCAAAAGGTATCAGCAGTGGTTCGGACAAACCTGAGTAACAGTGAACTCGTGAGTTGTTGAAACTCTGTGGCTTCATAAAGGGGTAACAAATGTTTGATGTCCCAGTTTTCTGAACAGAAGTGCCTGTGCCTCCCTTTAGACTATTAGTCCTGTATTTGGAGGATGAGATCACTGTGAAGATGCTCAGGTGCCTTTGCTGCTGTGTTCCAGGCACAGAGCTGGAATGTGCACCCATATTCCAGCTCTTCATAACAGATACACATGGACATTTCTCAGATCTGCTCCATGTCTGACATCAAAAGCTCGAGGTGAAAAGCTCACTCTTACAAAGAAAATATTTCAGAGCACATTTTTTCCAATAAGTTACTGAATTGGGGGTGGGCAAGTTTTAGAACCCACTGTGTTTGAATGACCTTCTTGCCTGGGCAAGGTGCAGTTCTGGGGCTAAGAGCCATTTCTATGCATGTGTTCTGTGAAATCATCAACAAATAAATCTCCTGCATATTTCAATCCTCTTCAGCTGCACCCCGCTGCAGAAAGTGCTGAGTCTGTACACAAAGTAAGCAGGAAGTCAAAATTATTTTAAGACAGCAAATAATTTGATGTCTTGATGATCTTCACATGTTTTGAATTCCAAATGTTCATTTCAGATTGTGGTTGCTTCTCTCTTTGGAGTTTTCCTGGCTCCTACTCTTTCCAACGACGTAAGTATAGAGCTACACAAAGCTACTCACCACTGCCACAGGAACCACTGGCTTTAGCTCAAACCTCTGAGAAATGTGTTTCTGGAAGTGAAGCTGCTTTTTAAAGTCTGATATTTAGAAGAAAATTGCATTTTAAATTTTCTACGATAACTAAGAAATTATTTCCATGCTTGATGTATCAAGGGGGAAAAGACAGTTACCATACATGGAATCAGGGAAGTCTGTCCTGAGATGACCATAAACACTGAAAATAATGGCGTGGATAGAAACAAAAATTAACATGATTGATCTGACCACAAAATACAGTAGAATACTGTAAGCAATCTGGTGCCAGCAAGATCCTGCGGGGGAAAGAACAGTAAGGAATTATTTTGATTATTTAGAAAGTAAAGGCTTCCCATTTTCATTCTGAGCCAAGAAATCATCTCCCTTTTAATCTGATTTCCAAGAGCAGTAATCTCCCAAAACACGGCCACTGCAGCTAATGCTTTATAGAGAGAAACACTGCTGGGAATCTGGGAAGCTAAATCCTCACCTCTTTTAATCTTTTCCAAAAATCAGAACATGGAGAACAACTTTAATGGACAGCCCAGTGAAAACTCAATCTACTCTGGGATTAGGGTCAGCACCAACCCAAAGGATGGGTCTGAGCCCTGGAAAACCATCTGGGACTTCGAGGCTGTAAGTAGTTTCCACCTACTTGTGTTCCATGGCACAAGAAAAATGGCAAAAGAGACAAACGTTTTCTAAAAACCACCAAAGCTTCAACAAAATTTCATTGTATTTTAGAGGACATGCTTGAAAATGTGCTCCTTCAGCCTTGGGATTGTTTCTGCTGGCCACTGTGTGCTGCATTAGCTTTTCAGCAGCAAATTCCTTCACCTGCCCTCGGCAGGAGAACACATCATACACGTGGCATGACTGGAGGAGGCAATTTACCTTTTACCAAAGTCTCTTGTCAGCCCCCATGACACATTTGCCTAAACAATATAATTAAAAGGACCAATATTTTTCTTTCCCCGTAACTATTTGCACTGTAGGAAGCCTTTCTTTTAAGCAGTGCCTCTCTCTAGCAACACACTTCTCTTTCCCTGTATATTGTTTGCAGCAAAAAGGGGTTTTTGTTTAACTTTAACAGGGCTACGTTGCAACCAAGGTGTTTTCAAAGAACACCTGCATCATTGCTACAACCAGCAAGAGGTTTTGGCTTGGCAAACCCTTTCCTACACCACCTCCAGGAGACAAGGTAGGATGGTGGTTGAAAGTGGGGCAAAAGATTGTCAGGGAAAAGCATTTGTTCCTCACACAGGAGCAGGAGAAAAGGCTCCAAGAACTGAAGAGAACTTTCTCAGCAGGGCTGAGTTGCTCTAAAAGTTCCTTCAAAAGTTGCATTGCTCAGGAACAACTGCAATTACTGTTCAGCTTGGCCTTGGACACTTCGAGGGATGAGGCAGCCAAAGCTTCTCTGGGCAACTTGAGGGCCTCCCCACCCTCACAGGGAAGAATTTCTTCCCAGTATCCCATCTAACCCTGCCCTCTGGCAGTGGGAAGCCATTTCTCCTTGTCCTTTCACTCCAGACCCTTGTAAATCGTCTTGCCCAGTCCTTCCTGTCAGCTCCTTCAGGTACTGGAAGGCCATGATGAGGTCACCTGAAACTTCTCCAGGATGAACAATCCCAATCATCTCAACCTTTGCTCACAGCAGAGCTGCTCCATCCCTCTGATCATGCTGGTGCCTCCTCTGGGCTCTCTCCAGCTGCTCCAGGTCCTTCCTGGGCCCCAGGGCTGGGGGTGGCTCTGCAGATGGGTGTCACCTGAGCAGAGGGGCAGAATCCCCCTGGAGCTGCTGCCCACGCTGGGGTCAGCCCAGCACATGGGGGGTTCCTGGGCTGTTGGTGTACGCTGGTGGGTCCTGTCCAGCCTGTCACCCACCATGTCCTTCTCCGCAGGGCTGCTCTCAATATGTCCATTTCCAGTTCTGAACTCCAGTTCTGCTTTTCCTAAATGCTCTTTTCTGGCTGTTTCTCTGATGCTCAGGTACTTGGGCCTTACCAATTGCCACCCAGAGAGAATCGCTTCATTATCTCCAGGAACAGACTCCAAAGCTTGAGCCCATATGGGAAACGCATCCAAGCCCTGTGCAGAGGAATTCCCTCCTACCTCGCTTACCCAGCTCCTGGTGAGTCTGCTGCTGACAGCCTGGAGTTCCAAAATGTGCACAGGTTGACAGGATTAACAAAAGAAGATTCAAGCAAACACGAGCAGTCACTTACTGAGATCCTGTGTTTCCTATGGCTTTTTATCCATCCATATACACACATCTCAGGAATGACAGACAGCAGGTCTGTCACTCTCCTGTGTACGATGACCTTGAGCCCAGCCATTCTCAGGAAGGCTCTGGGCTCTACCTCTTGACATCAATCTGGAATTTTTAGGCAACTAGTTGGAATCATTTCAGCTACATTTTTTACCTTCATATTTTCTCAGCCCAAATCTAATAGTTTTTTTCTTCTTCTTTCAGGATCAAACTTTTTAAGGGGATCAAACTTCTCATCGGGATGAAACTTCATGGAGTGAGATATTTCATGATTGAAATTTAACATTAATGAGCTGCCTGTTTATTACTGTGGTTACTCCTGACAAAGTCTGCAGAAGAAAATTCATAAAACTGTGTACCCATTAGAAAGATTTTTCTCCTTGATAATCTTCTCTTGATCATATTTTCAATCATTTATCTTTCTTCTGCTCTGTATGGAAGCTGTTGAGTCTCAGTAAAATTTATCATCAACCTACACTGGTCTGTGCTGTGTTTTTACAAACCCTTTGAAAAAGCAGAAACAGTTCCAAAGACAAGCTGCAAAACTAATATTCTTGCAAAATCCCAATTTTGGCATTTAAACCTCTTCCAGTACAACTTCTCAGGGAGAGTTCACATGCTGCCTTGAGTAATTATTCATCAATACTAGAAGAAAATGGTGCTATACCTACTACAATGCCTGCTGCAATACCATCCCCAGGAGAGTAAAACACTGTCAGCAAGGTCCAGCTGCTCGCAAAACTGCTTTAACTTCATGCACTTAAGAGGAAAAATCTGCCAGCAACTGTAAATTAATAAAGCTGGAAAGGTGTAAATGTCTCAGGGCTGCTTTGACAAGTCCACAGAGGCACAGATGCCTTAGCCCTCACCACCACATTTCAGTGGGTGCTATGGTGACCCGATAACATACAGTATATTTTGGAAGGTAAAAAGGCTTTCACATATTTTGTCTAATGCAAAGCTTTTTATGTTCTTGTTTAAGCCCTAGGATATCTCCGGTCTTAAGTTTGATGTGAATTTTCAAAAGTAAATAGTACTTTATGTTAGAAAAATACTAGAAACATATTTAATTTTTCACTGCAAATGGATTCCTATTTGATAACTCTCAGACTCCAGGAGGTCAAATGGTTCAAAAGTACAATCCCCATGTTTATCAAGTACACCAGGAAATAATTTTCAGGAACAAATGACAGGGAAACAAATGACAAAATAATTTGATTGCACACTCAGCATTTCTACTGTGATTTCTGAAAACATATAAAAGGTGGAGGGTTCACACTGCTCTTTCTACCTGCAGGAGCATCAGCTCTGCAGTCAGGATGCATCTCTCTGTAAGTATGCATGCTTTTCTTCCTTATGAACTGAAACTTTGATTCAAACCCATTCCTTTATCTCTCAGAAGGGCTCCTGCCTCTCTGGAGCACTAAGGCTTTCTCTGGGGACATTGTGCTCCTCCAGAAGGAGCAGCTCAGCCCCTGGGGTAAAGCAAGGGTGCCTCCCTTTGGGGGCACTGATGCAATCCCAGGTTGAAAGCAAAAAAAGAATCCAAGGAGGACCCTTGAACATCAGATTAGGAAAAGGGAAGGAGGACTCCCATGACCAGATTTGTCAGCCAGAGCTGCAGTTACACTTTTGTATTTGATTTTCATTTCAGATTTGGACTGCAGTCCTTCTTGGACTGGTCCTGACTCCAGCCCTTGCTGATTACGTGAGTACAAATTAACAATTTCCACATGCATGGCTACTCTGCCTCTATTCCCTGCTTCATGAAATCCCCTTGATTCTTTCTCCAACACTTTGAAGGAAAAGAACTGAAGTCTTCTCTGACAGGCGAATCTCTAAAGGAACCAAATCACAGGTGTCAGATGCAGCAATGATTCACAGAATCCTTGAAAAGAATTCTTACAGCTACTGCCCAATGCCAATGCCTTGATTCTGGGTCTATTTGAAAATACTGAGGCCACTTCTGGCTCTTAGAGGGGGGGGACAGAACTTTTTCTATTTTAGCAAGGGTTTTAAAAAAGCAATGGAGACAACACTGACTAATGTTACCATCTAAAAGTGCTCCATTTGGTTTTCCAGTCTCAGGAGACAAAAGGAAACCATCACATCATCATTGGTGGAGACTCTCAAATCACTATCACTGGTATCTCACAAAGTGTGAAGATCAATAGTCAAACAAGGGTGGCAATCATCGAGCAAAAGAGCCAAACTTTATCATGGAAAACCATCTGGAACTACAACAGGGTGAGTGGATGGGAGTGGGATTGTTAAAAAGGTGACCCAGGGATGGGGCTTGTTTCTGTATTCTGATCATCTGAAGTAAATGACATGGGGTAGAAACTCTTGCTATTTGTCACGGCTTCCATCCCAACTTTGCAACCTCAACAGTTGGAAGAACTGAGTTCTGAATGCTAAATACTTTTATTTTACAGGGTGTCATTGCAACCAAAGTCACTCAGCAGAACACCTGCTACATTTCCATCATGAACAGAACTGACATACCCAGTTTTAATAATCTGGCCCGAGTGGCGGCAGAGAGCAGGGTAAGAATGCAAAGAAGAAGCAGGTTCCTGGCCCTGGAGTTTATTAGCTCGTTTCCCCTTCTGCTTCTTCTTTCTGGAGAGGATCAGGTTATGTCCAGTGGCAGGATTTCCCTTCACTCAACAGTAATGTAGATTGGAAATTTGTTGTAGGAATGTTTTGCCCAAAGAAGAAAGGGGCTGCATTATTTCCTCACCCAGCTCCACTTTCTCTGAGGCTGTTGAGCTCTGCAGCTTGCTTTTGCTACTGCCTTCAAGGCTTCCTAGTGGTCCCACAAGCCATAAGGGATTAAAAATTGTCCCTAATAGCAGTTGGGACTCAACCAGCCCCAAGTCATACTCCCAGAGCTAGGAATATCTCAAGCAGGAACAAGCTCCTCACACTGAGCTTGCTGAATGCTGGTTTCTTGATGTTTAGAACTCGATTGGTGATCTTGGAAGACCTACGAAGGAGATCACCTTTGTCACCAATGGGTTGGTCAACAACCTCAACTCCTACGGAATAGAAATCATGGCTATGTGCAGTGGACTCACCACCTACATGGCTTATGAAGTTAATGGTGAGTGAATTCTTAGAAATACTGAGTGTTTCTGACCTGGCCTTTTTGTCGCCTGGGGCATGACTCAGGCACAGATGCTGCTCTCCCACTTTGGGCCAGACAGAAACCAAGGGCTTCAGCAGTTGCACAAAGGGTTCAGCACCTTGGCAGATCGAGACTGGAAAAGGGTGGAGTCAGAGCCCCCATAAATGATCCAAACCAAACCCTTACAGCTCCTCTCCAGGAAGATTAATGGGGTATAAATTTCGGCCCAGAGTGTTTTGGCCCACCCGGCACTGCCCTGAAATACCCAGTCGAGAAAAAGGGCTGTCCTAAGAACTGCTGTCCTTCAGATCAGAGCTTGCTGAGTTGACCCAGGCAGCCACGAAATCCTTGTGCTAAACCAAGTGGCTTCCTCCCCTGTAACCTTTCCCCTGGGGCGATCCCATTCCCCAGGGTTAATGAACTACACATGGTGGGATTCTTCCAGAATGTCACACCCATGTGACTGGGCCCATGGATTGGCAGCAGCCTCACCATGTAATGCCCAGCCATTGGGACTCTCAGGACAAAGTGCAATAGAGCCCTGATTTCAGCACAGGACATCCCAAAACATCTTCAAGATCAGGTCTTTGTGAGCATTCCTGGCTGAGCCACAGAGTCGGTGCTCTTTGGAGAGTCCAAGAGAATCTGTCCCTTGCACAGCTCAAACATTCCCAGAGCAGCAAATCTTCATACCTGTGTGTGCTCTGAGCAACATCACCACCATCCTGAAGAAGGGCAGCCAAGGTCATTAGAATTAGCTCATGGGGTTTTGTTTCATGCTTTCTTGTATCCCAAGGACTCCAAGTGAATCTGGGATCCTGCATTACCCTCAATGTCTTGAGAGCTGTGGAACTGAGGTACTGCAATAGCAATGGCAATTGGAATGGCATTGGCAATGGCAACTGGAATGGCATTGGCAATGGCAATGGCAATTGGAATGGCAATTTGAATGGCAACTGGAATGGCAATTGGAATATCACTGGCAATTGGAATGGCAATTGGAATGGCAATGGACAGGTGAGAAAACCGTAGGCCTTACTTGTCATTAAGAAAATGGGGGGATCCTGAGCTGCAGCCCAAAGCCAAACCTGATGCTCTTCTTGCCTGGCATCTCCTCTTTTGAGAGGTTCCTGCTTGAGGGTGCAGATGCTGAAAGAGAGCAGTGGGTGAGCAGTGGTTTCCAACCAAGCCCTTGAGTGTGGATTTACTCTGGCCAGTGCTCTAGCATGCATCGACCTCTAAAGGCAGCAGATGCCAGCTGTCAGATGCAGCAGTGATTCACTGAATCTATGAAAAGAATTCTTATGGTCTCTGCCCACTGCCACCACTTTGATTCTGAGTCCTTTAGAAAAGACTGAGGGCAGTACTGGCACTTCTAGAGGCAGCACTTCTTCCATTGCAGCAGGGATTTTTCAGAAGCTTTGGGGACATCACTGTCTCCCTTCAAAGACAAAATGTCTTCTTTCTTTCCCTTGGCTTTTTAGTCTCAGGAGATTCCAGGCATCATCTTCAACAACACGCAGGGCAGCATCTTCAACCACACTCAAGTCATCATTGGTGGCCATTCCCAAATTGTGACCATCAACAGGCAATGGCGTGTGGCAATCATTGAACAAACGAGCATCAGCAGCTCCTGGAAAACCATCTGGAACTACAACACGGTGAGAGGCAGGGATGGGGCTTGTTCAAATACATCCAAGGAGATTGCCTGCTTGTACAAATGGCCCAGGAATGGCAATTTTTTCTTTATTCTGAATGTTTGGAGTCCACAATGCAGGGTAGAAACTCTCAAAATTTGTTATGCTTTCCATCCCGACTTTATTGAGTGTAAACTGCAGGAAGATACTGAATTATTTTCATTTCACAGGGCGTCATTGCAACCAAAGTCACACAACAGAACACCTGCTACATTTCCACCATGAACAGAAATGAGATGCCCCGCTTTGATAACCTGGCCCGCCTGGCACAGGAGAGCAGGGTAAGGTTCCAAAGGAGCAGCACATTCCTGGCCCTGGAGAGCATTGGTCCATTTCTTCATGAGCTCTTTCTTTCTGGACATGAACAGGTTGTTTCCAGTGGCAGAGTTTCCCTTCTCTCAACAGTAATGCTGATTAGGAATTTATTGTAGGAATGTTTTTCCAAAAGAAAGGGACTGTATTATTCCCTCACCCAGCTCCACTCCCTCTGAGGATACTGAGCTCTGCAGCTTGCATGTGAGAACATCCCCCCATTCCTCAGGTCTTCTCCCATATTCAGGGGATGAGCCACAACAGGAGGCCTCTGGGCCTAGCTGAGAGAGCAGAGGGAACCAAGGGTCTCAGAGGAAAGTGCCAGAAAGCAGGCAATGCC
Organism: Calcarius lapponicus; assembly: GCA_039654755.1. Classification (NCBI taxonomy): domain Eukaryota; kingdom Metazoa; phylum Chordata; class Aves; order Passeriformes; family Fringillidae; genus Calcarius; species Calcarius lapponicus. The sequence continues at coordinate 24,734,431 of JBBFKN010000011.1, forward strand.
TTGTACCAGGCAAGAAAGCACTCCAGGAGGAAAGGGGAAATGTTTTGAAAAGAAGTTCACAGGGGGTTTCGGAAAGAAGTGTCCCACTTGAGCACCCAGGGTTCTCAGTGAGGGGCCCTAAGCACCAATTGCAAATACTCTGAGAGCAAATGTATCTGCCTGGACTTGCTGCTGCCCCCTGTGGTTCCAGATTAGAATGGGCTGTAGGATGAGACTTCTCCTGCCAGCCTTCCATTTGACAGCCTGGATGCCCCAGAGGGGCAAGGGCAATGACAAAGCACATGCCTTGGAAGGAGCTCTGGCTCCACAGAGTGGCCACACAACACTTCTCCACATCAGGGATCTCCTTGTGCTGCCGCTTCCCTCAGGCTACCTGCACTTTGACTGCCTTAGAACCATCTGGCATTGGAACTGCTTTCAAGGCTTGCCAGTGGTCCCAGAGGCCCTGCAGGGAATTAAAAGGTGTCCCTAAAAAACAATTTAGACCCAAACACCCAGCCATGAGGCATCATTCCACAGCTAGGAACAGAACAAGTAGGAACCAGCTGCTGGCACTGAGCTTGCTGAAAGATAGTTTTTGTTTCTTAGAAGCTGGTTGGTGGTTTTGGAAGACCTAACAAGAGGATCACCTTTGTCACCAATGGACTGGTCAACAACCTCTACTCCTATGGAGCAGACATCATGGCTATGTGCAGTGGACTCACCACCTACATGGCTACTGAAGTTCACAGTGAGTGCAAGCATGGCAATTCTGAGTGTTACTGACCTGGCCTTATTTTCCCTTGGGGCGTGACTCAGGCACAGATGCTGCTCTTCCACCTCAAAACCCAAAGAAACCCCCCGGCAGAACATCAGCCAAGGTCTTAGGCATCAGCTCATGGGGTTTTGCCTTTTCTTTTCCAGCATTCCAAGGACCCCAGGTGACTCTGGGATCATGCATTACCCTGGATGTCCTGAGAGTTGTAGAGCTGAAGTATTGCAGTAGCAATGGCAACTGGAACAACCAGTGGACAGGCAACTGGAACAACAGTTGGAATGGCAACTGGAACAACCAGTGGAATGGCAACTGGAACAACCAGTGGAACAACAGTTGGAATGGCAACTGGAACAACCAGTGGAACAACAGTTGGAATGGCAACTGGAACAACCAGTGGAACAACCAGTGGAACAACCAGTGGAACAACAGTTGGAATGGCAACTGGAACAACCAGTGGAACAACCAGTGGAACAACCAGTGGAACAACAGTTGGAATGGCAACTGGAACAACCAGTGGAACAACCAGTGGAATGGCAACTGGAACAACAACAATTGGAATGGCAATGGCAACTGGAATGGCAATTGGAACGGCAACTGGAACGGCAATTTCCCGGTGAGAAAACCTTAGCACTTAGCTTTCTTGAACCAAATGGGGGTGAACCCAAGCTGCTGCCCAAACCAACCCTAACGCCTTTCTTGCTGGGCATCTCCTCTTTTGAGAGGGTGCAGATGCTAAAAGACAGCAATGAGAGAGCAGAACTTTCCATCCAAGCCCTTGAGCATGGATTACCTCAGGCCAGTGCTCTAGCATGCATCAACTTCTAAAGGCAGCAGTTGCAGCAATGATTCACTGAATACATCAAAAAAATTCCTATGGCCTCTGCCCACTGCCACCGCTTTGATTCTGGGTCCTTTAGAAAAGATTGAGGGAAGTGATGGGCATTACCTGAGGGCCAGCACTTCTTCCATTGTAGCAGGGATGTTTTGGAAGATTTGGTGACAACACTGTCTTCCTTCAAAGACAAAATATCTTTTTTTCCCTTGGCTTTTTAGTCTCAGCAGATTCCCAGTGGCATCTTCAACAACACTCAAGTCATCATTGGTGGCCACTCCCAAATTGTGACCATCAACAGGCAATGGCGTGTGGCTGTCATTGAGCAAAGGAGCTTCAGTGGGTCCTGGAAAACCATCTGGAACTACAACACGGTGAGTGGCAGGGAGGGGGCTCCTTCAAAAGGATCCAAGGAGTCTGGCTGCTGGTACAGCCGGCCCACGGATGGTGACTGTTTCTTTATTCTGAGTGTTTGGAGTCCACAGTGTGGTGCAGTGGAACTCAGCATTAATTATGGTTTCCATCCCGACATAATGCCATCATTAATACATGGAAGAAACTGAATTTTGAGTGCTAAATGCTTTTCTTTTACAGGGTGTCATCGCAACCAAAGTCACTCAGCAGAACGCCTGCTACATTTCCATCATGAACAGAAGCGAGATGCCCCGCTTTGATAACCTGGCCCACCTGGCACAAGAGAGCAGGGTAAGGTTCCAAAGGTGCAGCAGGTTCCTGGCCCCAGAGATCACAGGGCCATTACATCGTGTGCTTCTTCTTTCAAGCAGGATTAGGTTGTGTCTTGTGGCAGAGTTTCCTTTCTCTCAAAAGTAATGCTGATTAGAAATTTGTTGTAGGAATGGTTTGCCAAAAGAAAGGGGCTGCATTTTTCCCTCCCCCAGAGGATTTTGAGCTGTGCAGCTTGCTGGGCAAACCCATTCTTTCCGGAGCCCTTAAAAGCATTCTTTGCACTGCCAGTTCCCCTCAAGTTCCATTCACCTCAACTCCCTTAGAATGAGCTCTGCCTTTGGAGCTGCCTTAAAGGCTTGCAGGTGGTTCCACAGGCCCCCAGGGTATTAAAAGGCCTCCCAAAAAGCAGTTGGGAATCAAAGACCCAGCCCTGAGTCATCATTGCAGAGGAACAGGCCTAGCAGGAGCCACCTCTCTGCCTAGAGCTTGCTGAATGCTGGTTTTTTTGATGTTTAGAACCTGATCGGAGGTTTTGGAAGACCCAACAAGATGATCACCTTTGTCACCAATGGGGTGGTCAGCAACCTCAACTCCTATGGAATAGACATCACGGCTATGTGCAGCGGAGTCACCACCTACATGGCTTACGAAGTTACCAGTGAGTGCAAGCATGGCAATTCTGAGTGTTACTGACCTGGCCTTATTTTCCCTTGGGGTGGGACTCAGGCACAGATGCTGCTCTTCCACCTCAGAACCCTAAAAAACCCTCCTGCAGAACATCAGGCAAGGTTTCACGCATCAGCTCATGGGGTTTTGCCTTTTCTTTTCCAGCTTTCCAAGGACCCCAGGTGACTCTGGGATCATGCATTACCCTCGATGTCCTGAGAGCTGTAGAGCTGAAGTACTGCAATAGCAACGGCACTGTCAATTTCCCGGTGAGCAAACCTTAGACCTCAGCTTTCTTGAACCAAATGGGGGGGGAACCCGAGCAGCTGCCCAAAGCCAAACCTGATGCCCTTCTTGCCTGGCATCTCCTGCTTGAAGGTTCAGATGCCTTTAAAGGGCAATGAGTGAGCAGTGGTTTCCAAGCAAGCTCTTGACAGTGAATTTCCTCTGGCCAGTGCTCTAGCATGCATCAACCTCTAAAGGCAGCAGATGGCAGCTGTCAGATGCCGCAATGATGCACTGCATCCATGAAAAGAATTCTTACGGCCTCTGCCCACTGCCACAGCCTTGATTCTGGGTCCGTTGGAAAAACCTGAGTGCCAGGCTGCCACTCCCATGGGAGGCACCGCTTCTTGTATTGCAGGAGGCATTTTTCAGAAAATTTGGGGACATCACTGTCTTCCTTCAAAGGCAAAACCTTTTCTTTCCCTTGGCTTTTCAGACTCAGCAGATTCCCAGCGGCATCTTCAACAACACTCAAGTCATCATTGGTGGCCACTCCCAAATTGTGACCATCAACAGGCAATGGCGCGTGGCTGTCATTGAGCAAAGGAACATCAGCGGCTCCTGGAAAACCATCTGGAACTACAACACGGTGAGTGGCAGGGAGGGGGCTCCTTCAAAACATCCAACGAGTCTGGCTGCTGGTACAGCTGGCCCAGGGATGGCGACTGTTCCTTTATTCTGAGTGTTTGGAGTCCACAGTTTGGGGCACTAATACTCAGAATTCATTATGATTTCCATACTGAATTTATCCCAACATTAAGAGTCAGAAAAAACACAATTGTGAGTGCTGAATACTTTTCTTTTACAGGGTGTCATTGCAACCAAAGTCACACAACAGAACACCTGCTACATTTCCATCATGAACAGAAGCGAGATGCCCCGCTTTGATAACCTGGCCCGCCTGGCACAAGAGAGCAGGGTAAGATTCAGGAGGAGTAGCAGGTTCCTGGCCCCAGAGATCATTTGCCCATTTCTCCATGTGCTTCTTCTTTCTGGAGAAGATCAAGTAGTCACTAATGGCAGACTTTCCTTTCACTCAACTGTAATGCTGATTAGGAATTTATTTCTAGTAATGGTTTGCCAAAAGAAAGGGGCAGCATCATACCCTCCCCCACTTACCCGGAGGATGATGAGCTGTGCAATTTACTGGGCACATCTGTTCTCTGTAGAGCCCTTCAGTGCTTTTGTTGTGCTGCCCCTTCTCAAGTTCCCTGGACCTTGACTCTTGTAGAACAAACTCTGCCTTTGAAGCTACTTTCAGGGCTTGCGAGTGGTCCCACAGGCCCCCCAGGGGAGTTAAAGATGTTCCTAAAGGCAGCTGGGAATCAAACACAAGTCCAGAGTTGTCCTCCCAGAGCTATCAATAGGCCTAGCAGGAACCAGCTCCCAGCAATGAGCTTGCTGACTGCTGTTTTTCGATGGATAGAACCTGATTGGCATTTTCGGAAGACACACCAAGAAGATCACCTTTGTCACCAATGGACTGGTCAACAACCTCTACTCCTATGGAACAGAGATCGCGGCTATGTGCAGCGGACTCACCACCTACATGGCTACTGAAGTTCACAGTGAGTGCCAGCATGGCAATTCTGAGTGTTACTGACCCAGCCTTATTTTCCCTTGGGGCGTGACTCAGGCACAGATGCTGCTCCTCCACCTCAAAATCCAAAGAAACCCCCCGGCAGAACGTCAGCCAAGGTCTTAGGCATCAGCTCATGGGGTTGTGCCTTTCTTTTCCAGCTTTCCAAGGACCCCAGGTGACTCTGGGATCATGCATTACCCTGGATGTCCTGAGAGTTGTAGAGCTGAAGTACTGCGGTAGCAATGGCAACTGGAACAACCAGTGGAACAACCAATGGAATGGCAACTGGAACAACCAGTGGAACGGCAACTGGAACAACCAATGGAATGGCAACTGGAACAACAACTGGAACAACCAGTGGAACGGCAACTGGAACAACAACTGGAACAACCAGTGGAATGGCAACTGGAACAACCAGTGGAACAACCAGTGGAATGGAAACTGGAACAACAATTGGAATGGCAACAACAACTGGAACAACAATTGGAATGGCAATGGCATCTGGAACGACAATTGGAATGGCAACAACAACTGGAACAACAATTGGAATGGCAATGGCAACTGGAATGGCAACTGGAACGGCAACTGGAACGGAAAATTCCCGGTGAGAAAACCTTAGCCCTTAGCTTTCTTGAAACAAATGGGGGGATCCTGAGCTGCTGCCCAAAGCCAACCCTAATGGCCTTTTTTTCAGGCATCTCCTCTTTTGAGAGGGCGCAGATGCTAAAAGACAGCAATGAGAGAGCAGAGCTTTCCATCCAAGCCCTTGAGCATGGATTTCCTCAGGCCAGTCCTCTAGTAGGAATCAAACTCTAAAAGGCAGCAGATGTCAGCTGCAGATGCAGCAATGATTCACTGAATCCATGAAAAGAATTCCTATGGCCTCTGCCCACTGCCACCGCTTTGATTCTGGGTCCTTCAGAAAAGACTGAGGGAAGCGACAGGCATTACCTGAGGGCCAGCACTTCTTCCATTGTAGCAGGGATGTTTTGGAAGATTTGGTGACAACACTGTCTTCCTTCAGAGACAAAATATCTTTTTTTCCCTTGGCTTTTTAGTCTCAGCAGATTCCCAGTGGCATCTTCAACAACACTCAAGTCATCATTGGTGGCCACTCCCAAATTGTGACCATCAACAGGCAATGGCGCGTGGCCGTCATTGAGCAAAGGAGCTTCAGTGGGTCCTGGAAAACCATCTGGAACTACAACACGGTGAGTGGCAGGGAGGGGGCTCCTTCAAAAGGATCCAAGGAGTCTGGCTGCTGGTACAGCTGGCCCAGGGATGGCAACTGTTCCTTTATTCTGAGCGTTTGGAGTCCACAGTGTGGTGCAGTGGAACTCAGCATTAATTATGGTTTCCATCCCGACATAATGCCAACATTAATACTTGGAAGAAACTGAATTTTGAGTGCTAAATGCTTTTCTTTTACAGGGTGTCATTGCAACCAAAGTCACTCAGCAGAACGCCTGCTACATTTCCATCATGAACAGAAACGAGATGCCCCGCTTTGATAACCTGGCCCACCTGGCACAAGAGAGCAGGGTAAGGTTCCAAAGGTGCAGCAGGTTCCTGGCCCCAGAGATCACAGGGCCATTTCTTCATGTGCTGCTTGTTTGTGGGCAGGATTAGGTTGTGTCTTGTGGCAGAGTTTCCTTTCCCTCAAAAGTAATGCTGATTAGAAATTTGTTGTAGGAATGGTTTGCCAAAAGAAAGGGGCTGCATTTTTCCCTCCCCCATTTACCCAGAGGACTTTGAGCAGTGCAGCTTGCTGGGCAAACCCGTTCTTTGTGGAGCCCTTAAAAGCATTCTTTGCGCTGCCAGTTCCCCTCAAGTTCCATTCACCTTGACTCCCTCAGAATGAGCTCTGCCTTTGGAGCTGCCTTAAAGGCTTGCAGGTGGTCCCACAGGCCCCCAGGGTATTAAAAGGCCTCCCAAAAAGCAGTTGGGAATCAAAGACCCAGCCCTGAGTCATCATTGCAGAGGAACAGGCCTAGCAGGAGCCACCTCTCTGCCCAGAGCTTGCTGAACACTGGCTTTTTGATGTTTAGAACCTGATCGGTGGTTTTGGAAGACCCAATAAGAGGATCACCTTTGTCACCAATGGGGTGGTCAGCAACCTCAACTCCTATGGAATAGACATCACGGCTATGTGCAGCGGAGTCACCACCTACATGGCTTACGAAGTTACCAGTGAGTGCAAGCATGGCAATTCTGAGTGTTACTGACCTGGCCTTATTTTCCCTTGGGGCGTGACTCAGGCACAGATGCTGCTCTTCCACCTCAGAACCCAAAGAAACCCTCCTGCAGAACATCAGCCAAGGTTTTCAGCATCAGCTCATGGGGTTTTGCCTTTTCTTTTCCAGCTTTCCAAGGACCCCAGGTGACTTTGGGATCATGCATTACCCTGGATGTCCTGAGAGCTGTAGAGCTGAAGTACTGCAATAGCAACGGCACTGTCAATTTCCCGGTGAGCAAACCTTAGACCTCAGCTTTCTTGAACCAAATGCGGGGGGGAACCCGAGCAGCTGCCCAAAGCCAAACCTGATGCCCTTCTTGCCTGGCATCTCCTGCTTGAAGGTTCAGATGCCTTTAAAGGGCAATGAGTGAGCAGTGGTTTCCAAGCAAGCTCTTGACAGTGAATTTCCTCTGGCCAGTGCTCTAGCATGCATCAACCTCTAAAGGCAGCAGATGGCAGCTGTCAGATGCAGCAATGATGCACTGCATCCATGAAAAGAATTCTTACAGCCTCTGCCCACTGCCACAGCCTTGATTCTGGGTCCGTTGGAAAAAACTGAGTGCCAGGCTGCCACTCCCATGGGAGGCACCGCTTCTTGTATTGCAGGAGGCAATTTCAGAAAATTTGGGGACATCACTGTCTTCCTTCAAAGGCAAACCCTTTTCTTTCCCTTGGCTTTTCAGACTCAGCAGATTCCCAGTGGCATCTTCAACAACACTCAAGTCATCATTGGTGGCCACTCCCAAATTGTGACCATCAACAGGCAATGGCGCGTGGCTGTCATTGAGCAAAGGAACATCAGCGGCTCCTGGAAAACCATCTGGAACTACAACACGGTGGGTGGCAGGGAGGGGACTCCTTCAAAAAGTATCCAACGAGTCTGGCTGCTGGTACAGCTGGCCCAGGGATGCCAACTGTTCCTTTATTCTGAGTGTTTGGAGTCCACAGTTTGGGGCACTAACACTCAGAATTCATTATGATTTCCATACTGAATTTATCCCAACATTAAGAGTCAGAAAAAACACAATTGTGAGTGCTAAATACTTTTCTTTTACAGGGTGTCATTGCAACCAAAGTCACACAACAGAACACCTGCTACATTTCCATCATGAACAGAAGCGAGATGCCCCGCTTTGATAACCTGGCCCGCCTGGCACAAGAGAGCAGGGTAAGATTCAGGAGGAGTAGCAGGTTCCTGGCCCCAGAGATCATCTGCCCATTTCTCCATGTGCTTCTTCTTTCTGGAGAAGATCAAGTAGTCACTAGTGGAGGAATTTCCTTTCACTCAACTGTAATGCTGATTAGGAATTTATTTCTAGGAATGGTTTGCCAAAAGAAAGGGGCAGCATCATACCCTCCCCCACTTACCCGGAGGATGATGAGCTGTGCAATTTACTGGGCACATCTGTTCTCTGTAGAGCCCTTCAGTGCTTTTGTTGTGCTGCCCCTTCCCCTCAAGTTCCCTAGACCTTGACTCTTGTCTAACAAACTCTGCCTTTGAAGCTACTTTCAGGGCTTGCGAGTGGTCCCACAGGCCCCCCAGGGGAGTTAAAGCTGTCCCTAAAGGCAGCTGGGAATCAAACACAAGTCCAGAGTTGTCCTCCCAGAGCTATCAATAGGCCTAGCAGGAACCAGGTCCCAGCAATGAGCTTGCTGACTGCTGTTTTTCGATGGATAGAACCTGATTGGCGTTTTTGGAAGACACACCAAGAAGATCACCTTTGTCACCAATGGACTGGTCAACAACCTCTACTCCTATGGAACAGAGATCGCGGCTATGTGCAGCGGACTCACCACCTACATGGCTACTGAAGTTCACAGTGAGTGCCAGCATGGCAATTCTGAGTGTTACTGACCCAGCCTTATTTTCCCTTGGGGCGTGACTCAGGCACAGATGCTGCTCTTCCACCTCAAAATCCAAAGAAACCCCCCGGCAGAACGTCAGCCAAGGTCTTAGGCATCAGCTCATGGGGTTGTGCCTTTTCTTTTCCAGCTTTCCAAGGACCCCAGGTGACTCTGGGATCATGCATTACCCTGGATGTCCTGAGAGTTGTAGAGCTGAAGTACTGCGGTAGCAATGGCAACTGGAACAACCAGTGGAACAACCAGTGGAACGGCAACTGGAACAACCAGTGGAACGGCAACTGGAACAACAACTGGAACAACCAGTGGAACAACCAGTGGAATGGCAGCTGGAACAACCAATGGAATGGCAACTGGAACAACAACTGGAACAACCAGTGGAACGGCAACTGGAACAACCAGTGGAATGGCAACTGGAACAACCAGTGGAACAACCAGTGGAACAACCAGTGGAACAACCAGTGGAATGGAAACTGGAACAACAATTGGAATGGCAACAACAACTGGAACAACAATTGGAATGGCAATGGCATCTGGAACGACAATTGGAATGGCAACAACAACTGGAACAACAATTGGAATGGCAATGGCAACTGGAATGGCAACTGGAATGGCAACTGGAACGGAAAATTCCCGGTGAGAAAATCTTAGCCCTTAGCTTTCTTGAAACAAATGGGGGGATCCTGAGCTGCTGCCCAAAGCCAACCCTAATGGCCTTTTTTTCAGGCATCTCCTCTTTTGAGAGGGCGCAGATGCTGAAAGAGAGCAATGAGAGAGCAGAGCTTTCCATCCAAGCCCTTGAGCATGGATTTCCTCAGGCCAGTCCTCTAGTAGGAATCAAACTCTAAAAGGCAGCAGATGTCAGCTGCAGATGCAGCAATGGTTCACTGAATCCATGAAAAGAATTCCTATGGCCTCTGCCCACTGCCACCGCTTTGATTCTGGGTCCTTTAGAAAAGACTGAGGGAAGCGATGGGCATTACCTGAGGGCCAGCACTTCTTCCATTGTAGCAGGGATGTTTTGGAAGATTTGGTGACATCACCGTCTTCCTTCAAAGACAAAATATCTTTTTTTCCCGTTGCTTTTTAGTCTCAGCAGATTCCCAGTGGCATCTTCAACAACACTCAAGTCATCATCGGTGGCCAGTCCCAAATTGTGACCATCAACAGGCAATGGCGCGTGGCCGTCATTGAGCAAAGGAGCTTCAGTGGGTCCTGGAAAACCATCTGGAACTACAACACGGTGAGTGGCAGGGAGGGGGCTCCTTCAAAAGGATCCAAGGAGTCTGGCTGCTGGTACAGCCGGCCCAGGGATGGCGACTGTTTCTTTATTCTGAGTGTTTGGAGTCCACAGTGTGGTGCAGTGGAACTCAGCATTAATTATGGTTTCCATCCCGACATAATGCCAACATTAATGCTTGGAAGAAACTGAATTTTGAGTGCTAAATGCTTTTCTTTTACAGGGTGTCATTGCAACCAAAGTCACTCAGCAGAACGCCTGCTACATTTCCATCATGAACAGAAGCGAGATGCCCCGCTTTGATAACCTGGCCCACCTGGCACAAGAGAGCAGGGTAAGGTTCCAAAGGTGCAGCAGGTTCCTGGCCCTGGAAATCATTGTGCCATTTCTTCATGTGCTGCTTGTTTGTGGGCAGGATTAGGTTGTGTCTTGTGGCAGAGTTTCCTTCCTCTCAAAAGTAATGCTGATTAGAAATTTGTTGTAGGAATGGTTTGCCAAAAGAAAGGGGCTGCATTTTCCCCTCCCCCACTTACCCAGAGGACTTTGAGCAGTGCAGCTTGCTGGGCAAACCCGTTCTTTGTGGAGCCCTTAAAAGCATTCTTTGCGCTGCCAGTTCCCCTCAAGTTCCATTCACCTTGACTCCCTTAGAATGAGCTCTGCCTTTGGAACTGCCTTCAAGGCTTGCTGGTGGTCCCACAGGCCCCAAGGGTATTAAAAGGCCTCCCAAAAAGCAGTTGGGAATCAAAGACCCAGCCCTGAGTCATCATTGCAGAGGAACAGGGCTAGCAGGAGCCACCTCTCTGCCCAGAGCTTGCTAAATGCTGGCTTTTTGATGTTTAGAACCTGATCGGAGGTTTTGGAAGACCCAACAAGATGATCACCTTTGTCACCAATGGGGTGGTCAGCAACCTCAACTCCTATGGAATAGACATCACGGCTATGTGCAGCGGAGTCACCACCTACATGGCTTACGAAGTTACCAGTGAGTGCAAGCACGGCAATTCTGAGTGTTACTGACCTGGCCTTATTTTCCCTTGGGGTGGGACTCAGGCACAGATGCTGCTCTTCCACCTCAGAACAAAAAGAAACCCTCCTGCAGAACATCAGCCAAGGTTTCCAGCATCAGCTCATGGGGTTTTGCCTTTTCTTTTCCAGCTTTCCAAGGACCCCAGGTGACTCTGGGATCATGCATTACCCTCGATGTCCTGAGAGCTGTAGAGCTGAAGTACTGCAATAGCAATGGCACTGTCAATTTCCCGGTGAGCAAACCTTAGACCTCAGCTTTCTTGAACCAAATGCGGGGGGGAACCCGAGCAGCTGCCCAAAGCCAAACCTGATGCCCTTCTTGCCTGGCATCTCCTGCTTGAAGGTTCAGATGCCTTTAAAAGGCAATGAGTGAGCAGTGGTTTCCAAGCAAGCTCTTGAGAGTGAATTTCCTCTGGCCAGTGCTCTAGCATGCATCAACCTCTAAAGGCAGCAGATGGCAGCTGTCAGATGCAGCAATGATGCACTGCATCCATGAAAAGAATTCTTACAGCCTCTGCCCACTGCCACAGCCTTGATTCTGGGTCCGTTGGAAAAAACTGAGTGCCAGGCTGCCACTCCCATGGGAGGCACCGCTTCTTGTATTGCAGGAGGCATTTTTCAGAAAATGTGGGGACATCACTGTCTTCCTTCAAAGGCAAACCCTTTTCTTTCCCTTGGCTTTTCAGACTCAGCAGATTCCCAGCGGCATCTTCAACAACACTCAAGTCATCATTGGTGGCCACTCCCAAATTGTGACCATCAACAGGCAATGGCGCGTGGCTGTCATTGAGCAAAGGAACATCAGCGGCTCCTGGAAAACCATCTGGAACTACAACACGGTGGGTGGCAGGGAGGGGACTCCTTCAAAAAGTATCCAACGAGTCTGGCTGCTGGTACAGCTGGCCCAGGGATGGCGACTGTTCCGTTATTCTGAGTGTTTGGAGTCCACAGTTTGGGGCATTAACACTCAGAATTCATTATGATTTCCATACTGAATTTATCCCAACATTAAGAGTCAGAAAAAACACAATTGTGAGTGCTAAATACTTTTCTTTTACAGGGTGTCATTGCAACCAAAGTCACACAACAGAACACCTGCTACATTTCCATCATGAACAGAAGCGAGATGCCCCGCTTTGATAACCTGGCCCGCCTGGCACAAGAGAGCAGGGTAAGATTCAGGAGGAGTAGCAGGTTCCTGCCCCCAGAGATCATCAGCCCATTTCTCCATGTGCTTCTTCTTTCTGGAGAAGATCAAGTAGTCACAAGTGGCAGACTTTCCTTTCAATCAACTGTAATGCTGATTAGGAATTTATTGTAGGAATGGTTTGCCAAAAGAAAGGGGCAGCATCATACCCTCCCCCACTTACCCGGAGCAAGATGAGCTGTGCAATTTACTGGGCACACCTGTTCTCTGTAGAGCCCTTCAGTGCTTTTGTTGTTCTGCCCCTTCTCCTCAAGTTCCCTAGACCTTGACTCCTGTAGAACAAACTCTGCCTTTGAAGCTACCTTCAGGGCTTTCGAGTGGTCCCACAGGCCCCCCAGGGGAGTTAAAGATGTCCCTAAAGGCAGCTGGGAATCAAACACAAGTCCAGAGTTCTCCTCCCAGAGCTATCAATAGGCCTAGCAGGAACCAGGTCCCAGCAATGAGCTTGCTGACTGCTGTTTTTCGATGGATAGAACCTGATTGGCGTTTTTGGAAGACACACCAAGAAGATCACCTTTGTCACCAATGGACTGGTCAACAACCTCTACTCCTATGGAACAGAGATCGCGGCTATGTGCAGCGGACTCACCACCTACATGGCTACTGAAGTTCACAGTGAGTGCCAGCATGGCAATTCTGAGTGTTACTGACCTGGCCTTATTTTCCCTTGGGGCGTGACTCAGGCACAGACGCTGCTCTTCCACCTCAAAACCCAAAGAAACTTCCCTGCAGAATGTCAGCCAACGTCTTAGGCATCAGCTCATGGGGTTTTGCCTTTTCTTTTCCAGCTTTCCAAGGACCCCAGGTGACTCTGGGATCATGCATTACCCTGGATGTCCTGAGAGTTGTAGAGCTGAAGTACTGCGGTAGCAATGGCAACTGGAACAACCAGTGGAACAACCAGTGGAACGGCAACTGGAACAACAACTGGAACAACCAGTGGAACAACAATTGGAACGGCAACATTAACGGCAACTGGAACAACAACTGGAACAACCAGTGGAATGGCAACTGGAACAACAACTGGAACAACCAGTGGAACAACAATTGGAACGGCAACATTAACGGCAACTGGAACAACAACTGGAACAACCAGTGGAACGGCAACTGGAACAACCAGTGGAATGGCAACTGGAACAACCAGTGGAACAACCAGTGGAACAACCAGTGGAATGGAAACTGGAACAACAATTGGAATGGCAACAACAACTGGAACAACAATTGGAATGGCAATGGCATCTGGAACGACAATTGGAATGGCAACAACAACTGGAACAACAATTGGAATGGCAATGGCAACTGGAATGGCAACTGGAACGGCAACTGGAACGGAAAATTCCCGGTGAGAAAACCTTAGCCCTTAGCTTTCTTGAACCAAATGGGGGGATCCTGAGCTGCTGCCCAAAGCCAACCCTAATGGCCTTTTTTTCAGGCATCTCCTCTTTTGAGAGGGCGCAGATGCTGAAAGAGAGCAATGAGAGAGCAGAGCTTTCCATCCAAGCCCCTGAGCATGGATTTCCTCAGGCCAGTGCTCTAGTAGGGATCAAACACTAAAGGCAGTAGATGACAGCTGCAGATGCAGCAATGATTCACTGAATCCATGAAAAGAATTCCTATGGCCTCTGCCCACTGCCACCACTTTGATTCTGGGTCCTTTATAAATGACTGAGGGAAGCGATGGGCATTACCTGAAGGCCAGCAATCCATCCATTGTAGCAAGGATTTTTTGGAAGATTTGGTGACATCACTGTCTTTCTTCAAAGACAAAATGCCTTCTTTCCCTATGCTTTTTAGTCTCAGCAGATTCCCAGTGGCATCTTCAACAACACTCAAGTCATCATTGGTGGCCACTCCCAAATTGTGACCATCAACAGGCAATGGCGCGTGGCCGTCATTGAGCAAAGGAGCTTCAGTGGGTCCTGGAAAACCATCTGGAACTACAACACGGTGAGTGGCAGGGAGGGGGCTCCTTCAAAAGGATCCAAGGAGTCTGGCTGCTGGTACAGCTGGCCCAGGGATGGCAACTGTTTCTTTATTCTGAGTGTTTGGAGTCCACAGTGTGGTGCAGTGGAACTCAGCATTAATTATGGTTTCCATCCCGACATAATGCCAACATTAATGCTTGGAAGAAACTGAATTTTGAGTGCTAAATGCTTTTCTTTTACAGGGTGTCATTGCAACCAAAGTCACTCAGCAGAACGCCTGCTACATTTCCATCATGAACAGAAACGAGATGCCCCGCTTTGATAACCTGGCCCACCTGGCACAAGAGAGCAGGGTAAGGTTCCAAAGGTGCAGCAGGTTCCTGGCCCTGGAAATCATTGTGCCATTTCTTCATGTGCTGCTTGTTTGTGGGCAGGATTAGGTTGTGTCTTGTGGCAGAGTTTCCTTCCTCTCAAAAGTAATGCTGATTAGAAATTTGTTGTAGGAATGGTTTGCCAAAAGAAAGGGGCTGCATTTTCCCCTCCCCCACTTACCCAGAGGACTTTGAGCAGTGCAGCTTGCTGGGCAAACCCGTTCTTTGTGGAGCCCTTAAAAGCATTCTTTGCGCTGCCAGTTCCCCTCAAGTTCCATTCACCTTGACTCCCTTAGAATGAGCTCTGCCTTTGGAACTGCCTTAAAGGCTTGCAGGTGGTCCCACAGGCCCCAAGGGTATTAAAAGGCCTTCCAAAAAGCAGTTGGGAATCAAAGACCCAGCCCTGAGTCATCATTGCAGAGGAACAGGGCTAGCAGGAGCCACCTCTCTGCCCAGAGCTTGCTAAATGCTGGCTTTTTGATGTTTAGAACCTGATCGGTGGTTTTGGAAGACCCAACAAGAGGATCACCTTTGTCACCAATGGGGTGGTCAGCAACCTCAACTCCTATGGAATAGACATCACGGCTATGTGCAGCGGAGTCACCACCTACATGGCTTACGAAGTTACCAGTGAGTGCAAGCATGGCAATTCTGAGTGTTACTGACCTGGCCTTATTTTCCCTTGGGGCGTGACTCAGGCACAGATGCTGCTCTTCCACCTCAAAATCCAAAGAAACCCTCCTGCAGAACATCAGCCAAGGTTTCCAGCATCAGCTCATGGGGTTTTGCCTTTTCTTTTCCAGCTTTCCAAGGACCCCAGGTGACTTTGGGATCATGCATTACCCTGGATGTCCTGAGAGCTGTAGAGCTGAAGTACTGCAATAGCAACGGCACTGTCAATTTCCCGGTGAGCAAACCTTAGCCCTCAGCTTTCTTGAACCAAATGTGGGGGGGAACCCGAGCAGCTGCCCAAAGCCAAACCTGATGCCCTTCTTGCCTGGCATCTCCTGCTTGAAGGTTCAGATGCCTTTAAAAGGTTTCCAAGCAAGCTCTTGAGAGTGAATTTCCTCTGGCCAGTGCTCTAGCATGCAACAACCTCTAAAGGCAGCAGATGGCAGCTGTCAGATGCAGCAATGATGCACTGCATCCATGAAAAGAATTCTTACAGCCTCTGCCCACTGCCACAGCCTTGATTCTGGGTCCGTTGAAAAAAACTGAGGGCCAGGCTGCCACTCCCAAGGGAGGCACCACTTCTTGTATTGCAGGAGGCAATTTCAGAAAATTTGGGGACATCACTGTCTTCCTTCAAAGGCAAAACCTTTTCTTTCCCTTGGCTTTTCAGACTCAGCAGATTCCCAGCGGCATCTTCAACAACACTCAAGTCATCATTGGTGGCCACTCCCAAATTGTGACCATCAACAGGCAATGGCGTGTGGCCGTCATTGAGCAAAGGAACATCAGCGGCTCCTGGAAAACCATCTGGAACTACAACACGGTGGGTGGCAGGGAGGGGGCTCCATCAAAAAGTATCCAACGAGTCTGGCTGCTGGTACAGCTGGCCCAGGGATGCCAACTGTTCCTTTATTCTGAGTGTTTGGAGTCCACAGTTTGGGGCACTAACACTCAGAATTCATTATGATTTCCATACTGAATTTATCCCAACATTAAGAGTCAGAAAAAACACAATTGTGAGTGCTAAATACTTTTCTTTTACAGGGTGTCATTGCAACCAAAGTCACACAACAGAACACCTGCTACATTTCCATCATGAACAGAAGCGAGATGCCCCGCTTTGATAACCTGGCCCGCCTGGCACAAGAGAGCAGGGTAAGATTCAGGAGGAGTAGCAGGTTCCTGGCCCCAGAGATCATCTGCCCATTTCTCCATGTGCTTCTTCTTTCTGGAGAAGATCAAGTAGTCACTAGTGGCAGACTTTCCTTTCACTCAACTCTAATGCTGATTAGGAATTTATTTCTAGGAATGGTTTGCCAAAAGAAAGGGGCAGCATTATTCCCTCCCCCACTTACCCGGAGGATGATGAGCTGTGCAATTTACTGGGCACATCTGTTCTCTGTAGAGCCCTTCAGTGCTTTTGTTGTGCTGCCCCTTCCCCTCAAGTTCCCTAGACCTTGACTCTTGTAGAACAAACTCTGCCTTTGAAGCTACCTTCAGGGCTTGCGAGTGGTCCCACAGGCCCCCCAGGGGAGTTAAAGATGTCCCTAAAGGCAGCTGGGAATCAAACACAAGTCCAGAGTTCTCCTCCCAGAGCTATCAATAGGCCTAGCAGGAACCAGCTCCCAGCAATGAGCTTGCTGACTGCTGTTTTTCAATGGATAGAACCTGATTGGCATTTTTGGAAGACACACCAAGAAGATCACCTTTGTCACCAATGGACTGGTCAACAACCTCTACTCCTATGGAACAGAGATCGCGGCTATGTGCAGCGGACTCACCACCTACATGGCTACTGAAGTTCACAGTGAGTGCCAGCATGGCAATTCTGAGTGTTACTGACCCAGCCTTATTTTCCCTTGGGGCGTGACTCAGGCACAGATGCTGCTCTTCCACCTCAAAACCCAAAGAAACCTCCCTGCAGAATGTCAGCCAAGGTCTTAGGCATCAGCTCATGGGGTTTTGCCTTTTCTTTTCCAGCTTTCCAAGGACCCCAGGTGACTCTGGGATCATGCATTACCCTGGATGTCCTGAGAGTTGTAGAGCTGAAGTACTGCGGTAGCAATGGCAACTGGAACAACCAGTGGAACAACCAGTGGAACAACCAGTGGAACAACCAGTGGAACAACCAGTGGAATGGCAACTGGAACAACAACTGGAACAACAATTGGAATGGCAACTGGAACAACAACTGGAACAACCAGTGGAACAACCAGTGGAACAACAATTGGAACGGCAACTTTAACGGCAACTGGAACAACAACTGGAACAACCAGTGGAACAACAATTGGAACGGCAACTTTAATGGCAACTGGAACAACAACTGGAATGGTATTGGCAATGGCATCTGGAATGACAATTGGAATGGCATCGGCAACAACAACTGGAACAACAACTGGAATGGCAATGGCATCTGGAACGACAACTGGAATGGCATCGGCAACAACAACTGGAACAACAATTGGAACAACCAGTGGAATGGCAACGGCAGCTGGAATGGCATTTGGAATGGCAATGGCAATGGAAACTGGAACGGCAACTGGAATGGCAATTTCCCGGTGAGAAAACCTTAGCCCTTAACTTTCTTGATACAAATGGGGGGATCCTGAGCTGCTGCCCAAAGCCAACCCTAATGGCCTTTTTTCCAGGCATCTCCTCTTTTGAGAGGGCGCAGATGCTGAAAGAGAGCAATGAGAGAGCAGAGCTTTCCATCCAAGCCCTTGAGATGGATTTCCTCGGGCCGGTGCTCTAGTAGGAATCAAACTCTAAAGGCAGCAGATGACAGCTGCAAATGCAGCAATGATTCACTGAATCCATGAAAAGAATTCCTATGGCCTCTGCTGAATGCCACAGCCTTTTTTTGGTTTTTTTTTATTTTAAATATCTCCTCCTCATTAAAAAATACATCTCTACTGCCATCCCTCCCTATATCAGAGCACTTATTCTTTTCTTGCAGAGATGTTTTGTAAATATATGTTGTGAGACCTAGCTACTTGCGCAGTCTTAAAATATTTCATGAGGTTTTCTTCTCTCAGCAGTCAGGTAACAACCAACAAATCATCACTGATGGAGGTTCCCACATCTCCATCTCTGGTGGAGGCTCTCATATCTCCGTCTCTGGTGTCTCACAAAGCATAAGCATCAACAGCCAAACACAGAAGGCCATTATGGAGCAAAAGAGCAACCATTTGTCCTGGAAAACCATCTGGAACTACAACACGGTGAGTGGCACGGAGGGAGCTTGTTCAAAAAGTGTACAATGAGACTGGCTGCTCATACAGCTGGCCCAGTGACTGGGATTGTCGCCTTTATGCTACACTTCTGAGTCCATGATATTGGGTAGAAACTCTCAGCATTTCCTATTGTTTCAATACAAACTTAATTCAAATGTTAAACACTTGGAAAAAACTGAATTGTGAGTGCTGAATAATTTTATTTTACAGGGTATCATTGCCACAAAAGTGATGCCAGAGAGAACATGCTACATTTCCACCATGAACAGAAGTGAGATGCCTACCTTTGCTGCACTTGTCAGAGTGGCTGCAGAGAGGAGGGTAAGAATTTAATGGAGGAGTCACTTGGAATGTTGCTCGGTATTTGAAAGTAAACAGACGTGGAAGCCTGCTATTTTTGAAGCCTTTTAAACCATTAGGTGTTTAGAAGTGATTTCTATCACAGTGTTAATTATGTAGTTCAATTTATTTTACATTTTAAAAACAGTATCAGCATTTAGCATACTCACCTTTGGTAGGCACTGGCTTCCACTGAAGATTCAGAACTGAGTCCTTAAAAAAATCAAGGCTTTAAAGAACAAGAACAACTAGGGGGCAGAAGAAAACCAGCAGAGTGTTATCAGTAAAGGCACAGCAAAAAGATTCAGCTTTAGCTACAGATGATGGCTTGCCTCAAGGCTTGACTCCCTTAGAACAAGGTCTGCTTTTGCAGCTGCCTTCAAGGCTTGCTGGTGGCCCCACAGGCCTCCAGGGGATTAAGTGCTCCTAAAGGCAGTTTAGTCAAACACCCAGCCCTGAGTCATCGCTGCAGTGCTAGGAAGAGGCCTAGCAGGGACCCAGCTCCTGAGAGCTTGCTGAATGCTGGTATTTGATGTTTAGAACCTGATTGGCGGTTTTGGAAGACCTAGCAAGGAGATCACCTTTGTCACCAACGGATTGGTCAGCAACCTCAGTTCTTATGGAGCAGATGTCTTCTCTATGTGCAGTGGACTCACCACCTACATGACTTATGAAGTTCACGGTGAGTGCAAGCAAAGGAATTTTGTCTCTGAGGGACCTGGCATTTGTTTCCCTTGGGGAATGAACAATGCACAATTGCTCTCTTCCACCCTGAGCTGCACAGAAACCAAGGGTTTCAGCAGTTGCAGAAAGGGTTTGACATCTCCAAAGCTCAGGACTGGAACAAGGGCAGAGTCTCAGCCTCCTTAAATGACCTGATTTATACCACTACTACTCCTTTCTGTGAAGTTTAAGGTGGCTTCAGTTATTGTGTAGGATTTTACACACTGATATCCTCTGCAATGCCTACACTAAGAGAAAGGGTAGCTCTAAGCACCATTGTTCTCTCTTTTCTGTATTATAGACCCAGTGTTGTTTCATGACTTCAAAGAGATTCTTTGTCTATTCAATGATTTCTTATACAGCAGCTATGGACAACCTAGTTCCCTTCAAGCAACAAAAATGAGCTCTTATCAATTACCTAAGAATACCTTCCCCCTGAACTAATTGTAATTTTTTCTTTTTTTTTTTTTTTTTTTGTTCTTTTAAAGTACCCCAATACAATCAACCATCATGCACTGCACTTAACGTCTTGAGCCTTGTGGAGCTGAAGTACTGCAGTGGCAACGGACAGCTCGGAAAATCTTACATTTCTTGAACCAAGATCCAGCCTTCAGAGCTGCTGCCCAAAGCCAACCCTCATACTGTTCTTCCCTGACATCTCTTCTTTCAAGAGTTTTGTTCTTCATGGTTCAGAAGCTGAAACAGATAATTTGTTGACTAGAGCTTTCAATTAAAAACCTTTTGCATAGATGACCTCTGGCTTGTTTCTCATTACTCTACCCTTCAATCATCTTTCAAACTTCCATGGAAATATTTTTATTGTCTCCCTTCTGCCCCATTTGAGCCCTTCAAATGCTCTTTTCATTGCCAGCTCTCAACACAGGACACAGACAAAGAGCTGGGCAAGCCCCAGGGTGTGGATGGTACAAACAAGGCATTCACAGGCAGGACCTTCCTTCCCTGCTCCCTACGGAAAGATGCCTCACATTAAGAATCTTGATCGAGGTGGCACAAAAGGCAGAAAGAAAGGAGGGCAAAGCATTGAATTTGCCTTTTTTAGGGGAAGGGGAGTCTCTGTGGAACTTACCTGTTGTTCTTATAGAGCCCTCCATTTTCCAGTGCATAGCAAAGACTGGCTCCAGGGCATTGCCTTGAACGCTGATGTGGATGAAAATGCGCTCCAAAGATTCATACACAGCATAAACACAACTGCTGATCCCTTGGGACAGTGTTAAGATTCCCACTCATTTCTTCCCAAATGCCTTTAGTTCAGACATGGACATGCAAAAAAAAAAAAGAAAAAATAAGCTTTCTTCCTTAACGCAGTAACGGCACCTACAAAATGAAAGATTTCTCCCATTTTTGCTGCCAGGAACATGTCTCTTTCCTGATAGCAAATTCCAGATTCTCTCTCTGAGATCCTCCCAGGGTTCAGTAGTATGAAGTGGACACAAATCAAGCTAGGAATAGAGTCATGTTTCTGCTGAGCTGACAAGAGCACTTGACAAAATATCAATCCCCATCTACTTCTACATTATAAAGCTACATAATTACTCTTAACTTATAAAAATGCCAGAAAAATTTGACCCATTATTTGACAGTAAAAACCACCAGTCATCCACTAAAAACCAGGTAAACAGAAGAACCCTGAGCATCAAGAGAAAAGTAAAATTGCAGCATTTCAGTTCAAGCCTGATTAACAAACAGAAAGTTAAACATGTAAAAGGAAGATTCAATCAAGTTATGCTGAGATTATATGATCACAATAAACTCTCATGGATGACACACAGGGTTTTTCTCCAGGTACTTTTCATAAATATTTCCTTTATCAGGGAGTCAGCAGGTAGTGGGAGAAAAGGTAAAGAGTGAAGCAACACCTCTAAAAACCCACATAATTCTGCATGCTCCCATTTGCACTCAGGTGGGCATGCCACGCTCTAGATAAAGGCAGTGTGACATAGCCTAGAAAACTGTGGCTCAAGGACAGAATTAATCACCCTCCATAGTTAAAAGAAAACTGTCAATCTCCAGCTTCAAGGATGAAACCAGAAATAATTTCATCGGTTTTACTCTCGCTAGACAGCAAGGAGCAGAAAAAACACAAGAAAATGTGTAGGCATAGAATGAAACTGGAATTTGAGGAAAGGGTGAAATCTGGAATTTTCTTACCCTTGGGAGGTTTCTGCACAGTGGGACAAGAATTAACTAGAGAAACAGAATGCCTTGAGCAGAGCTTTGAACAGGACACAGAGACAAACCTGTACTGAAAGAAAACAGGGGCTTTTATGCAAAGCCCCAAACAGTACCTGCCCTTTTTCCTGGCTACTTCACTGCTGTCACCAGTTACATATGCTGTGCTTAATGGCAAGTGCCTGAGCTGTGCATTTGCTACACAAACTGCTCGAGCACTCAGACGCTGATGGAAGATGTGGAGGGTCAGGTCTCCAAGGGTGATGCATTTCTGTAATGGCTTGGATTGGTGGAAGCCAGGGACAAAACTGCTTTCCAACTCATTGCTAATGACACTGGAGGGAGGAGGATTGTACAGCTTGGTTTGTCTTGCCTTTCTTGAGGAGGGCTCAATTATGGAATTTCCAGAGCCTAAAAGAGCATTTTCTTATAAAACATACATAACATAGGAAATAAGACTTTGATGTGTATTTGGTATCTTGGAAGCTAAGGACATAACCTGTCTCTATTTGGCACCCACAAATCAGTCCTATAAATCTTCCCCTTGGTAGTTTATCACTTTCATTCACTGTATTTGACGCCTGGAGTGAAGTATGAAGTGGATGTGAAACATGAAAAGCCGAGGGCTCTGTTCTCAGAGCTGGCAGACGGCTGCACCTCCTCGGCACTCACAGAGCTCCAGCAAGGCACCAGGCAGGAGCACAAGGACAGAGTGTGGCCCAGAGCAGCACAAGTTACAATTGGGCCTCCCCTTCCCAAACAAAGTAAGATCCCCTGGCTTTTCCAGGAACAGCTGCAATAATGATCCTTGGCAATGGATGGCAGAGGGGAAGAGTGTTCAGAGACTCAGAGCAGACAGACATGGAGTCCCCATCAGGCCAGTCTGGCACTGCAGAGGAAGTTTTAGTGTGCAAACCCACCCTGAGCTGCAGCCAAGGGCACAATCAGCACATGGGGACTGGCAGAATTGCTGTCAAATACAAAGCACTTGGGGAGTTGGGAAGTGAGCTCCTCTGGGAGTGCTGCTTCCAGAACCTGGAAAAGGCACAGCAAAAAGACCAAATCCAAATTACCACAGGCTCCTGGGCCATGGCTCTGTATATCAAATTCAGAGAAAGATTAAAATCTGCTTCCTAAATAACAGGGGATATAAAATGCCCCATGTCACTGCTCCTCCCTCACACATGTTTTGCTGCCTCTAGTTTCTGGTCCCTTTCTCAAATCAGCCCTTAGTCCATAATCAGGTATGGCTCTCCTGAGGAGGCTCTGTGAAGATTAAGGGCCATGTCTGACAAGAGGAAAGCAGATCCTGAATGAGCTCAGAAAGGAAGGGCAGCAAAAGAACTCAGCAATTTCTATGATTTAGAACCAACCTTGTGATCTCTAAGGACTCATGTAACATTTCTACCATAGCAAGATCACCACCCCCTTGGTCTGAATGGTGCTTCTGGTCAGAGGAACAACTTCAGGCTGTCCTTTGCCACCCTGGCACAAAGCATCACTGCAAGGTTACTGGGAATCTCTGCTCTGCTTCTGATGATCATTGTTCCTCCTTTAAAAGTGACTGTTCAATACACTGAGTTTACCATGAGCACTTTTCTCTCACGTCCCTGTATGCCATGAATTCAATCAGGCAGGTATCAAAGCCTCCTCTTATCAGAGCACTTCCCCAGGAAACTCGTCATGCTTCTGTGAGCACAGGGCACCTGCCAATAAGGCAAACCCATTTTCAGATTTAACTTTGGGATATTATGTATAAAAGTAAGAGTACACATCAATTAGCAGCAGAGCTAATCCAAATGAAGTTCCCTGTAAGTATACCTATCATTTCCCATAAAAGGGAAGGAGTTGAGATGCTGGAGTGTGTCCAGAGAAGGGCAACAAGGCTGGCAAAGGGTCTGGAACACAAGGCCTGTGTGGAGGGAGCTGGGGGTGTTTAGCCTGGAGAAGAGGAGGCTCAGGGGAGATCTCACCACTCCCTACAACTCCCTGAAGGGAGAACGCAGCAAGGTGGGGCTGATCTCTACTCTCAGGTAACTTGTAACTTGCAAGAGGACAAGAGGCCTCAGCACCAGGGGAAGGGTAGGCTGGACATTATTAAAAATTTCCTCGCAGAAAGTGTGTGGAATGAGTGCCCAGGTAGGTGGTGGAGTCAATGTCCCTGGAGGGGTTTAAGAAAAGACCAGAGGTGGCACTCAGTGCCTTGGTCTGCTTGACAAGGAGGTGTCAGGTCACTGGTTGGACTCGATGACCTCAAAGGTCTTTTCCAACCTGGTTGATTCTTTGATTCTGTAAAACTTCACCAGATTTCTGAGGAGGTGCTTAAAAACGTGCTCCTTCAGCCTTGTAACTCTTTCTGGTACACTGTGTGCTGCATTAGCTTTTCAGCAGCAAATTCCTTCACCTGCCCTCAGCAGGAGAACACATCATACACGTGGCATGACTGGAGGAGGCAATTTACCTTTCACCAAAGTCTCTTGTCAGCCCCCATGACACATTTGCCTAAACAATATAATTGAAAGGACCAATATTTTTCTTTCCCCGTGACTATTTGCACTGTAGGAAGCCTTCCTTTTAACCAGTGCCTCTCTCTAGCAACGCACTTCTCTTTCCCTGTATATTGTTTGCAGCAAAAAGGGGTTTTTGTTTAACTTTAACAGGGCTACGTTGCAACCAAGGTGTTGCATCATTGCTACAACCAGCAAGAGGTTTTGGCTGGGCAAACCCTTTCCTACACCACCTCCAGGAGACAAGGTAGGATGGTGGTTGAAAGTGGGGCAAAAGATTGTCAGGGAAAAGCATTTGTTCCTCACACAGGAGCAGGAGAAAAGGCTCCAAGAACTGAAGAGAACTTTCTCAGCAGGGCTGAGTTGCTCTAAAAGCTCCTTCAAAAGTTGCATTGCCCAGGAATAACCCCTTTCCCCACACCAAAGAAGTGTGTGCAGGTTCTGAACCCCAGTGCTAGCTTTCCTAAATGCTGTTTTCTGGCTCTGTTTCTCTGATGCTCAGGGACCTGGCCTACCAATTGTCACCCAGAGGGAAACATTTCATTATCTCCAGGAACTGACTCCAAAGCTTGAGCCCATGGAAAATGCAAGCCCAGCTCCTGGTGAGTCTGCTACTGACAGCCCTGGAGTTCCAAAATAAACAAGTGCTCGCTCTATACGTTTAGAATGATGCAGTTCAGTTCTTAAGTGACTTTTCCTGGTACATTTCCAACACTAAGTTGGAAAAATTTCCACTACAATGTTCTTTTATTTTCTCAGTCTAATCAGCTTTTCTTTTTCTTTCAGGATCAAAGTTCTTATCAGGCTCAAACTTCTTAGAGCAAGATAATTCACACTTGAAAGTTAAGATAAATTAACTGCCTATTACTTTGCTATATCTTCTACATTAACCATTTAAAATCAGGTGAACTAAAGTCTGGTTTTATAGAGAACAGCATAACTAAGGTGGTTTTATTTTAACATCTTACCAACATACCAACATATTGCAATAGTTTATTTTAGAAATAAGCATTGTCATGCCATTAAGTAGAGAATTTAAATTGATTCAGGTTTTGACTGATCAAGAAAAGAACGAGGCTGAAGAAGAGATTTCTAAATAGGGACATGACAGCAAAGACTCTGGTGTGCCTCAGGAGACATCACACTGCAACTCCCAAAATATCTATTTAAGTACAAAGGTCTAGAAATATTAACAGTGCAGAAGATTGGAGTCGCTTACCGGAGCCAGAAAAGATCTCTCTCAACAAGGCATGAGGCCTGAGCGTCATTTGAATTTAAATTGTGAGCACAATCCATAAGCAATCCACTCAGTGTAACAAAGTGTCAGGATTTTATCCAATCTTAAATCTGTTTTTCTCCTCATCCTACAGCAGACAGAATATAAAGTTAACACCTGAAAAACTGTGAACAAAAAATGTTCAAGAGGGACTTGAGTATAATCAAAATGCCATCACACAACCAAATAAATGTGTTTTAATTCCCTCATATATTTTAAGACAAATTTTGAAAGAACCTGATTCCTAGGGGATTTGTTTTTCCCACAAAATAGATATTCTGATTGGACACGCCACCAGCAGGCCTAATACCCCTCTTGTGAGTAAAAATTACCTCAAGAACTGGAAATTAACCAAGCTGCAACGACATAAATGCGCCAGCGCCGCTCCGCCGGGTCCGCTGAGGCGGCGCCGCCTCTGAGGGGCTTTCCCGCCCTTTTTCCGCCCGCCCGTGCTCCTCTCCTCCCCCGCCGGCCCTGAGGGGCTTTCCCGCCCTTTCCGCTCCCCTCAGGGCCCGGCGCCCCCTCAGCCCCGCTCCCTCCGGCCCTCTCAAGCCGTCCCGCACCGCAGCAACAGCACGAGGGTTTATTCCTTGAGCAAAGGGCGAATTCCTTGCGGGCAGAGCAGAGGCTGTCTCGCTGTTTCTTGTCGGGCAGCAGTGAGGGAGGGGAAGCGCGGCCCGCCCGTCACAAATCCACACCGGCGCTGCTGCTCGTAAAGCCGCCTGTTGAATGAGTTGCCCGTTTGGTGTAGCTGTACGTGTCAAAAATACCTCTTCGGCCTTGCTGATTCACAAAGTGAATTTTAATACTGCACGTGCAACAGCGTGACCTCAATTTTATGCATAAACCCCCACACCTAGCCATCCTGCCTTTTAAAACAAGCTGCTGGATTGCAGCTGAGTAGTTTTAGTGCCATAGAGCCGGGTTGCTCACAGAATGAAATTGAAAACTTGGCGTTGGGCTGTGAGGATGGCTTCAAGGAAAAGCCATGGCAGGAACCACTGAGGGTATCTGGTGGAGGAGGCTGAGGGGAGATGGAGCTCTTTAACATCCTCCGGAGGAGCTATGGAGAAGCAGTTCTCCGATCTCTCCTGTCTGTAATCAGTGACATGACCCAAGGGAATGGCTGGAGCTGAGTCAGGAGAGGTTTAGGTTGGATATTAGAAAAAGGTTCTTCACCCAGAGGGTGCCTGGGAGCTGGAAAAGGCTCCCAGAAAAGTTGTGACAGGACCAAGCTGGATGGAGCTCAAGGAGTGTTGTCATCATATTGCAAAAGTCCCATAGCTCCTCAGTGATTTCTCATGGGTATCTCCTCACAGCACTCTGGTAATTAGTACAGCTACAGCTCCTCAGGGGTGAGATTACCTTCTGCACTATCTTTATTTTCTCACATTCTGTACCCCCACAAAGGAGTGTTTGGGCAGTATTCCCAGGTGGGACTCCTGGGGACTGTTCTTGTGCAGGCCCAGGAGCTGGACGTGATGTTTCTTGTGGGTCCTCTGTGATTCTGGTAAAACAGTTTTCAGTGGCCATGTTGTACTTGGGGCATGTATTTTTGTGGTTACAAAGAACAGAAAGTGCAATTTGGAAAGTGCAAAGGCTTTTATTTATTCAGACTAAGTGAAAGCGGGTTTTTTTGTTTGCTTAAAGCCAAGGCTATCTCTGATTGTAAGTCTGATGTAAAGTTGCAGAAGTAATTAGTACATGTCAGAAAGTTACTGCAAAGCATATTTAATTTTTTACCAGAAATGGAGCTTTATCTGATAATTATCGGGTCAAAATTTGCAGAAGTATAATCCCTGTGTTTATCAAGTAGTTACAGCAGGAAATAATTTTCAGTGAAATGCAGCAGGGATACAAATCACAAAATAATTTTATTGCAACATTCAGTCCTTCCACACCTAATTCTGAAAACATATAAAAGGTGGAGGGTTCACATTGTTCTTCCTACTTGCAGCAGCATTAGCTCTGCAGTCAGGATGCATCTCTCTGTAAGTATGCATGTGTCTACTTTGAGCAGCCTGGGATAAAGCAAGGGTGCCTCCCTTTGGGGGCACTGATGCAATCCCAGGTTGAAAGCAAAAAAAGGATCCAAGGAGGACCCTTGAACATCAGATTAGGAAAAGAAAAGGAGGATTGTTATGACCAGATTTGTCAGTCAGAGCTGCAGTTACACTTTTGTATATGTTTTTTGTTTCAGATTTTGACTGCAGTCCTTCTAGGACTCGTCCTGACTCCAGCCCTTGCTGATTACGTGAGTACAAATGAACAATTCCACAATGCTGCTCTTTCTGTGTTCCCTGCTTCATGAGATACCCTTTCATCTTTCACCACCCCTTTGGAGGAAACAAATTGAAGTCTTCTCTGACAGATGAAACTCTGGCACTCTCCATGTGGTAGAACTTATTCTAGTCTAGCAAAGATATTTGTTAAAATTTTAGGAGATCACTGACTAGCTTGAAAATCTAAAAATGTCTCATTTTTTAATTGAGTCTCAGCAAAAAATTGAAAGCCACTAAGTCATCCTTGGGGTAGAAACCGAGGTCCTCATCACTAGTGGCCAATCACAGATTGTGATGGCACTTAGCAGAGAGCAGCCCTTCCAATGTAGCAGGGATTTTTATAAAACTGTGCGGTCATCACTGCCTCCCTTCAAAGACTAAACGTTTTCTTTCCCTTGGCTTTTCAGTCTCAGCAGACAGGTAACAACTGCCAGGTCTCTGTTGGTGGTGTTTTCCAAAATCTGACTCTCAGTAGTCTGACACGGGTGGTGGTTATTGAACAAAGGAGCAACCAGTTCTCATGGAAAACCATCTGGAACTACAACACGGTGAGTGGCAGGGAGGAGGCTTGTTCACAAAGCATGTGAGGAGACTGGCTCCTGGTAGAGCTGGCCAAGGGATGGGGATTGTTTCCTTATTGTGACTATCTGGAGCCCATGATTTGGGGCAGCAACCCTTGGCATTCGTTCCTGTTTTAACAAAGCGTTTTCTCCAGTCCCAAGGCTTAAAACACTGAATTGCAAGTGGTTAATAACTTTTTCTTACAGGGTATCATTGCAACCAAATTGGTGCAACAGAACACCTGCTACATTTCTGTCATGAACAGAAATGAGATGCCCAGCTTTGAGAATCTGGCCCATCTGGCTTCACAGAATGGGGTAAGATTCAAAATATCTTACTGTAGTTGTTATTCATTGTTATGTCTGAGACAATGCTGTTTTACAAACCTTCTTAACCAATGAGTAAATAAAAAGACATTGCCGATACTTTTGGTAATATTTTGCAGTTACATTATACTGTATTATCTTGCTGAATGTTGCTATTTGTTGTTTAGAACCAGATGGGTCTTGGAAGACCTACCAAGAAGATCACCTTTGTCACCAATGGATTGGTCAACAACCTCAGCTCCTATGGAATAGAAATCACGGCTATGTGCAGTGGACTCACCACTTACATGGCTACTGAAGTTCACGGTGAGTGCAAGCATGGCAATTCTGAGTGTTACTGACCTGGCCTTTTGTCTCCTGGGGCATGACTCAGGCACAGATGCTGCTCTCCCACTTTGGGCCAGACAGAAACCAAAGGCTTCAGCAGTTGCACAAAGGGTTCGGCACCTTGGCAGATCGAGACTGGAACAGGGTGGAGTCCGAGCCCCCATAAATGATCCAAACCAAACTCTTACAACTCCTCTCCAGGAAGATTAATGGGGTATAAATTTCGGCCCAGAGTGTTTTGGCCCACCCGGCACTGCCCTGAAATACCCAGTCGAGAAAAAGGGCTGTCCTAAGAACTGCTGTCCTTCAGGTCAGAGCTTGCTGAGTTGACCCAGGCAGCCACGAAATCCTTGTGCTAAACCAAGTGGCTTCGTCCCCTGTAACTTTTCCCCTGGGGCAATGATCCCATTCCCCAGGGTTAATGAACTACACATGGCGGGATTCTTCCAGAATGTCACACCCATGTGACTGGGCCCATGGATGAGCAGCAGCCTCACCATGTAATGCCCAGCCATTGGGACTCTCAGGACAAAGTGCAATAGAGCCGTGATTTCAGCACAGGAAAGCCCTGAGGGTGGTCAAGATCAGGTCTTTGTGAGTATCCCTGGCTGAGCCACAGAGTCGGTGCTCTTTGGAGAGTCCAAGAGAATCTGTCCCTTGCACAGCTCAAACCTTCCCAGAACAGCAATTCTTCAGAACATGGCTGGCTCTAAGCAACGCCACCACCCTCCTGTAGAAGGTCAGCCAAGGTCTTAGGTATCAGCTCATGGGGTCTATTCTTTTCCAGGTTTGCAAGGACCCCAGGTGAATCTGGGATCATGCATTACCCTGGATGTCCTGAGAATTGTGGAGTTCAATTACTGTGGTGGCAATGGCAACTGGAATGGCAATATCCCGGTGAGAAAACCTTAGCCCTTTCCTTTTCATGTATCAGATGTTGGGGGCTCAAGACCTGCTGCCCAAAGCCAGCCCTTTTGTCCTTGCCTGGCATCTCCTCTTTTGAGAGGTTCCTCCTTGAGGGTGCAGATGGTGAGAGCAATGGGCCAGCAGAGATTTCCATCCAAGACATTTAAGAAAGGATTTACTCTGGCCAGTGCTCTTGCACACATGAACATTTAAAGCCCCCTGATGACAGCTTTCAGGTGCAGCAATGAATCACTGAATCCATGAAAAGAATTTTGAGGGCCTCTGCCCACTGCCAAAGCCTTGATTCTGGGTCCTTTGGAAAAAACTGAGGTTTCCCAAGACAGAACTTCTTCCATTGTAGCAGGGATTTTTCAGAAGCTTTGGGGACATCAGTGTCTCTGTTCAAAGATGAAATGTCTTCTTTCCCTTGGCTTTTTAGTCTCAGCAGATTCCAGGTGACATCTTCAACAACACGCAGGGCAGCACCTTCAACCACACACAAGTCATCATTGGTGGCCAGTCCCAGATTGTGACCATCAACAGGCAATGGCGTGTGGCAATCATTGAACAAACGAGCATCAGTGGGTCCTGGAAAACCATCTGGAACTACAACACGGTGAGTGGCATGGGTGACTTGTTCACAAGACGCTGGCTGCAGGCAGAGAGGGCCCAAGGGACAGGGCTTGTTTCCTTATTCTAACCACTTTTAGTGCAAAATTTTGGATAGGCAATGCCTGCACTCGTTCCTCTTTTAACGAAGGGTTTTTTTCAATCCCAAGGCATGAAAGAAGGAAGTGACAGTGCTCCATAATTTTATTTTACAGGGTGTCATTGCAACCAAAGTCACTCAGCAGAACACCTGCTACATTTCCGTCATGAACAGAAATGAGATGCCCAGCTTCAATAACCTGGCCCGCCTGGCAGAAGAGAGCAGGGTAAGGTTCCCAAGGAGTAGCAGAGTCCTGACCCTGGAGTTCATTGATCTTAAAGACCTTTGCAGCCTTCCAATACCAAACTGCATTGCTTACTTCAGAACTTTTCATGGCTGCTGCTCTTGGCCAGACTCCCTTTCCCTCTGGGGTGCAAGAGAGCAACTCCCTGTTCCTCAGGCTTTCCCCTAGGGAATATGCCCAGCCACAACCACATCCCAGCACTGATCCTGCTGAATGCTATTTGTTGCTTAGAACCAGTTTGGTGTTGGAAGACCTACCAAGAAGATCACCTTTGTCACCAATGGATTGGTCAGCAACCTCAGGTCCTATGGATCAGATGTCTTCTCTATGTGCAGTGGACTCACCACCTACATGACTTATGAAGTTCATGGTGAGTGCAAACAATGGAATTCTAACAGACCTGGCATTTGTTTTGCCTGGGGAATGACCAATGCACAATTGGTGTTCTCCCACCTTGAGTCAGAGAGAAACCAAGGGCTTCAGCAGTTGTACAAAGGGTTTAGCATCTTAGCAGATCAGGACAGGAGCAGGATGGTATCACAGGCCCCATGAATGATCCTTAGAGCTCCTTTCCCAGAAGGTAAAGGAGGCTTAAATTTTGGGCCCAGAGTGTTTCATCTGACACTGAGCTCCCCTGTAATGCCCAGTCAGTAAAAGTGACACCCTAAATGTCACCAGCTGTCCTTCAGGTCAGAGCTGACTAATGATTTAAATGGCACCCAAGGTCTCAGGCATTAGCTCATGGGGTTTTGTTTCTTCCTTTCTTGCCTTGCAAGGCGTCCAAGTCAATCTGGGATCCTGCATTACCCTGGATGTCCTGAGAGTCATGGATCTCAAGTACTGCACTGGCAATGGCAATGGACAGGTGAGAAAACCTGACCCTTACCTTTCTTGAACCAAATGGGATGGGGCTTCTGATGCTTTGGGGACATCACTGTCTTTCTTCAAAGGCTAAATATCTGCTTTGTCTTGGCTTTCAGTCTCAGCAGATTCCGGGTGACATCTTCAACAACACGCAGGGCAGCCAAACACATGTCGTCATCATTGGTGGCCAGTCCCAGATTGTGACCATCAACAGGCAATGGCGTGTGGCAATCATTGAACAAACGAGCATCAGTGGGTCCTGGAAAACCATCTGGAACTACAACACGGTGAGTGGCATGGGTGACTTGTTCAAAAACCAAATGAGGTGACTGGCTGCAGGCAGAGCTGTCCCAGAGATGGGGCACGATTCCTTCTTCTGACCGTGTTGAGTGTGCGATGTGAGGTAGGAAATCATGGCCTGCTCTTCTGTTTTAACAAAGGATTTTCTCCAATATCAGGACATGAAAAAATGAAATCCAAGTACTCAATAATTTTATTTTACAGGGTGTCATTGCAACCAAAGTCACTCAGCAGAACACCTGCTACATTTCCATCATGAACAGAAATGAGATGCCCAGCTTCAATAACCTGGCCCGCCTGGCAGAAGAGAGCAGGGTAAGGTTCCCAAGGAGTAGCAGAGTCCTGACCCTGGAGTTCATTGATCTTAAAGACCTTTGCAGCCTTCCAATACCAAACTGCATTGCTTACTTCAGAACTTTGCATGGCTGCTGCTCTTGGCCAGACTACCTTTCCGTCTGGGGTGCAAGAGAGCATCTCCCTGTTCCTCAGGCTTTCCCCTAGGGAATATGCCCAGCCACAACCACATCCCAGCACTGATCCTGCTAAATGCTGTTTGTTGTTTAGAACCAGGTTGGCCTTGGAAGACCTACCAAGAAGATCACCTTTGTCACCAATGGATTGGTCAGCAACCTCAGGTCCTATGGATCAGATGTCTTCTCTATGTGCAGTGGACTCACCACCTACATGACTTATGAAGTTCATGGTGAGTGCAAGCCAAGGATTTCTAACAGACCTGGGATTTGTTTTCCCTGGGGAATGAAGAATGGGCAATTGGTGTTCTCCCACCTTGAGTCAGGCAGAAACCAGGGCCTTCAGCAGTTGTACAAAGGGTTCAGAATCTTTGCGGATCAGGTCAGGAACAGGGTGGGATCACAGTCGCCATAAAGGACCCAAAGCAACCCCTTACAGGTCCTTTCCAGAAAGCTAAAGGAGGCTTAAATTTTGGGTGTAGACTGTTTCAGCTGACACTGAGCTCCCCTGTAGTGCTTAGTCAATAAAAGTGTCTCCCTAAGAACTGGTGAACCTCAAGTCTAAGCTGACTGATGATTTAAATGCCAGCCCAGGTCTCAGGCATCAGCTCATGGGGTTTTGTTTCTTCCTTTCTTTCTTGCCTTGCAAGGAGTCCAAGTCAGCCTGGGATCCTGCATTACCCTGGATGTCCTGAGAGTCGTGGATCTCAAGTACTGCACTGGCAATGGCAATGGACAGGTGAGAAAACCTGACCCTTACCTTCCTTGAACCAAATGGGATGGGGCTTCTGATGCTTTGGGGACATCACTGTCTTTCTTCAAAGGCTAAATATCTGCTTTCCTTGGCTGTTCAGTCTCAGCAGATTCCGGGTGACATCTTCAACAACACGCAGGGCAGCCAAACACATGTCGTCATCATTGGTGGCCAGTCCCAGATTGTGACCATCAACAGGCAATGGCGTGTGGCAATCATTGAACAAACGAGCATCAGTGGGTCCTGGAAAACCATCTGGAACTACAACACGGTGAGTGGCATGGGTGACTTGTTCAAAAACCAAATGCGGTGACTGGCTGCAGGCAGAGCTGTCCCAGAGATGGGGCTTTTTTCCTTCTTCTGACCGTGTGCACGATTTGAGGTAGGAAATCTTGGCCTCCTCTTCTGTTTTAACAAAGGATTTTCTCCAATATCAGGACATGAAAAAATGAAATCCAAGTACTTAATAATTTTATTTTACAGGGTGTCATTGCAACCAAAGTCACTCAGCAGAACACCTGCTACATTTCCGTCATGAACAGAAATGAGATGCCCAGCTTCAATAACCTGGCCCGCCTGGCAGAAGAGAGCAGGGTAAGGTTCCCAAGGAGTAGCAGAGTCCTGACCCTGGAGTTCATTGATCCATTTCTTCATGTGCTTTTTCCTTCTGGACAGGATGAGGTCCTCACAAGTTGGCAGGATTTTCTTTCTCTGAACAGTTTTGGGCTTGGGTATTTCCAATAGGAATGCGTTGAGGAAAGAGGAAAAGGGCTGCACATTCCTTTTCCGTGTTCTGATTTTCCTGAGAACATTGAGCTCTGCAGCTTGCTGAAAACACTTGCTCTGAGCAGCTCTTTGAGGGCCTTCATTCTCTTGGCATGCCAGGATCTTAAAGACCTTTGCAGGCCTTTCTATACCAAACTGCATTGCTTACTTCAG
Organism: Calcarius lapponicus; assembly: GCA_039654755.1. Taxonomy (NCBI): domain Eukaryota; kingdom Metazoa; phylum Chordata; class Aves; order Passeriformes; family Fringillidae; genus Calcarius; species Calcarius lapponicus. The sequence continues at coordinate 24,768,730 of JBBFKN010000011.1, forward strand.
AACTTTGCATGGCTGCTGCTCTTGGCCAGACTCCCTTTCCCTCTGGGGTGCAAGAGAGCATCTCCCTATTCCTCAGGCTTTCCCCTAGGGAATATGCCCAGCCACAACCACATCCCAGCACTGATCCTGCTGAATGCTATTTGTTGCTTAGAACCAGTTTGGTCTTGGAAGACCTACCAAGAAGATCACCTTTGTCACCAATGGATTGGTCAGCAACCTCAGGTCCTATGGATCAGATGTCTTCTCTATGTGCAGTGGACTCACCACCTACATGACTTATGAAGTTCATGGTGAGTGCAAACAATGGAATTCTAACAAACTTGGGATTTGTTTTCCCTGGGGAATGACCAATGCACAATTGGTGTTCTCCCACCTTGAGTCAAGCAGAAACCAGGGCCTTCAGCAGTTGTACAAAGGGTTCAGAATCTTTGCAGATCCGGTCAGGAACAGGGTGGGATCATAGTCCCCATAAAGGACCCAAAGCAACCCCTTACAGGTCCTTTCCAGAAAGCTAAAGGAGGCTTAAATTTTGGGTGTAGACTGTTTCAGGTGACACTGAGCTCCCCTGTAATGCTTAGTCAATAAAAGTGTCTCCCTAAGAACTGGTGAACCTCAATTCCGAGCTGACTGATGATTTAAATGCCAGCCCAGGTCTCAGGCATCAGCTTATATGGGGTTTTGTTTCTTCCTTTCTTTCTTGGTTTGCAAGGAGTCCAAGTCAATCTGGGATCCTGCATTACCCTGGATGTCCTGAGAGTCGTGGATCTCAAGTACTGCACTGGCAATGGCAATGGACAGGTGAGAAAACCTGACCCTTACCTTTCTTGAACCAAATGGGATGGGGCTTCTGATGCTTTGGGGACATCACTGTCTTTCTTCAAAGGCTAAATATCTGCTTTCCCTTGGCTTTTCAGTCTCAGCAGATTCCGGGTGACATCTTCAACAACACGCAGGGCAGCCAAACACATGTCGTCATCATTGGTGGCCAGTCCCAGATTGTGACCATCAACAGGCAATGGCGTGTGGCAATCATTGAACAAACGAGCATCAGTGGGTCCTGGAAAACCATCTGGAACTACAACACGGTGAGTGGCATGGGTGAATTGTTCAAAAACCAAATGAGGTGACTGGCTGCAGGCAGAGCTGTCCCCGAGATGGGGCTTGATTCCTTCTTCTGACCATGTTGAGTGTGCAATGTGAGGTAGGAAATCTTGGCCTGCTCTTCTGTTTTATCCTCCAATATCAGGAGATGAAAAAATGAAATCCAAGTGCTCAATAATTTCATTTTACAGGGTGTCATTGCAACCAAAGTCACTCAGCAGAACACCTGCTACATTTCCGTCATGAACAGAAATGAGATGCCCAGCTTCAATAACCTGGCCCACCTGGCAGAAGAGAGCAAGGTGAGGTTCCCAAGGAGTAGCAGAGTCCTGACCCTGGAGTTCATTGATCTTAAAGACCTTGCAGCCTTCCAATACCAAACTGCATTGCTTACTTCAGAACTTTGTATGGCTGCTGCTCTTGGCCAGACTCCCTTTCCCTCTGGGGTGCAAGAGAGCATCTCCCTGTTCCTCAGGCTTTCCCCTAGGGAATATGCCCAGCCACAACCACATCCCAGCTCTGACCTTGCTGAATGCTGTTTGTTGTTTAGAACCAGTTTGATCATGGAAGACCTACCAAGAAGATCACCTTTGTCACCAATGGATTGGTCAGCAACCTCAGGTCCTATGGATCAGATGTCTTCTCTATGTGCAGTGGACTCACCACCTACATGACTTATGAAGTTCATGGTGAGTGCAAGCCAAGGAATTCTAACAAACCTGGCATTTGTTTCCCTTGAGGAATCACCAACACAGTTGCTGCTCTCCCACCTTGAGTCAGGCAGAAACCAGGAGTTTCAGCAGTTGTACAAAGGGTTCAGAATCTTAGCAGATCAGGACTGGAACAGGATGGGGTCACAGCCCCCATAAAAATGATCCTTAGAGCTCCTTTCCCAGAAGCTAAAGAGGCTTAAATTTTGGGGCCAGAGTGTTTCATCTGACACTGAGCTCCCCTGTAATGCCGAGTCAAGGAAAAGCATTGCCCTAAGAACCTGTGTCCTTTAGGTCAGATCTGACTGACGATTTAAATGGCAGCCCAGGTCTCAGGCATCAGCTCATGGGGTTTTGTTTCTTTCTTTCTTGCCTTGCAAGGAGTCCAAGTCAATCTGGGATCCTGCATTACTCTGGATGTCCTGAGAGTCGTGGATCTCAAGTACTGCACTGGCCATGGCAATGGACAGGTGAGAAAACCTGACCCTTACCTTTCTTGACCCAAATGGGGGGAGCTTCAGAGCTGCTGCCCAAAGCCAATCCTGATGCCCCTCTTGCCTGGCATCTTCTCTTTTGAGAGGTTCCTTCTTGAGGGTGCAGATGCTGAAACAGAAAAATGGGTCAGGACAGGATTCCCTCCAGGACTTTGAGCATGGATTAACTGTGGCCAGTCCTTCTTAGACCCTCTGCCCCGCACCACAGCCCTGATTCTGGGTCCTTTAGAAAAGACTGAGCACAGGGATGGCACTTCCCAGAGGCCTGCACTTCTTCCATTGTAGCAGGGATTTTTCAGAAGCTTTGGGGATATCATTGACTCCCTTCAATGGTGAAACATCTTCTTTCCCTTGGCTTTTCAGTCTCAGCAGATTCCTGGTGGCGAGGGCAACTCACAAGTCGTCATCATTGGTGGCCAGTCCCAGATTGTGACCATCAACAGGCAATGGCGTGTGGCAATCATTGAGAAAAAGGCTGGCATTGGGTCCTGGAAAACCATCTGGAACTACAACACAGTGAGTGGCAGGGAGGGGACTTGTTCACAAAGCTTATGAGACTGGCTCCTGATAGAGATGGCAGAGAGATGGGGATTGTTTCTTTATTCTGGCTGAGTTGAGTGCACAATTTGGGATAGGAACAGTCAGAATTTGTTTCTGTTTTTACAAAGTGTTTTCTCCATTCCAATGAATGAAAGACTGAAGTGGGATTTCTTAATATTTTCTTTTCCCAGGGCATCATTGTAACTAAAGTCACACAGCAGAACACCTGCTACATTTCCACCATGAACAGAAATGAGATGCCCCACTTTGATAACCTGGCCCACCTGGCACAGGAGAGCAAGGTAGGGTTCCCAAGGGGTAACAGAGTCCTGACCTAGGATTTAACTGGGACATATCTTCATGTGATTGTATCTGCAGGAGAGGACGAGATTTTCCCAAGTGGCAGGATTTTCTTCCTCTCAACCCTAGTGGGGCTTGGGAATTTTCCATAGCAATGCCTTGCTGAAAGAGGAAAAGGGCTGCAATATTCTGTCCCCAAGTTCCACATTGTCTGAGAATCTTGAGCTCTGCTGCTTGCTGGGCACAGCCTTTCTCTGAGGAGCCCTTCAAGGGCCTTCATTCCCTTGGCATGCCAAGATCTCAGATTTCTTCACAGACATGTCAGTACCAAACAGCATCGGTCAGCTCAGAGCTTGGTGTTGCAGCTGCTCTTGGCCAGACTCCCTTTTCCTTTGGGGTGCAAGAGAGCATCTCCTTATTCCACAGCCTTTCCCCTGGGGAATATGCCTAGCAGGGACCAGACCACAGCTCTGACCTTGCTAAATTCTGGTATTTGATGTTTAGAACCAGTTTGGTCTTGGAAGACCTACCAAGAAGATCACCTTTGTCACCAACGGATTGGTCAGCAACCTCAGGTCCTATGGATCAGATGTCTTCTCTATGTGCAGTGGACTCACCACCTACATGACTTATGAAGTTCATGGTGAGTGCAAGCAGAGGAATTCTGTCTCTCAGTGATCTGGCATTTGTTTCCCCTGGGGAATGACCAGTGCACAATTGTGTCTCTTCCCCCTGCAGTCGGACAGAAACCAGGGGCTTCAGCAGTTGTACAAAGGGTTCAACATCTTTGCAGATCAGGACTGGAACAGGGTGGGGTTACAGTCCCCATGGAGGACCCAAACCAAATCCTTACAGCTCCTTTCCAGAAGCTTAATGAGGATTAAATTTTGGCCCCGGGTGTTTCAGCTGATACTGAGCTCCCCTGTAATGCCCAGTCAATAAAATGTGTCTTACTAAGAACTAACTAATGATTTAAATGGCACCCAAGGTCTCAGGCATCAGCTCATGGGGTTTTGTTTCTTCCTTTCTTGCCTTGCAAGGCGTCCAAGTCAATCTGGGATCCTGCATTACCCTGGATGTCCTGAGAGTCGTGGATCTCAAGTACTGCACTGGCAATGGCAATGGACAGGTGAGAAAACCTGACCCTTACCTTTCTTGAACCAAATGGGGGGAGCATCAGAGCTGCTGCCCAAAGCCAATCCTGATGCCCTTCTTGCCTGGCATCTTCTCTTTGGAGAGGTTCCTTCTTGAGGGTGCAGATGCTGAAACAGAAAAATGGGTCAGGACAGGATTCCCTCCGGGACTTTGAGCATGGATTAACTGTGGCCAGTCCTCCTTAGACCCTCTGCCCAGCACCACAGCCCTGATTCTGGGTCCTTTAGAAAAGACTGAGCACAGGGATGGCACTTCCCAGAGGCCTGCACTTCTTCCATTGTAGCAGGGATTTTTCAGTAACTTTGGTGGCATAACTGACTCCCTTCAATGGTGAAACATCTTCTTTCCCTTGACTTTTCAGTCTCAGCAGATTCCTGGTGGTGAGGGCAACTCTCAAGTCGTCATCATTGGTGGCCAGTCCCAGATTGTGACCATCAACAGGCAATGGCGTGTGGCAATCATTGAGAAAAAGGCTGGCATTGGGTCCTGGAAAACCATCTGGAACTACAACACAGTGAGTGGCAGGGAGGGGACTTGTTCACAAAGCATATGAGACTGGCTCCTGATAGAGCTGGCAGAGAGATGGGGATTGTTTCTTTATTCTGGCTGAGTTGAGTGCACAATTTTGGATAGGAGCACTTAAAATTTGTTTCTGTTTTTACAAAGGTTTTTCTCCATTCCAATGAATGAAAGACTGAAGTGGGATTTCTTAATATTTTCTTTTCCCAGGGCATCATTGTAACCAAAGTCACTCAGCAGAACACCTGCTACATTTCCACCATGAACAGAAATGAGATGCCCCGCTTTGATAACCTGGCCCACCTGGCACAGGAGAGCAAGGTAGGGTTCCCAAGGAGCAGCAGAATCCTGACCCTGGAGTTCATTGGCCCAGTTCTTCATGTGCTTTTTATCTTCTGTACAGGGGCATGTTGTCGCAAGTGGCTGTGACATCAACATTAGTGGGGCTTGGGAATTTTTCAGAGCAATGCTTTGCTTAAACTTGAAAGTTTCTGCACCATTCTCTTTCTCATCTCCACTTTCTCTGAGGATGTTGAGCTCTGCAGTTTGCTTGCCACAGCCTTTCTCTGAGGAGCCGTTTCTGGGCCTTGATTCTCCTGACATGCAAAGTCTCAAAATCCTACAGGGATTATTCAGTACCAAACTGCATTGGTCAGATCAGAACTTTGCATGGCTGCTGCTCTTGGCCAGAAACCCTTTCCCTCTGGGGTGCAAGAGAGCATCTTCTTATTCCACAGCCTTTCCCCTGGGGAATATGCCTAGCAGGGCCAGACCACAGCTCTGACCTTGCTAAATTCTGGTATTTGATGTTTAGAACCAGTTTGGTCTTGGAAGACCTACCAAGAAGATCACCTTTGTCACCAATGGATTGGTCAGCAACCTCAGGTCCTATGGATCAGATGTCTTCTCTATGTGCAGTGGACTCACCACCTACATGACTTATGAAGTTCATGGTGAGTGCAAACAATGGAATTCTAACAGACCTGGCATTTGTTTCCCTTGGGGAATGACCAACACAATTGCTGATCTTCCACCTTGAGTCAGGCAGAAACCAGGGGCTTCAGCAGTTGTACAAAGGGTTCAGAATCTTTGCAGATAAGGACTGGAACAGCTCCAATAAATTACCTAAAGCAAACCCTTACAGCTCCATTCTGAGAAGTTTCATGGGGATGTATTTTGGACCCATAGTGTTTCAGGTGACACTGGGCTCCCGTGTAATGCCCAGTGAATAAAAAGTGTCACTACATGTCACCAGCTGTCCTTCAGGTCAGAGCTGACTGATGATTTAAATGCCAGCCCAGGTCTCAGGCATCAGCTCATGGGGTTTTGTTTCTTCCTTTCTTGCCTTGCAAGGCGTCCAAGTCAATCTGGGATCCTGCATTACCCTGGATGTCCTGAGAGTCGTGGATCTCAAGTACTGCACTGGCAATGGCAATGGACAGGTGAGAAAACCTGACCCTTACCTTTCTTGAACCAAATGGGATGGGGCTTCTGATGCTTTGGGGACATCACTGTCTTTCTTCAAAGGCTAAATATCTGCTTTCCCTTGGCTTTTCAGTCTCAGCAGATTCCAGGTGGCATCTTCAACAACACTCAAGGAAACATCTTCAACCACACTCAAGTCATCATCGGTGGCCAGTCCCAAATTGTGACCATCAACAGGCAATGGCGTGTGGCAATCATTGAACAAACGAGCATCAGTGGGTCCTGGAAAACCATCTGGAACTACAACACGGTGAGTGGCAGGGAGGGGCCTCCTTCAAAAGGATCCAAGGAGTCTGCCTGCTTGTACAGCTGGCCCAGGGATGGTCATTGTTCCTTTATTCTGAACATTTTCAAATAGAAACCTCCTGCACTTGTTCCGGTTTTAAGAAAGGGTTTTTACAATCCCAAGGCTTGAATGACTGAAGCGCAAGTTCTCAATAACTTTATTTTACAGGGTGTCATTGCAACCAAAGTCACTCAGCAGAACACCTGCTACATTTCCATCATGAACAGAAATGAGATGCCTCGCTTTGATAACCTGGCCCACCTGGCAGAAGAGAGCAGGGTAAGGTTCCCAAGGAGTAGCAGAGTCCTTGCCCTGGAGTTCATTGATCCGATTCTTCATGTGCTTTTTCCTTCTGGACAGGACAACGTTGTCACAAGTGGCAGGATTTTCTTTCTCTCAACACTAGTGGGGCTTGGGAATTTTTCAGAGCAATGCTTTGCTGAAAGAAGAAATGGGGCTGCACCATTCTCTTTCTCATCTCCACTTTCTCTGAGGATGTTGAGCTGTGCTGCTTGCTGGGCAAAGCCTTTCTCTGAGGAGCCCTTCAAGGGCCTTCATTCTCTTGGCATGCCAAGATCTCAAAGTCTTTCAAAGGCTATTCAATACCAAACTGCATTGGCCAGCTCAGAGCTTGGTGTTGCAGCTGCTCTTGGCCAGACTCCCTTTCCCTCTGGGGTGCAAGAGAGCATCTCCCTATTCCACAGCCTTTCCCCAAGGGAATATGCCTAGCAGGAAACAGCTCCTGACACTTATCATGCTGATTGCTGTCATTTCATGTTTAGAATCATATTGGTTTTGGAAGACCTACCAAGAAGATCACCATTGTTGCCAGTGCATTGGTCAGCAGCCTCAGGTCTTATGGATCAGATGTCTTCTCTATGTGCAGTGGACTCACCACCTACATGGCTTATGAAGTTCATGGTGAGTGCAAGCAAAGGAATTCTGTCTGTGAGTGACCTGGAATTTTTCTCTCCTGAGGAATCACCAATGCACCATTGCACTTCCACCTCAAGTCAGGCAGAAACCAGGGGCTTCAGCAGTTGCACAACAGGTTCAGCATTTTTGCAGATCAGGACTGGAAAAGGGTGGTGTCACAGCCCCCATAAATGACCCAAACCAAACCCTTACAGCTCCTTTCCAGCCATCTTAATGAATCTGGGCCCATGAACTGGCAGCAGCCTCACAATGTAATGCCCAGCCATTGGGAATCTCAAGACAAAGTGCAATAGAGCCCCAATTTCTGCACAGGAAATCCCTAATTGTGTTCAAGATCAGGTCTTTGTGAGCATTCCTGGCCTCGCCACAGATCTGGTGCTCTTTGGGCACTCCAAGAGAATCTGCCCCTCATACAACTCAAACATTCCCAGAGCAGCAACTCTCCTGAACCTGGTTGGCTCTGAGCAACACCACCACCATCCTTTAGAAAGGCAGCCAAGGTCTTTGGGATTACCTCATGGTGTTTTTTCTTTTCCAGGTTCGCAAGGACCCCAGGTGAATCTGGGATCATGCGTTGCCCTCGATGTCCTGCAAGTTGTGGACCTGAAGTACTGCACTGGTAATTTCCATGGCAATGGACAGGTGAGAAAACCTTGGCCCTTCCCTTTCTTGAACCAATCTGGGGGGTTCAAAGCTGCTCAGAGTCAGCCCTGATGCCCTTCTTGCCTGGCATCTCCTCTTTTGAGCGGTTCCTGCCTGATGTTGCAGATGCTGAAGGAGAGCGATGGGTCAGCAGAGGTTTCTGTTTGGGACCTTAAGCGTGGATTTCCTCTGCCCAGGGCTCTAGCATGCATCAACCTCTAAAGGCAGCAGATGGCAGCTGTCAGATGCAGCAATGATTCACTGAATGCTTAAAAAGGAATGCTTGCACCTTGGGTTCTGGGTCCTTTGGAAAAGACTGAGGGCAGTGCCAGCGCTTCCCAGGGGGCAGCACTTCTTGTATTGCAGCAGGGATTTTTCAGAAGCTTTGGGGACATCACTGTCTCCCTTCAAAGGCGAAACATCTGCTTTCTCTTGGCTTTTCAGTCTCAGCAGATTCCAGGTCACAACTGCCATTTCTCTGGTGCCTGTGTCTTCCAAAACATGACCCTCAGCAGTCAAACACATGAGGTGATTTTCCAGCAAAGGAGCGAGCAGTTCTCCTGGAAAACCATCTGGAACTACAACACAGTGAGTGGCAGGGAGGAGGCTCCTTCAAAACCTTTCCTGGGCCTGGCTCTTGGCAGAGGGCATGTTTCTGTATTGTCACCATCCTGAGTCCAAGATTAGGGGTGGAACCTCTCAGCATTTGTTTCTCTTCTTAGTCAGAGTCTATCCTGTCTTTTTGGGTGGAAAACCAAACTGCAAGTGCTCAATAAGTTTTGTTTTTTTTACAGGGCATCATTGCAACCAAACTGGTGCAAGAGAGAACGTGCTACATTTCCACCATGAACAGGAGTGAGATGCCCACCTTTGATGCTCTTGTCAGATATGCTGCAGAGAACAAGGTAACATTCAAAGTCAGCAGTTGCTTGGAATATTGTACTGGATTTGAAATTCCTTTTTTTTGCCTGAAGCAGTGCTGTTTTCAAAACCCTCGTAACCAATGGTAAATTAAAAGCCATTTTACTGGTTATTTTCAGTGATATTTTTCAGATACATCATTTGAAGGCTTTCAGAAATTACAATATCCTCGTTTGCATGCCTTTAGTGCAGATTAATTTTGAGTCCAAGTCTCAGATTAGTTAGGGTATTTTTTTACAATTATTTAAATCATTATTTCAGTTGATATTTTATACTACCTTAGTAACTCAGACTTTAGATTCTTTCCTAAGTATCTTTCATAAAGTCTCATTTTCAAAGACTAGAAAGATATTTTTTCTTCAGAATATCTAATTGAGGAAGAAAAAATATTTCAATTTTATAGAAAAAATATTTTGGTAAGATTTCAAACTTTCTGAAGAGGACTATTTACCATGTTTAAGTTCAGCCGTCCACATTAGCACAGACATGAAAAAAGTTATCTCAGCAGTCAGCATATTCACCTTTGCTAAAGACTGGCTTCCCTTGAAATCTGAGAACTGAGTCTGTGAAACAACACATCTCAAACAGGAGGAAGGCTTGTAGGGCAGAAGGGAATCAGGAGGAGAGTTCTCCTGACAGCCAGCAGCCCGGCTGCCCCTGAGGGGCGAGGGCAGGGACTGAGCAAATGCCTTGGAAGGAGCTCTGGCTCCACCGAGCGGCTGCATTCCTCCTCACCAGCGCTTCCCTTCTGCTGCCGCTTCCCTCAGGCTCCTGCACCTTGGCTCCCTTGGAACCATCTGCCTTTGGAGCTGCCGTCAGGGCTTGCCAGTGGTGCCACAGTCTCCCTGGGATTGAAAGGTGTCCCTAAAAGCACTTGGGACTGAAACACCCAGCCCTGAGTCATCCTTCAGAGCAAGGAACAGCCCTAACAGCTCCTAGCTCTGACCTTGCTGAATGCTGTTTTCTGTTTAGAACCAGGTTGGCCTTGGAAGACCTACCAAGAAGATCACCTTTGTCACCAATGGATTGGTCAGCAACCTCAACTCCTATGGAGCAGATGTCTTCTCTATGTGCAGTGGACTCACCACCTACATGACTTATGAAGTTCATGGTGAGTGCAAGCAGAGGAATTCTGTCTCTGAGTGCCCTGGCATTTGTTTCCCTTGGGGAATGACCAATGCACAATTGCTGCTCTTCCACCTTGAGACTGACACCAAGTAAGCAACAAACATGCATCCTTGTAGAAGAGCAGCTGCTGTTATGGAGATGGGTATAAATCCTACTGAATCAGTGGCAGCTTCTTAATCACAGCGGTTCTTGTATTTAGGTCAAACACTATATTCTTTTGGAATATCATTAAGTAATTCTTTTACTCAGAGCAGTTAATCCTCAGGCACCATCCAGGTATTCTGGACGGTCTGATGGTGCCCAACCCTCCTTTGGAAAACACTCCCCAGCTCAGGCTCCAGCTGCTGCATCTGGGCTTAGCAGCAGTTCCACGTACTCGCTGCTTGCTTTGCTTTAAGGTTGCTTTGGCAGCTGAAAGGGCTCAGTGGGATTGGAAAGGCAAGTGCAATGTGCCAGGTTTAAGGGCTGTCACTGAATGCACAGAGCAGTTAAAATCATCTAAGCCAGTGCCTCTTTTTTATCTCCTTTAAAAAAAAAATTGATGTCGTTTGTTTAGGACCCCAACTGAATCAGGGATCATGTGTCTCTCTTGATGTCCTCAAACTTGTGGATCTGAATTATTGTGGTGGAAATATCAAGGCCTGAAAACCTTATCTTTCCTCAATCAAGAACAGAGGATCCTAGCTGCTGCCCAAGGCAAACCCTGATGAAATTCTTCCCTCACATCTCCTTTTAGAGATGGTCTTGGGGATTTAGATGCTGACACAGATCAGCTGGTGACCACATCTTTCAAATAAAGTCCTTCATTGTGTATTGACTCCAGCTTGTTTCTCATTACTCTACCCTTCAATCATCTTTGAAAACTTCCATGGAAATATTTTTATTGTCTCCCTTCTGCCCCCTTTGAGCCCTTCAAATGCTCTTTTCATTGCCAGCTCTCAACACAGGACACAGACAAAGAGCTGGGCAAGCCCCAGGGTGTGGATGGTACAAACAAGGCATTCGCAGGCAGGACCTTCCTTCCCTGTTCAGGGAAAGATGCCTCACATTAAGAATCTTGATCCAGGAGGCACAAAAGGCAGAAAGAAAGGAGGGCAAAGCATTGAATTTGCCTTTTTTAGGGGAAGGGTGTCTCCTTTGTGGGATTTACTGAGTTGTTCTGTTCCTAAAATGAAGCACGGTTGGGATTCCTGTTGCTCAAATCTTTACAATTAAGATTATTTCCTTTTCCCTAACAAAAATGGCAGGATGCCCCAGGTTCTCCAGGTGAATACAAATCTGCCTTGAGTACCAACACCAGCCATGCCACATCCCTCAGTTTCTGGCAGACTCAAATCAGCCCTTAGTCCATAATCAGGTGCACCCTGGCACAAAGCATCACTGCAAGGTTACTGGGAATCTCCACTCTGCTTCTGATGATCATTGTTCCTCCTTTAAAATTGACTGTTCAATACACTGAGTTTACCATGAGCACTTTTCTCTCACCTCCCTGCATGCCATGAATTCAATCAGGCAGGTATCAAAGCCTCCTCTTATCAGAGCACTTCCCCAGGAAACTCGTCATGCTTCTGTGAGCACAGGGCACCTGCCAATAAGGCAAACCCATTTTCAGATTGAACTTTGGGATATTATGTATAGAAAGCAAGGGTACACATCAATTAGCAGCAGCTTTCAACATCAGTTTGTGGAAGTTAACAGAAATCAGTGGCAAGGGTTGGTCTATTGCTTCCTGCATAGATGAAACCTGCAAAGGAAAATCAAATCAAATTAAAACCACTTCAGAATGGCCTACTCAGAGCCCAGGGCTGCAAAGGGTGAGGGTGCAGAGGGTTTAAGAGCATTTAAACACTGACTCATTTACAAGGTGATTCAATAGTGTTTACTACAGTTACAACAAAGACTGAAATATAGATTCTAGATAGCAACATTCATACCCTAATCACTGCTCATGCACTCAACAGCCCCAGAGCTGTTTACATCTCTATCTGTGTGTGCAGAAGGACCTGTTGAAAATTCTCCTGAGTTCACTGAAAGGGGTCAAATGCCTTTGCATTTCTCAGTGGGTGAGGGTTGAGTCTCCAGGACTGGGGGATTCCAGCCCAGTATTCAGGAAATCAAATTCTGAGCACTGCAAACCTGAGGCTTTGCAAGCTGCAGGACACATCCCACTCCACAGGAGAGGCCTGAGGAGCCCACTGCAGGGCAGGGCAGCTCCAAGGCCCCCTTAGCTCTGCTGTTGATGGGGTCAGGAGATGGTTGTCCTGAATTCCCAGGAGATTTCCACCCTGGCCTGTCCCAGCTGGTAACAATGGTCCCGTTCCAGCCAGGCTGGGATCCAGGCAGATCGTGTTCCAAGGCTGTCAGGGCTGAGTGATTGTCCCTTGTTCCCTGCCTGGGTCAGGGAGCCAGCATTCCTGATGGAAGCAGTGTCACTCCCACGTTTCCCTCTCAGGGCTCCCAGAACAGTCATGAAAACCAGGCTGGGGTAAAGCCTGAATGTAAAGCCTGACACAAAAGCACTGATGGCTCTTGTGGGGTTCCCAGCTGGGCTTCCCAGCCTCCCCTCTGAGGCCACAAACCATCTCCCTTCAATCTGAGCTCCAAGGGCAAGAATCCCCAAAGTCTGGCTACTGCAGCCAATGCTTGATTGAGAGAAACTCTGCTGGGAATCCACAAAGTGAATCCTCACCTCCTTTAATCTGTCCCAGAAACTGGAACATCAAGAAAAGCTCCAAGGGGCTCCACAATGAAAGTTCACACCACTCTGGCACTGGGGTTGTGCCTGAGCAGGAGAAACATTATACACGTGGCATTGCTGCAGGAGGCAATAAAACCTATTTATTTTTTTTTCCTGCCAACAGATTCCCACCTCATAATCATCAGACTGCAGCAGATCAAAATTTCCAAAAGTACAATCCCCATATTGATCAAGTAGTTACACCAGGAAATAATTATCAGGGACATGCAGCAGGGAAACAAACGACAAAATAATTTTATTGCAGCTTTCAGCCCTTCCACACCTAATTCTGAAAACAAATAAAAGGTGGGAGGCTCACATCGCTTCTTGTGCCTCCAGCAGCATCAGCTCTGCAGTCAGGATGCATCTCTCTGTAAGTATGCATGCTTTTCTTCCTCATGAACTGAAACTTTGATTCAAACCCATTCCTTTATCTCTCAGAAGGGCTCCTGCCTCTCTGGAGCACTAAGGCTTTCTCTGGGGACATTGTGCTCCTCCAGAAGGAGCAGCTCAGCCCCTGGGGTAAAGCAAGGGTGCCTCCCTTTGGGGGCACTGATGCAATCCCAGGTTGAAAGCAAACAAAGGATCCAAGGAGGACCCTTGAACATCAGATTAGGAAAAGAAAAGGAGGATTGTTATGACCAGATTTGTCAGCCAGAGCTGCAGTTACACTTTTGTATTTGATTTTCATTTCAGATTTGGACTGCAGTCCTTCTTGGACTGGTCCTGACTCCAGCCCTTGCTGATCATGTGAGTACAAATGAACAATTCCACATTGCTGCTCTTTCTGTGTTCCCTGCTTCATGACATCTTGAACCTTTCATTTTTCTAAAGCCTTGGGGAGGTAATCGCTTGAAAGCCTAAGTGTTCTTTCATTTGTTTTTCTAGCACCAGCAGACTGAAATAAGCAAGAAAATCTCCATTAGTGGAGGCTACCAGCTTATGACCATCAATAGGAAATGGCTGGTGGCAAGTATTGAGCAAAAGACCAACCATGGCTACTGGAAAACCATCTGGAACTATGACACAGTGAGTGCAGGGAGGGGCTCGTTCAGAGGGGCTCACACATTCAGTAAAAACTGTTTTTTTACTTTTTTTTTTAAATAGGTGTGAAATTCCAGTATCAATGATTAAATTCCACGTGGTCAATAACTTTATTTCACAGGGCTTTATGGCAACCAAAGTGCTGCCAGAGAGAGCTTGCTACATTTCCATCATGAACAGAACAGAGATGCCCAGCTTCGATGGACTTCCCCAGCTGGCTGCAGACATCAGGGTAAGACTGAAAAGGAGCAGCTCCTTGGAAAGTTGTACTTAATGCAAAGTGAGTCCTTGCTATTTCCAAAAGCAGCAGGTACTTTGAAGACCAGGCTCATCACACCATTAATTAGACATTTCTATCAATTTCACTGACATTTTACAACAATGTAACTTTCAGCTTTTGAAAATTGGAACACCCTTTGTTCAGATGCTTCCAGCGGAGGGTTTACATGTTTGGCCAGTGTAGTAGCTCAGTTAGATTATTCTTAGCACATTGGATTATTATTATTTTATTTTATTTTATTTTATAACAACTAAAACTAGGAGTATGCCTGGGGTTAAGCAGAGCAGGGCACTGATCTTGCTGAATGCTGGTGTTTGCTGTTTAGAACCAGAATCACCCAAGATCCCCCAGCAAGGAGATCACATTCACCCTCATCAGGAGAGCCATTCGTGACCTGGAATCTTATGGACCAGACATCTCCACGTGCAGAGGGCTCTCAACTTATGTGGCCTATGAAGTTCAGGGTGAGTGCAAGCAGAGGAATTCTGTCTCTGGGTGCCCTGGCATTTGTTCCCTTGGGGAATGAGCAAGGCACAATTGCTGCTCTTCCACCTCAAAACCCACAGGAACCAGGGGCTTCAGCAGCTGTACAAAGGGTTTGACATCTCTGCAATCAGGACTGGACCAGGGTGGGGTCACAGCCCCCAAAAATGCCCCAAACCAAACCCTTATAATTTAATGGGGCTTAATTTTGGGCCCAGAGTGTTTTGGCCCACACTGAGCTCCCCTGAAATGCCCAGTCAATAAAAAGGGTGTTTCTAAGCACCTCTGTCCTTCAGCTCAGAGCTGACTTGACCCAGAGCACTGAACAGCATCTTTGTTTCATGGTAGTTGTTTTTCTTTCCTTGTGTTTGAAGGACCCCAGTTCAATCTTGGATCGTGCCTCAAGCTCGATGTCCTTCAATATTTGGCCCTCACCTACTGCCACAATGATAACTTCGTGTAAATCCTGCCTTTCCTGAGCTGCTGCCCAAATCCAGCCCTGCTGGAATTATTCCCTGGCATCTCTGGAGCTATTTGGGAACCGTTCTTTTTCGAAATTCTTTTATGTTGGGATCAAAGGGTTGGCATTTGCAGGGGCAAAATAATTCTCTGTCTGTCCTGTATTTATTAAAGCAGCTGTCATATTCCAGCCTGCCCCTCCTCGCTGCACGGTTGGTGTGCGCGGATGCGGCTGCGCGGGCGAATCGTGACACAAAGTAGTCCCTCTCGGTGCTGGGAGCGCGGAAGGCGAAAGCGCGGAGGGATATCAGGGATCGGTTGTGCAGCGTCCCGCGCTGCGGAGGGATCTCTCGGTGATGTCCGGGGGCCGAGACGCGGAGGGATACATGCGAGGCGCTGCAGTGTTCCCGTGCTGCGCTGCCGCGTACAGACCCGCTGGCGGCGGGAGCGGCGTGCCAGGGCCCAGGTACGCCGGCTGTGGCGGGACAGCGGCGTGCAGCGGCTCGGGACCGGGACCGCGCTGCACCGAAGCTGCGGCGAAAGCAGCGGGAGTGGTGGCGGGGGCCAGTGAATAGAACTGCGCACGCGTGCGGCTGATCCCGGCAGCAGCGCTGCGCTTGGATGAGGCGGCGCGGAGGGATATCGCTGCTGCGGCGGTTGTGCCAGGTGCGCATGCGTGGGTTGCGTCACTGGGTCGGCGTGGGGGAGCCGGCATGGCGGCGGCGGGCGGGGAGCGCGGGAGGCGGCGGAGCTGCGGGAACGGGAACGGGGCCGCGGCTGCGGCCGTAAAAGGGAACCACGGGACGGCCGGGGTTGCAGGAGGCGGCGGGGCCGCGCCGTGCAGCAGCTCTGAAGCGGGGGGCCGCGGTGGGGAAGGCGCGGTTCGAGCCGCCATGGAGCGGCGGCAGCAGGAGCGGGAACGGCGCCACGGGCGGCGGCGGGGCGGGCTCGTCGGCAGCGGGAGATGATCCCGGGAGGCGGCGGCGGGGGCACGGCTGGAGCGCGGCGTGCAGCCGCTGGGAGCCGGGCTGGCGGCGGGGGGCACGGCGGGCAGGGGCGGCGCTGACGGGAGGCTGAGCTGGAGCGGCGGCAGCGCGGGAGGGGCTGCGGCCGCCGGGACCCGCCGCGGCGCCGGGGATCGCGCCGAAACGCCGGCAGGGACGGGGTCAGCCGTGTGTATCTGCCCCGCCCCGGGGCCCGCGGGCAGCTCGGGGTGCGGTGCGAGCGCCTGAACGCCGGGGGCGGGCCGGGCTTCCCGCCGCAAGGCGCACAAGGGGCGCTGGGGCCGCGCCGGGCGGGCTCGGCACCGCACACCCGGGAGCCGCAGGGACGGCAAAGACGCGGCAGCGACGGGACTCGGGCACCGCCGGCGCTGTGTCCGCAACGGGGGCGAGGGGGACTCGGGGGGCGAGGCCGCGGTAGCCGGGACAGCGGGGACCGCCGGCGCGGCAAAGGCGGGGATGGCGGCACCGGTGGGAGGGGCCGGGGACGGGCCCGTGCCGCGAACGGCTCCAGCAGCGCCCTGCGGGCCGGGAGCGGCTCCGCGGCAGCCACGGCCCGGCGGGAGATACAATAAAGTGCTTAAAAACAGCTGTGTCCTGAAAGTGTCTGGCATAGACAGTGAAAGGCACTGCCTTTTGCGACAGTCACGGATCGCGGCACTTTATCGTGGCCGCTCTTTACTGCACCTTTTACGACAGTCGCGATTCACGGCAGTTTTGCGACAGTCGCGCTTTACAGCACCTTTTACGACAGCCGCACGTTACGACACTTTTTGCGACAGTGCTGCTTTACGGCAGCTTTTACGACAGTAGCGCTTTACGACACCTTTTACGACAGTTTTGCTTTACGGCACCTTTTGCGACAGTCGCGCTTTACGACACCTTTTACGACAGTCGCGCTTTACGGCACCTTTTGCGACAGTCGCGCTTTACGGCACCTTTTGCGACAGTCGCGCTTTACGACACCTTTTACGACAGTCGCGCTTTACGACACCTTTTACGACAGTCGCGCTTTACAGCACCTTTTACGACAGTCGCGCTTTACGACACCTTTTACGACAGTCGCGCTTTACGACACCTTTTACGACAGTCGCGCTTTACAGCACCTTTTGCGACAGTCGCGCTTTACGGCACCTTTTGCGACAGTCGCGCTTTACGGCACCTTTTACGACAGTTTCGCTTTACGGCAGCTTTTGCGACAGTCGCGCTTTACGACACCTTTTACGACAGTCGCGCTTTACGGCACCTTTTGCGACAGTCGCGCTTTACGGCACCTTTTACGACAGTTTTGCTTTACGTCAGCTTTTGCGACAGTCGCGCTTTACGGCACCTTTTACGACAGTTTTGCTTTACGGCAGCTTTTGCGACAGTCGCGCTTTACGACACCTTTTACGACAGTCGCGCTTTACGGCACCTTTTACGACAGTTTTGCTTTACTGCACCTTTTACGACAGTCGCGCTTTACGGCACTTTTTGCGACAGTCGCGCTTTACGGCAGCTTTTGCAACAGCCCTGCTTTACTGCACTTTACAACAGTTCCGTTTCACAACAGTTTTGCTTTATGGCATTTTACACCAGTTTTGCTTTGCGACACTTTACGCCACTTCATGGAACTTTACGGCACTTCACTTTACGGCACTTTATGGTTTTTACTTTATTTTGCTTTTTATTTATTTTTAATTAATTTTATTTTTTAATTTTTAAGGGTTTTTTATTTAATTTATATTTTAAATTTTTCTATTTTAATTTTTTTAAATTTTGTTTGCTGCTGCCCAGACCTGCTCAAGCTAGTCATGGTGTTGCTGTTTGAGGGTCCTCAGGATGTGGGAAGAGATGAGAATCTTGACTCCACCTTTCAGAAGGCTGATTTATTATTTTATTATTTCTATTATATTAAAAGAAAATGAGATATTAGAACTATATAAACGAGCAAGGAGACATCAGAAAGCTGGAAAGGAATGAAAAATAAAAACCTGGGACTGCTCACAGCCCCGACACAGCTGGACCACGATTGGTCATCAAGTAGAAACAAAGCACAGGAGACCAGTCCAAGATGCCCCTGTTGCTAAACCATCCCCAGCCCACGCTTCACAGCCATCAGATCGTTATTGGTTCCATTTCTGTTCTGAGGCTTCTCAGGAGAAAAATCCCAGCGAAAGGATTTTCATCAAACACGTCAGTGCCAGGTGATGGCACTGGCAGCATCGGCTGGCCGAGGTCACTGTGTCATCCCTGCCAGCCCAGGTGTCACAGCAAGGAGGAGAGAGTTCACCCTGTGCTCACCCTGTGCTCACCCTGTGCTCACACAGCCCTGTGTCAGTTTTTACACAAAATCTAGTTCTCTCTGTTCATCAAAGGTTTCTATCTGTTCTACCTGGAAATGCAAGTAATGTTCTGCTGAGTTTTCTCTCTGTCTGGAGCTAAGTTAATTTTGTGAAACATATCACTACTGAACTTTAAACTAGGCTTAAGGGCTTTTTACTAGCTAACACAGTCTCTTAAGGCACTTAAGATATATTTCCACTTAGTTAAAACTAAAACTTACACTCCTATTCATGTCCGTGTGGCTTAATAGATTTCAGTTTCTGTAAAGGTTCCAGTTCAATCCCTGCATTCCTTTCTCTCTCTGAGGGACTCAGGCCTCTATTTCCTGCACTCCGACATCAAAGAAATGACAGAGCGGGCTTTAGGCCTAAACCAGACAATATGTCATCAAAAGCATCACTTTTTTTGCAGCACTCATTTCCGGAATTTCTGAAAGCGGTAGATTTTTCCAAACCCAGTATCCTCCCAGCACGTAGCTATATCAGCTCTACAGAGTAGCAGTTTCTCTGGACAGTTTGCTCTCAAGAACCTTTTAGAATGTCTTCCCTAGGTGATGAGCAGTTCAGAACTAGCTTGAGGTGTTACATTTAGTCATCTCTTTGTGTGAGATAGAAAGGAGACCTTAAATGAAATACCCTTGAGAAGAATTCTGGAAAAGGCAGGAGAAAAAAAATAATCAGGATCTGAAAACAAGACAACATAAAGGCCAGAAGTGGCTACATCATTGCTGAGCTCCTCCTGCCCCCCTGGATAAATCTCAGGCTTTGCTGAGCTCCTCCTGCCCCCATGGATAAATCTCAGGCTTTGCTGAGCTCCTCCTGCCCCCATGGATAAATCTCAGGCTTTGCTGAGCTCCTCCTGCTCCCCATGGATAAATCTCAGGCTTTGCTGAGCTCCTCCTGCCCCCCATGGATAAATCTCAGGCTTTGCTGAGCTCCTCCTGCCCCCCCCTGGAGTCTGGATTGTTCTGAGGGACTGGAGCTTGGTGTTTCACCTTTTCTTGTGCTGGGGGTGTGGACACCAGTGTGACACACCTGGGGACACGTGGGACAGCCAGGGGTGGACACACAGCAGCACAGCTTGGCCTGAGGGATTAGGGAAGAACAGAGGTCAGGGACAGGGATGGCTCTGGGAAGGCCCTGATGGATCAGAGATGGCTTTGGGAAGGCCCTGATGGATCAGGGATGGCTTTGGAAGGCTCTGATGGATCAGAGATGGCTTTGGGAAGGCTCTGATGGATCAGGGATGGCTTTGGGAAGGCTCTGATGGATCAGGGATGGCTTTGGGAAGGCTCTGATGGACCCATGATGGCTTTGGGAAGGCTCTGATGGATCAGGGATGGCTTTGGGAAGCTCTGATGGATCAGGGATGGCTTTGGGAAGCTCTGATGGATCAGAGATGGCTTTGGGAAGCTCTGATGGATCAGGGATGGCTTTGGGAAGCTCTGATGGATCAGAGATGGCTTTGGGAAGCTCTGATGGATCAGGGATGGCTTTGGGAAGCTCTGATGGATCAGAGATGGCTTTGGGAAGCTCTGATGGATCAGGGATGGCTTTGGGAAGGCTCTGATGGATCAGGGATGGCTTTGGGAAGGCTCTGATGGATCCATGAAGGCTTTGGGAAGGCTCTGATGGATCAGAGATGGCTTTGGGAAGCTCTGATGGATCAGAGATGGCTTTGGGAAGCTCCCAGGGACACAGAGGGACACACCAGGGTCCCTGGGGACACAGAGGGACACACCAGGTCCCTGCCCGTGCTCTGAGGGGCACCTGGTGCCCATGATGTGCCACTCGCTCCTGCCTGGCTGCTGGCCCTGGGCTGGGGCTCTGGGGCCTGCAGGGCTCTCCTGGATGCTTTGGGGACCTGGGAATGTTGGGAATTCTCAGTGTCCCGGGCTGGGGCAGGGGGACTGTACCCCAGTGCTGGCAGATGGGGCTTGGCAGGCCGTGGCAGCTCATGGCCGTGTCCCTGGGCTGCTCTGTGGCTCCTCTGTGCTTTTTGGGGTCCCCTGGCCTCGGGGAGCCTGGGCTTGGGGCAGGGCGCTCTCAGCTGGGGGGTTTCTGCCCCAGGCCCTGGCACTGGGGGGTTTGGGGGCTCGGCTTTGCTGCAGCACCTCCTCTGCTTCGCTTGGTGCCTCTCAAACCCTGCCCAGCTCCTGGAGGGGGCCTGGGGGATCCCGGGCCTGTGCTGGAGCTGGGCTGAGCTCTGAGCCTCTGTGCCTGCAAGCCGTCCCCTTGTCCCCTCCCCTGGCCAGCAGGGCTGCTGAGGGGCTGTCCCCAGGATTCTGGGGTGCAGATGCCCCTGTGGGGCTGAGGCAAAAAAAGGGACCTGGAGACAAAAAGGACCCAGAGACAAAAATCACCTGGAGTGAAAACAGGACCAGGAGGCAAAAAGGATTCTGAAGGCAAAAAGGGACCTGAAGGCAAAAAGGGTCTGGAGCTGTTGCTGGGCTGGTTCCCAGCTGGACTCGTGGCTGCTCCATGGAATTGCTGCCATTCCCCCAAAACTGAGCTGGAAAAGCTCCTGCCCTCCCCACAGAGGAGTTCTCAGCCCCACAGCTCTGGGTTCAGGGAGAGGATCCCCCCGAGCCCTGCCCTGATCCCAGGAACCAAGGACACCCCAAACTCTGCCAGGTTTGTTCCCTTTCCCCCTCTGATGGAGCGACCCAAACCCCAAACCCGGGTGCGGGGCCCCAGGGATGGGAACAGAGACCTCCAGCACCGCTTTTGCTCCCTTTTTTATAGATTTGTGTGCGGATATATAGAAAACAGAGAGAACCGTGGAGCCACGAGCAGCTCTGAGCTGGGCAATGGAAACGGCCCGGTCCGGATTGTCCCCTCGCTGTCCCCCGGCTGTCCCCGGGCAGCGCTAGGGCCGGCCGTGGTGCGGGAAGGCCGGGACGTGCGGGGAGCCGCAGGAGCGCTGCCCGTGCCACGGAGCCGCCGGGTAGAGCCGGGCCGAGCTCCCGTAGGACGCGGGCAGGCGGGCGGCGCCGGCGGGCAGCGGGCGGCACAGCTCCGAGGCCACCACCAAAGGGCTGGGGAAGGCCGGGATCACCAGGGGGCTCACGGAGAGCGCCGGGGCCACCGGCACGCCCCGCGTTCTCAGCTGCTCCAGGGGGCTCCCGAAGCCGCCCGGGAAGTGCAGCGCGGCTCCCTTGAAAGCGTCCGGCGGCAGCGGCGCGGGGAAAGCCGGAGCGGCCACCACGGCCTTGGGCTTGGCCAGCGCTCGGGGAGCGCCCGGCGAGCGGCTCCGCCCGTCCCTGGGCAAGGGGGACACGGCGCGGCCCTGGGCAGCGGGGCCGAAGGGCTCCTCGTCCTCCTCCTCCTCCTCATCATCATCATCTTCCTCCTCCTCCTCCTCGCGGCCGGCGCGGGGCGCGGCGGGGCCGAGGGCGGCCCCGGGGGGCACCCAGCAGGCCTGGACGGCGGCGGCCCGGCCCTCCCACGGCCGCCCCGCCGGGCTCCGCAGCTCCGCGGGCTGCTCGGAGGCGGAGGGCGGCTCCAAGAAATCCTTCAGGCCGGGGAAGCAGCCCCAGAGCGGGGCACAGCCGCCGGGCTGCGGGCCCTCGCTGCGGTAGGCGTGGAAGTAGCCGGTGAACACGGCGGGGGCCGCGGGCCCGTCCTGCGGGCGGCCCTGGCTGTCCCTGCCCGCCGGGGACGCGCTGCGCGCCGGGCCCGCCTCGCTCGGGGCTCCCCGGGGCTCCGGGCTCCTCCGCTCGGCCGGCGCGGGCCCGGGGGGCGCGGGGGGCTCGGGGCCGCTGTCGCTCGGTGCCCGGCGGCCCTCGGGGCAGTGGCGCTTGTGGCAGTGCAAGGACTCGGCCTCGCTCACCTGCGCCAGCAGCTTCTTCTTGGCCAGCGGCGACATGATGGGGTGGTTCCCTTTGGAGTAGAAGCTGGAGAAGAGGCGCTTGTAGGTCTCGCTGTGGCTCCCGCAGGGGCTGGGACACCTCCCCGAGGGGCTGGCGGCGGGCACGGCCGGGATGGCCGGGCTGGAGCGTCCGTCTGTCCCCCGGCCCCGCTCCAACGCGTCCTCCGCCTCCGGCCGCGCCTTGTCCGGAGCCACCTGCGAGCGGAGGGGTCGCACCGTGGGCGCCGCGGCCCGGGCGGGGCTCTCGGCTCCCACCCCCGCTCCCACTGCCCGGCCCGTCCCTCCCTGCCCGGCCCCGGAGCCGCTCCCGAACCCTCGGAGGGGCCGCGCACCTGCTCGCGGCCCTTCTCCTTCCTGGCCCTCTTGCTCTTGTCGTCCTTGGAGACCTTGTACTGCCGCCGGGGCTTGCTGGGGGGCAGCGGTTTGTCCTCCTCGCCCTTGAGGTGCCGCACGTAGGGGAGGACGAGCCTGCGGAGCGAGCGGGGAGCGCGGTGAGCGCCGCGCCGGGGGAAACTGAGGCACGCGGCGGGACCGCGTCCCCCGGCCCGGTCCCACCTCTCGTAGTGGCGCCGGGTGCAGGTGGCCGCGCTGGTGCTGCCGGGGCTGCCCCCGAGCTCGTCGTAGACGTTCTTCCAGAGCCGGCGGCCCGTCACCTGCGGAGGGACAGAGGGACACAGGGACAGAGGGACAGAGTGAGCCCCGGGGACGTCCGGGCATCCTGGGGGACACCTGGATACCCAAGGGACACCCCGGCACCCAGGGGGACATCCCGGCACCCAGGGGACACTCAGGCACCCAAGGGACACCCCAGCACCCAGGAACACCCAGGGGACACCCAGGGGACACCCCGGCCCCACGGCCACCACTCACCAGCTCGTAGGCTCCCAGCTTTTCCACCGCCTTGTAGATCTTCCAGAGGTTAACTGGGAATCAATAAAGGGGAGAGGCTGAGGGTCAGGAGGACACGAGCACGGCCACCCCCCCGCCCCTGTCGCTGTCGCTGTCGCTGTCCCCGGATGGGAGGGACGTACTCTGCTTGAAGCCGAGGTGCGGGATCCTCTCGATGGGCGTGTGCCGCTCCTTCATGAACTTGTAGAGGCTGACCAGGAAAGCCTCCTCTTCCTCCTTCTCCTTGTCCTGCTCCTCCTCGTCCTTCTCCTCCTTGGCCTTGGCCTTGTCCTTGTCCCCACCTTCTCGCACCGCCTCGTCCCTCTGGGCGCCATCCCCGGCCCCCGCCGCGTCCTGCGGGACACGGGGCTGAGCTTTGGGGGAGCTGCGGCTCCTTCAGCCGCACCCCCGTTCCCCGCAGCTCCGTGTCCGTTCCCCGGGGAGCTCCGTGTCCGTTCCCCGCAGCCCCGGGGAGCTCCGGACCCGTTCCCCGAAGGTCCAGACCCGTTTCCCGCAGCTCCGAGGTGGTTTCTCGCAGCTCTGGACCCATTCCCCGCATCCCGAGGAGTTCGGGGCCGTTCCCCGCAGCTCCGGGTCCGTTCCCCGGGGAGCTCCGTGTCCGTTCCCCGTAGCCCCGGGGACCTCCGGACCCATTCCCCGAAGCTCCGGGGCCATTCCCCGGCAGCTCCGGACCCATTTCCCGCAGCTCTGGACCCATTCCCCGCATCCCGAGGAGCTCCGTGTCCGTTCCCCGGGGAGCTCCGGACCCGTTCCCCGTGTCCGTACGGGAAAGCTCCGTGTTCGTTCCCCGGCAGCCCCGGGCCCGCGGCCAAGTCGGTCAAAGCGCTGGATGCGGGTGCGAGCACGAGGAGCGGCTTCCAGGAAAGCAGCCGGGCAGAAATTCCGAAATTCAGCCCCCCCCGCGCCGCCGCCTTTCTCAGCTAAAAATGTTCCTCGTTTGTTTGTTCTACATTTTCCGGAGTTATAAAACTTGTTGCTATTTTTGGGCAAAGAAGCTGCTCGGCTCCCAAGTCCGTCCTTTTCTATTTTTTTTCAGTCTTTTTTTGGTTTTTTTTTTTTTTTTTTTGTTCTTTCTATTCATTTAACGGCTTGTGACAGACACCGGATTTTAACGGCTGAAAGAGTTCAAAGCTTTCTCTTTTTTTTTTTCCTTTTCTTTTTTGGGTTTGGTGGGTTTTTTTTGGTGTGTGTGTGAAATAAAAAGCTGCTGGGGGGAGGGAAAAGCTCCAGCGCCACAAAATCCAAACCCCTTTTCCTCAGGAGGATGAAAAATAATTACAAAAGCGATCCTGTTCCTACGGGACCGCTCACTTCTCCCCCCAAAAATGCCATTTTGGGTCCATTGCCCCCCTCGCCCCCCACCCAAAGCTGAGAATTTCCCATTTCTCGGCCTCATCCCCACTTCCACCAGCGGCCAAAGCGCTGCTCGCGCTCCTCCCGCCCTCCCCCGAATTTTGGGGCGTTCAGCACCCCCAAAACCCCGCGGGGAGCACTCACGGCGGGCTGGGCGGGGCTGGGGGGGTCCCGGGGGTCTCCTTGCGCCTCCTGGTTCTTCTCCATGGGGGGAAATCGCTGCCTGTGGGTTCGGGACGGGACCTGGGAGGGGAAAAACAGGGGGAGGGTGAGACCCCGAATTGCTGCTGCTCCCCTAAAGGGACGGGGCAATCGGGGGGGTTTGGGTTACCCTCGGACACCGGAACCGGCCCGAGGCTGCTCCGTCCGTGCCTCCCCCCTGCGCCCCCCGTTCCGTGCTCGCCGCCCCCAAATCCCCCCCCCCCCCCACCCCGTGTTTTTGAGGAAAAACCCCGGGAAAACGGCGAAAAGCGGCGATGCCAACCTGGGGAAGGAGCGGGGCGGGCAGAGGGGGTCCCGAGGGGGTCCCCAGGTGCTCCCCACGCCCCCCGGTCCCGCCCGAGCCCCTCCGGTGCCCCCGGTCCCGCTCGCGCTCACCGGCCGCGCCCGCGCCACGTGACCGAGGGGCGCGCCCGAGGGGCGGGGCCGCCGCGCCCCCTTCGCCGCCCATTGGCTGGAGCCAACACGCCCCTTCTCCTATTGGGCGGCCGCTCTGCCTGTCCCCGCCCCGCCGCGAGGGGCACGCCGGGAGTTGTAGTCCTGAGGCGCTGTGGGGGAGCGCACCTGGGCACGGGCGGGCGCGGGGAGGGGTCTGGGGGGCATGCGCGGGTGCCCAGGTGTGCTCGCACGCAGGGACCAGGTGTGTGAGCGCGTGTGTGCAGCGGGTACAGGTGCCACACACACAGAGGTGTCACACACACCGGTGCGTGCAGGTCCAGGTGTCCCACACACACACACACACACACAGAGGTGTGTGCCGGTGCCGGTGTCCCACACCTGTGTGCGCAGTTACCGGTGTCACACCCCCCTCAGGTGTTTATCGGGTGCCGGTGTCCCCCCCGTGTCCCGCCCCCGCCGCCCCGGTTCGGTTCCCGGCACCGCTGACGCGATTTCCTCGTTTCCCGGCGCTGCTCCGAGCGCAGGAAACCGCGGCGGCTTTTGGGGCAAAACGCGGCCGGTTCGGGGCTGAACGAGCCCCGCCGGTGCCAACAACCCCCGCAAGCCCCGACCGGCCGGTACCGGGCTCTAATTACACCCTTAATGAGATAACAACAATCATTATCACAACATTCATTGCGGGCGCTCCGGCGGCGGCGCTTCCCGGACTCATCCCGAATCCCGCCGCGATTCCCTCCTCAGCCCCCGGGGCCGCTCCTCCGCCCCGCAGCACCCAAACCCCGCCGGTTTAGGCCCAAAGCGGCGGGGCTGGAGCGTCACGGCCCGGAATAGCGCGGGAGCGCTGCCAGGCGGTGACGGCGGCTGAGTAATGGGCTGAAGTCATCCTCGCCATCCTCCCTTCCCCATCCCGCGCCGCCGCTTCGGCCGAACCCCCCCCACGACATCCCGGGGGGCTGCGGAGGGACCGGGGACCCCCGGGGGCGGCCGCGGCTCCGGGACCCCCCGCGGGGCTCGCTCCCGGTGCGCTCGGCATCCCGGGGTGCCGATGGCGGGGGACGCGCGGCTCGGGGCGGGACCCCCGGGAGCCCCGGACTCACCGGCGGAGGCTCCGGAGCGCAGCGCGGGGGTCGCGGAGCGGGACGGAGCCCGGGATGAGTCAGCCCCGCTCGGGGAAGCGGCGTGTGCGAGCCGGAGCGGGGCGAGCCGCGGCCATTGACTCTTCCCTTCCCGGAACGGAGGCGCTTTCGGGGCTTCTCCCCCCCGCGCCCCGAATGACTGGGCCGGACTTTCCCGGCGCCGCGGAGGAGCCGCCCCGAGGGCGGGGACGCGGCGGAGGCTCCGCGGTCCCGCTCCCGCCCCGCGGCTCCGCAGCGCTCCCGGGTTCGCCTCCCTTGTCCCGGGATTGCCGATCCCCTCCGATCCCCCATTGCTCAGCCCCCCGAGAATCCCCCCCCGGCTTCGGCTCCTGAGAGTCCCGAAAAATGAGAGAAAAAAAAAAAAAAAATCCCCCGGTGACTCATTTTGGGCCAAAAAAGCCGAGAAAGCAGCAGCGGGGGGAAGTCGGGAGGGGCACCGGGCTCCTCAGCGTCCCGGGGGGTGAAGGAACCGAACCGAACCCCCCCTTCCCCCGCGCTAAACCCGGGATTTAGCGAGAACGGGGGAAAGGAACCAGCAAAAAGCCCCGCTCGGGGTTTTGTCCCCGCTTTTGGTCCGGGCTGGGATGTCCGGAACCGCGGGAAGGGGGGGCCCTGCCTCAGTTTCCCCTCGCTCCTGCTCCAGCCTTCCCAGCTCCGTCGGCGCTGGGATGGAAGGGATTTCATGGATAAATAAAGGGATTTTAGGAACGGCTGGGGTTTCAGGAATAAACGGGATTTTTAGGAACAGCTCGGGTTTCAGGAATAAATAAAGGGATTTTAGGAACAGCTCGGGTTTCAGGAATAAACGGGATTTTTAGGAAAAGCTCGGGTTTCAGGGTCCTGGGGCCAGCTGAGCACCCCTGGAGCACCAATCCCTGGAATATCAGTCCCTGGAATTACAACCCCTGGAAACAGCAATTCCTGGAAACAGCAGCTCCTGGAATATCAGCGCCTGGAGCATCAATTCCTGGAAAATCATCCCTTGGAGCACCAATCCCCCCGGAGCAGCAGCAGCCTCTGGAATTCCCATCCTCCGGAGCGAAATCCCGGGAAGAGCGAGGGAGCGGGGTCGGGACCTGCGGCTCGGGGTGTTCCCGAGGGAGCTCCACCCCCAGGAAAAGCAGGAACGGAATTCCCGGGGTCTCAGCAGGAAGAGATCCCAGGATCGATCCCAAATTCGGCTCCTGGATCCCGTTCCCGGCTGCTGCTCCAGGCTCTGATCCCTGCATTCCCTTTTTATTTTTGTTTTTTTCAGGGATTTGTCCCCGTTTGCTGCCCCACCCCACTCTGGGGTTATTCCTTCCAGGCCCCTCTCCGAAGTGTGCAAAATTTATTATCCTTGAAAACAGTACAAAAAGGGAATAATCCCAGGGAATGGAGGGAACGGGGGCCAGGAGTAACAGTCCAAAAACTGGGAATTAGACTGGGAAGGACACAGAGAGGGAATTCTGGGACAGACAGACAGAATTTTGGGACAGACAGGACACTTTGGGATACAGAGAGGAAATTTTGGGACACAGAGCAGCCTGGGTTCACAGTGAAGTGCAGGAATTTCCAATCCCAGGGAAAAGCTGCTGGATCCTGGTTGGATCTGTCCAGCCAGGACATCCCTGAATCCCAAACTTCCCAGGGGTTTGGGATTTTGGGATTTCTCAGCATTCCCTGCTGGATCTGGAGTGGCTCCAGGGTCAGTCCTCCCCTCTGACCAGGATATCCGACAGGTCCTCGGTGCTCTCCAGCTTCAGGTTCTGGGAACGGGAAGGAAAAGCTTTGGGATGAAATCCCCTGGGATGAGGCTTGGCAACAATCCCAGCCCCTCCTGCCCTGCCCAGGGGCTTTTCCAGGGAATGGGGACAGAGCAGGAATTTCCTCGTGGTTGGAGTCTCCATCCCTGCAGGAATTCCAAGGAATTCCTGGGTGTGGAAGGAATCCCGGTGGGGACTGGGCGCGTTGCAACCTTGGAGAGCTTTCCCAGCCTCAGGAATTCTGGGATTTTGGGATTCTGTTCCCTTAATCCAGAGTCCAGAACGCTTGGGGCGGCTTTGAGGGACAAACCCTGCAGGAGCTGGGAACGTTCCCGTTCCCTGGCAAAACCGGGAACGAGCCGCATTCCATGGAAAACCCGGGATGGATGGAACAAGCTGCATTCCCTGGAATCCCCGGGACTGGAGGGAATCTCTCCCTGCTCTCACCTTCTCGTTGGCCAGGTGCAGGAGGGACACGAAGGCCAAGGGCACCGACAGCTCCGTGGCCATGGGAGCGGGGAGCCTGCGGAAAAGCGGGATCGGGATCCGAGCCTGGGAATGCCAGAGCAGCCAGGAATGCCCGGGAGCAGGGGCTGGGCTCTCTCCCGGGAACACCCTCAGGCCTTTGCCCTCTCCTGGTCCCACTCCCATCCCAATATCCAGAGGGATTTTCCCATTCCCATTCGGATTTTCCCTGTCCCATTCCAATTCCCATGAAGGATTTTCCCACTCCCATTTCCATCTAGGATTTTCCCTGTCCCATTCCCATTATTTCCATTTGGGATTTTCCCTGTCCCATTATTCCCATTCCCATCTGGGATTTTCCCTGTCCCATTCCCATTTAGGATTTTCCCATTCCCATTATTCCCATTTGGGATTTTCCCTGTCCCATTATTCTCATTCCCATTTAGGATTTTCCCATTACCATTATTCCCATTTGGGATTTTCCCATTCCCATTATTCCCATTATTCCCATTTGGGATTTTCCCATTCCCATTATTCCCATTTGGGATTTTCCCATTCCCATTATTCCCATTCCCATTTAGGATTTTCCCATTCCCATGATTCCCATTTGGGATTTTCCCATTCCCATTATTCCCATTCGGGATTTTCCCTGTCCCATTCCCGACCTGTGCTGCAGATCCTTCATGAGCTCACTCAGGCTTTTCTCTCCGGCCACCTTCACATCCGTCCCTTCCCCGGCCTCCTCCTGCTGCTTGGAGAAAATCCAGGAATGCAGAGGGTTCCCCAAATTGCAAGGAAAACCCCTGGGAACCTCAGCCCATGCTGGCCAATGGGAATCTTGGGGCTGATCCCATGGGATTGGGGTTTATCCCCATGGGATTGGGGTTTATCCATGGAACTGGGGTTTATCCCAGGAGCTGGGAAGGAACCCCTGCAGAATTCCCAGCAGGAATTTCCCTTCCTGACCTCTCCCTGCTCCGTCAGCAGTTCCCACATGTTCCTCTTCAGCCTCCTCATGTCCATCCTCTTGGCTGTCCTGGCGTACTGGATGGGGATCTTATGGACCTGAGGGGGAAATCTGGGATTATCTGGGATTATCTGGGATCATCACTGGGATCACAGCCACAACGCTCATCATTCCTCATTTCCCATGGGAATAACGGTGAGGAGCGTGGCCTTGCTGCCAATCCCAATGTTTAGTCTGGGAATTGTTCCTCCTCCCAGTCCCTCCCAGTGTTCCCAGTCATTCCCAGTGACCTTTTGGGGCTCAGCAATCAGCTCCAGCTCCCCGCAGCCGGGGCCGTTCCCGCCGTTGATCCCGGAGTGCTCCGGAGCCTCGGGATGCGCTGGGAGCGGGAGCAGCCCCGCCTGGCCTGGGAATTCTGCGGGATCGGGATCGTCATCGCTGTCAGGAACCTGCCAGGGGACATGGGGGGGACACCAGAGTCACCTGGGAGGGGCCAGAGGCAGCAGGAACTGCTCCAGAGGGTGGGAATTCCTGCCCGGCTTCCCCAGGGGATTTATCCCCACATGGAACTGGGGCTTATCCCCATGGAATCGGGTTTATCCCCATGGGATTGGGGCTTATCCCCATGGGATTGGGGTTCATCCCCATGGGATTGGGGTTTATCCCCTTGGGATTGGGGTGTATCCCATGGAATGGGGTTTATCCCCTTGGGATTGGGTTTATCCCCTTGGAATTGGGTTTATTCCCTTTGCCATGGGTTTATCCCCTTGGAATTGGGTTTATCCCCTTGGAATTGGGTTTATTCCCATGGGATTGGGGTTCATCCCATGGAATGGGGTTTATCCCCTTGGAATTTGGTTTATCCCCTTGGCCATGGGTTTATTCCCATGGGATTGGGTTTATCCCATGGAATTGGGGTTTATCCCCATGGAATTGGGGTTTATCCCCTTGGGATTGGGTTTATCCCCATGGAATTGGGGTTTATCCCCATGGGATTGAGGTTTATCCCCTTGGAATTGGGGTTTATCCCCTTGGAATTGGGGTTTATCCCCTTGGAATTGGGTTTATCCCCTTTGCCATGGGTTTATTCCCATGGGATTGGGTTTATTCCCATGGGATTGGGTTTATCCCATGGAATTGGGGTTTACCTCATGGGATTTGGGTTCATCCCCATGAAACGGGGCCAAGGCTGAAGCCAAGGCAGCTGCAGGGAGCAGAAATCCCAAAGTTTTCCCAGCCCTGGGAATGTCCCAAGCAGGACTGGATGCCAGGAGGGCCCTGCAGCTCCGATTCCTCCCCTCGGGAATTGTCTGCCCGTGGATTTTATCCCAGCAGGAATTCCCCAGCCCTGGGCTGTACCTGCAGGGCAGGGCAGAAGTTGGAGGTGTCGTTGGGGTTGTCGTAGTCGTAATCCTCAATTCCAGCCTCGCTGTCCAAGGCTCCCGCTGGATCCGAGCTCGGCCTGAGCTGGGGGAAAACATTCCAAAATATTCCTGGGAAAAGGCTGGGCCTTGGCCCTTCATCCCCCTTTTTTGCCCTTCCAGGAGGGTCAGTGGTGAGAGCAGCCGTGGGGAACATCCGGAACATTCCCAGGGTTTGGTGAGGACAGGTTTGGTGTTGGCAATGATTCCCTGAGATTATTTGCCTGGGATCATTCCCAGGATGATTCCCTGGAATTCTTTTGGGAGTTCTCACCTTGACATGGGGTTTGAGGAAGAGCTGCACCAGGTTCTCGGGGTCGTAGTTGAAGTCTGCGGGGAGCGTGGTGCTCCGGCTGTTCTGGCTCTCCAGGATGGATTTGGCCAAAGTTGTGGATGCCTGGGAATGGGACAGGACAGCTCCATGGAAAAATGGGAAGCTCCACCAGTTTTCCATGGAAAAACAGGGAGTGTTTCATCTGGGAAGGGGCAGGGTGGGAGGTGTCGCCCGGGACACGCAGCTGGAGCTGCCCAAATCCCGGGAATTCCGGGCTGCTGTGGGAAAAGGGCTCTGTGGGCACCTTGGTCTTCTGGAAATAGGCCTGGAAGTCGATGTCCTCCTGGAAATCCAGCTCGAAAACCTTCCTGGGAATCCTCTGCCGGGAATCCTTCTCCAGGCCTGGGGCTGCTGAGGGACAGCAGGGAAAAGGGGGAGAGGGAAAGAAAAAAGCTCGGAATGCCAGAATTGAGCCCTTCCCAGCCCAGAATTCCAGGATTGAGCCCCTCCCAGTTGGAATTGCAGGGCTGAGCCCCTCCCAGCCCGGAATTCCAGGATTGAGCCCTTCCCAGCCCAGAATTCCAGGATTCCAGCCCCTTCCCAGCCCGGAATTCCAGGATTGAGCCCTTCCCAGTCGGAATTCCAGGATTGAGCCCCTCCCAGCCCAGAATTCCAGGATTGAGCCCTTCCCAGTCGGAATTCCAGGACTGAGCCCCTTCCAGCCTGGAATTCCAGGATTGAGCCCTTCCCAGTCGGAATTCCAGGATTCCAGCCCCTTCCCAGCCCAGAATTCCAGGATTGAGCCCTTCCCAGTCGGAATTCCAGGATTGAGCCCTTCCCAGCCCGGAATTCCAGGATTGAGCCCTTCCCAGTCGGAATTCCAGGATTCCAGCCCCTCCCAGCCCAGAATTGCAGGACTGAGCCCTTCCCAGTTGGAACTGCAGGACTGAGCCCTTCCCAGTCGGAATTCCAGGGCTGAGCCCTTCCCAGCCCGGAATTCCAGGATTCCAGCCCCTTCCAGTCCAGAATTCCAGGACTGAGCCCCTCCCAGCCCAGAATTCCAGGATTGAGCCCTTCACAGTCAGAACTGCAGGACTGAGCCCCTCCCAGCCCGGAATTCCAGGATTGAGCCCTTCCCAGTTGGAATTCCAGGATTCCAGCCCCTTCCCAGCCCAGAATTCCAGGATTCCAGCCCCTTCCAGCCCGGAATTCCAGGACTGAGCCCCTTCCCAGCCCAGAATTCCAGGACTCCCTGCGCTGGGCACTCACGGGGCTGGCGGGGCCGGAAGCGCCAGTGCTCGGGGCCGGCCCACATGGAGAGCACGCGGGGGCTGAAGTAGGAATATTCCCCGGGATTCAGGGACACGTGCAGGCTCATGGTGCCGATGTCCCCCTCTCCCAGGGGAGCTCCAGTGCTCCTGGAAAAAAAAAAAAAGGAAAAGGAATGGCAGCTGCTCACAATTCCATCAGCATTCCTGGGGTCGGGGTTTGCAAGCCCTGCTCAGAATTTTTGATATTTGTTATCCTTGCTCAGAATTCTCTCAGCATTCCCAAGGGATTTGTTATCCCTGCTCAGAATTCCCTTGGATTTCCTGGGATTTGTTATCCCTGCTGAGAATTCCCTTGGCATTCCCAAGGGATTCGTTATCCCTGCTCAGAATTCCCTTGGTATTCCCAAGGGATTTGTTATCCCTGCTCAGAATTCCCTCGGCATTCCCAAGGGATTTGTTATCCCTGCTCAGAATTCCCTTGGATTTCCTGGGATTTGTTATCCCTGCTCAGAACTCCCTTGGCATTCCCAAGGGATTTGTTATCCCTGCTCAGAATTCCCTTGGATTTCCTGGGATTTGTTATCCCTGCTCAGAATTCCTGGGATTTCCTCCCTGGCACTGGGAATTCCTCATCAGAACTGGGAATTCCTCTCTGGCACTGGGAATTCCCCTGGAATCCAGCCCAGCCCCATCCCTGGATCCCAGCCCCACCTCTTGCTGTGGCCCAGGGAGTCTCCGTTGGCCTGGAATTCCTGGTGGTTCCCGTTCCCGGCCGGGGATTCGGGCTGGAATTCGGCCTGGGAGGGGGCCCAGCCCTCGCCCTCCTCGCTGTCGGGATCCAGGTTGGGATCGAAGGCCTCCTCGCTCTTGCGGAACTTCTCCAGGAGCGCTGACACCGACTGCAACACAGGAACCCCCAGCCTGGATTGGGGATCCTCACTGGATTGGGAATCCCCAACCTGGATTGGGGATCCTGCCTGGATCGGGAATTCTCCACCTGGCTCGGGAATGTGGCTCAGGAACTCCTAATCTGGCTCAGGAATTCCCACCTGGATCAGGAATTCCCACCTGGCTCTGGAATTTCCAAACTGGCTCAGGAATCTGTGTTAGGAATTCTGACTCGGATCAGGGATTCCCACCTGGCTCTGGAATCTGGCTCAGAGATTCCCACCTGGATCAGAGATTCCCACCTGGATTCCCAACCTCGCTCAGGAATTCCTATCTGTCTCTGGAATCCCTAATCTGTCTCTGGAATTCCCAACCTGGCTCAGGAATTCCCACCCACCTCGTCGTGGGACTCCTCATCCCACTTGGTGAACTGGAATCCGGCCAGGGAGGAGCAGATCCGGCGTTTTTCCAGGCACGGGGCCAGCAGGGCTGCGGAGAGGGGGGATCCAGGTGAATTCCTGGGGTCCCAGCAGGAATTCCCACCTGGATCAGGAATTCCCCACCTGGCTCAGGACTTCAAACCTCCAAAATTCCTGCACAGGATCCCAAATTAGGATGGGGGAGTGGAGAGGGGAATCCGGGAACGGAGGGGGGAATTAGGGAATGGGGATGGGGATGGGAATCCAGGAATGAAAGTCAGGAATTCCCACCTGGTTCTGGAATCCCTAATCTGGCTCAGGAACTCAAACCTCCAAAATTCCTGCACAGGATCCCAAATCCAGGAATTCCCACCTGGTTCTGGAATCCCTAAACTGGCTCAGGAACTCAAACCTCCAAAATTCCTGCACAGGATCCCAAATCCAGGAACTCCCACCTGGTTCCGGAATCCCTAAACCGGCTCAGGAATTTCCACCTGCCCCAGGACCTCAAACCTCCCACGTTCCCAGTTTTCCAGCAGCCTGGAAAACTCCCAGTTTTCCATCAGTTTTCCAGATCCCAGGGACGCGAGCAGCGAGCAAACACACGGGAAAAGGAGCTGGGAAAGGGCAGGAAAAGCAGGGAAAAGGCTGGGAAAGGCTGGGAAAGGCTGGGATTCACCTTTCAGGCCCGGCACGGTGATGAGCTCGGAGCTGGGCAGGGCCAGGCTCTCCGAGGAGGGCAGGGGGACGATTTCAGAGGGGAACAGGAGGCGGCTCTGGAAGCCCTGGGAGCGCAGCCCCGAGAGGAAAATGCCGGCGGTGTTGCACTCGTCAAAGGAGGCGACCGCTCGCTGGAACATGGGATCCACCTGGAAAAACGGGAATCAGGGAATGGAGAGGGGAATCAGGGAATGGGGATGGGAATCAGGGAATGGGAATCAGGGAATGGGGATGGGAATCCAGGAATGGGACTCAGGGAATGGGAATCCGGGAATGGAGAGGGGAATTAGGGAATGGGGATGGGAATCAGGGAATGGGAATCAGGGAATGGGGATGGGAATCTGGGAATGGGAATCAGGGAATGGGGATGGGAATCAAGGAATAGAGAGGGGAATCAGGGAATGGGAATCCAGGAATGGAGAGGGGAATCAGGGAATGGGGATGGGAATCAGGGAATGGGAATCAGGGAATGGGGATGGGAATCAAGGAATGGGGATGGGAATCCAGGAATGGGAATCCAGGAATGGGAATCCAGGAATGGGAATCCAGGAATAGGGATTGGAATCCAGGAATGGAGAAGGGAATCAGGGAATGGGGATGGGAATCAGGGAATGGAAGGGGGAATTAGGATGGGGGAGTGGAGAGGGGAATTAGGGAATGGGAATCCAGGAATGGAGAGAGAAATTAGGGAATGGGGATGGGAATCAGGGAATGGAGAGGGGAATTCAGGAATAGAGGTGGAAATTGGGGAATGGGAATCTGGGAATGGAGATGGATATTGGGGAATGGGAATCAGGAATGGAAAAACAGGACAGAATGGCAGGGAGGATGAGGAGCAGGACAGGGAGGATGAGGAGCAGGACAGGGAGGATGAAGAGCAGGACAGGGAGGATGAGGAGCAGGACAGGGAGGATGAGGAGCAGGGCAGGGAGGATGAGGAGCAGGGCAGGGAGGATGAGGAGCAGGACAGGGAGGATGAGGAGCAGGGCAGGGAGGATGAGGAGCAGCCCAGGCCCACCTCAGGCCTCTGGCTGCCCTCGGGCACGTTGATGTTGCTCAGGTTCTGCTCGATGGTTTTGAAGCCATGCTTCTTCTTTGGCGGAGCCTTCCTGGCAGCCTCGGGGGCTGGGCTGGAGTCTGCCATGGGAAAAGGGACAAATTCCACCTGGGATACCCCAAAGGAGGGAGAAAACCTGGAATCTGTACGGCAAACTGCAGCGGGCACTGAAATTCCTCAGGATGTGTGGGCATCAGCAATGTTCTGCTGGGCTTTTATGGATTCTGTTGGGCAACAAACTGCCCCTGTTTGATCCCAACCTGAAATCGCTGAGTGACAGATCCAGCTCCTCCTCCCACCCCTCCAGCATTCCAGGAGAACCCACCTGGCATCTCCCAACCCTCGGAAAACCCAATGAATCCAATTAATCCCAAACCTCTTGAGAGCTCCCAAAGAGCGCCGAGGCTCCAGGCTGGGAAATGAGGGAATCCCCGGGGTTTTTGGGGAAGAAAAGAGGGAATTCCCACCTGGCTGGGGGCTGGCTGGGTCCCGGGCAGGGGGTGGCTCCTTGCCCAGGTTGCCCAGGACCCTGAAGGCGTCGGCGTGCACGGAATCCACGCGCATGGCGTAGATCTTGGCGCTGGCGTCCAGAGTCCCGGCTGCCACCTGCGGGGACAGGGAATTCCCAGCTGGACAGGGAAACCCCCCCCTGGGCCACCCCCCCAGGGCTCTGCACCCCCAGGGAAACCGGAATAAATCAACACAATAACAGGGAAAGGGTTTGCTGAAAGCTATGGACTCCCCAAAGGGGGTTCTCCCCATAGTTTGGGTTTGTTGTTTTGGGGGTGGATTGCAGCTAAAAATGCCAATTTTGTGCAGTGGTTTTGGTTTGCTAATTGGAGAGTTTTTTGTTGAATGTATAGTATAATATAATAATGAATTATTACAATTCATTATTATATCATATCATATTATAACATATATAATTATATATATTATATATATTATAAAATATATATATTATATATTATATATATATATAATGTATATTATTATATATCATAATATATAACTATATATAACAATTCCTTTAGGAATTGTTTAGAAATGCCAATTTTGTGCAGTGGTTTTGGTTGGTTAACCGGAAGATTTTTTGGTGAATGTATAATACAATATAATAACGAATTATAATGTAATTTGGAAATAGTTGGCTTGTGGAAGGGGCTAACGGTAGCTAAAGGAGTGAGAAGAAGCTGAGAAACAAGAAGAAGCTGATAAGGAGCTCTCTCCAAGGCTGTAACCAAGGAGAGAAGAAAGATAAGAGATGACCGCCTCAACAGCAACATTGGTGATGGTGACAGCGTGAATTATTACATCTGTATTGCCTCACCCTTCATGTGAAACCAAAAATGGAGAACAAGTTTTTGAAACACCTCTCAGCTGCCCCATCTCTGGGTCAGAAAAGGACAGGATCCCACAGAAATGAAGCAGCAGCAGCAGCAGCAGCAGGGACCCCTCTGACCTGGAAGTTGGTGAGCTCCGAGTTCTTCTGCTTCAGGATGTCGGTCATGTAATCGATCAGGTGCAGCCCAAAGGCGTTCTTGGTGGTGATTTTCTGCAAGAAAGCACCCAGAAGAAAAAGCTGGGACCCTTCCCCTGGCCAGGGACACCCACAGGGCCCAGCCATGGGACGAGAGGAAAAAGTCCCACAGGAACTTTCTCCTGGGATTGCCCAGAGTTATTCCAGAAGCGTGCGCACAGAACCCATGGCCCAGCTGGGACCAGACACCCCTTTACGGTCCTTTAACCTGTCAAACCGCGCTGCTGAGGGGTGTTTTAACCCCGCAGGGCCCAAACGCGGCTGCCGACTCACATTCTCGGTGGAGAGCTTGATGCAGGTGCTGTAGTGCTCCGAGATCTGCGCGTTGCTCCATTGGGGCAGCGGCGGCTGCCAGCCCTCGGTCCTGCGGGACACAGCGGGGTCGGGACCGGGGCTCCCCTCAGCCCGAACCCATCAGGATCGGTGTCCGGGCTCTCCCCTCAGCCGGGACACAGCGGGGTCGGGACCGGGGCTCCCCTCAGCCGGGACACAGCGGGGTCGGTGCCCGGGCTCTCCCCTCAGCCGGGACACAGCGGGGTCGGTGCCCGGGCTCTCCCCTCAGCCGGGACACAGCGGGGTCGGTGCCCGGGCTCTCCCCTCAGCCGGGACACAGCGGGGTCGGGACCGGGCTCTCCCCTCAGCCCCAGCCCAGCGGGATCGGTGTCCGGGCTCTCCCCTCAGCCGGGACACAGCGGGGTCGGTGCCCGGGCTCTCCCCTCAGCCCCAGCCCATCGGGATCGGTGCCCGGGCTCTCCCCTCAGCCGGGACACAGCGGGGTCGGTGCCCGGGCTCTCCCCTCAGCCGGGACACAGCGGGGTCGGTGTCCGGGCTCTCCCGTCAGCCCCGCGGGGGTCGGCGCCCGCATTCCCCCCTCGGCGCGGGCATCGCGCACCGGCCCTACCTGAGCGCTGGGGAGCCGAGGCCCTGCAGCGACGAGTCCACAGCCCTGGAGCGGCGGCGCTGGCGCCTCTCGCGCTCATCGTCGTTGTCGGGGCACTCGGCGAACACGGGGGTGCCGGTGCTGCCGGGGGCCCGCAGGGTCGGGGAGCGGAAGGCGGCGGCGGCGCCGGGGGTGCAGACGGCCACGGCCATGGCTCCGCGCCGCGCGCCCGGCGAGCCCGCCAGCCCCGCGGCCACGCCCCCTCCGCGCCTCTCTGTCAATCAGCGCTCGGGGCGCCCGCCCGGCAGCCAATCAGCGCGCGGCGCGCCCGCCCCCCGAGGCGGGTTTGAACGGCGGCGCGCGCTCAGTAACGGTCGTGAGGGTGAAGGGGGCGGGGCTTCGCTCTGAGGGAGCCGTGAGGGGGTCCGGGAAGGGAAGGGGCGGCCTCGCCATTTCCCCCTTTTCCCCCCTAATTCCGGGACCGGAGCGGGGTCAGCGGCCTCCGGTGCTGCTCTGAAGCCCCCCCCGGAAGGAGGAGGAGCCGCCAGAGCAGCGCCGCTTACCCCGGAATCGCTGAGGTAATCTTGGAATTTTTGGCATCACCGAGTCCAAGATGGGCCCGATCCCCACCTTGTCACTGGGTGCAACATCCAGGCCTTCCCCTCCAGGTGGGTCCCGATATTCCCTTTGCCATTCCAGGTGTGTTTCCACATTCTCTGGACTCTCCAGATGTGTTCCCACATTCCCTGTCACTCTCCAGGTGTAATTCCCACATTCCCCGTGACTCCAGGTGTAATTTCCACATTTCCTGTCACTCTCCAGATGTAATTCCCACATTCCCCGTGACCCTCACCTGGCTCCAGGTCCCACATCCCTGGGAGAGCCCCGAGCTCTGTGCCTGAGGCAAAGCTCCGCCAAGGGGAAGGAAATCCATGGCTTTTCCTTCTGGAGCGTCCCTTGTGCTCTGGGAGCTTTAGAAAAAAATTCGGGATGGCCTGGATGTGCCAGATCCGTCCCCAAAGCTTGAGAACTCCATTGCGTTAGAAAGTTTGGGAAAAGGGGTTTGACGCCACCGGGAGCGGGATCTTTTCCGGCATTCCCAGCCGGAATTCAGGATTTAGGGATGCTGCCGCTGGGTGCCGCCGTTTTTCCCGGCGCTTTTTCCCGGCCGAGCCGCTGGATGGAGCAGGAGGAAAAGCCGTGGATTGATCTCCGCAGGAATGGTTCCCAGGATTTCCCCTCCCCGCACGGAGCAGCCAACAATTCCAGAACCGTGGAATTGTTGAGGGTGGAAAACGCCTTTGGGATCATCAAATCCGAGCTCCAGCGCGAGATGGAGCCGTGGGATCTCTTGGTGGGGAAAACCTGGATTTAGGGAATGGTGTCCCTATCCAGGCTATTCCAGGCTCCCTGGGAAGGGCTGATCCAAGGAAACACCACCCAGCTCTGTCCCCAGGACGGGAGTGACAGCTGGGTTTCCACAGAACCCCTTCCAAACGCAGCCATCCATCAGCCCAACAAGGACAATCCCCTTTTTCCTAAGGAATGTGTGGATTTAGGGTGATCCTTAACCCCCAAATCCCAGTTTGATTTTGGCTCCATCCATTCCTCTGGAGCTGAGCTTGATCCACACTTGGGTTTTTATTGCACACACAATTACACATCAACCAAACAAAGAAAATCCCGTTTCCTCAATTGAGCCCTTCCTGGGCCCAATTCACAGTTGAGTTTTCATAGAACCCATTCCAAGCACAGCCATCCATCAACTGGAACCAAACAAGGAAAATTCCATTTTTCCTGAGGAATATGTGAATTCAGGGTGATCCTCAACCCCCAAATCTCAGTTTTATTTTGGCTCCATCTGTTCCTCTGGAGCCGGGCTCCATTCCTGCCAGGACAGAGCTGGAGGGATCTCAGCTCTGCCTTCATCCAACCCCAAAAATGGCAAAGGAATCAGCGCTTGGAGCCTGGAATCTCCTTGGAAGAGCAGCCTGGAATCTCCCTGGAAGATTCCAAGCACCCGGGAGGCCCCGGCCGATTCCCAAACCTGGAGGATCTGAACCACTTTGGGGTTTTTTTTGTCCCCCTGATAATGTGGGGGCTGAGCAATGGGGTCGGTGCCTTCCCTCGGCTGCTCCAGGATGGAAAATCCCCAGCTGGGTTTGGGATGTGTTTTCCTGGGAGCAGCCCCCGCTTTCCGTGGCTGCTGTAAACAAATCAATCTCTGCAGCTGAGCCCATCCCGGAGGAGACTCCAAGGAATTCTGACAGGTTTTATGCCCGAATAAATCATTCCTGCCCTGGCAACGGCATTGGATTTTCCCCCGGCATCAGCAGGAACGTTCCCGGCTGGAAGGGGGAATTGAGGGAATGGATCACTGTGACAGCAATGGTACAAAGGGCTGTCATCCCTCCCTGGCTCCAGAAATCCCTGCCAGGACTTGACTCCCAGCTCCCCACATTCCCAAAATCCCGGGAGGATGTGGGGATGCTTCTGGCTGCAGGGAGAGGTTTCCTTTGGGAGCTGCCAGGGCTTTTCCAGCCAGGCTCGGGAAGGGTTTGGAAGGATTTGGGGCACCGGGATGTGCCTGAGCTATGGGGTGGGAAACTTGGGAAAAGGGGAGGGAACGAGGATTGGAGACTTTGCCTGGAATGCCCAGGGAATGGGCAGGGAATGACCTCAGAATGGGCAGAGAGTCCCACCCTGGGACCAACTGACCGTTCCCTGGCTATTCCCTGAATGGAAGCCTGGAAAAGGCCTCGGATTTGGGATTTCAGGACATTCTCCCCCGCTTTTCCTTTCCTGTGTCCATCCCCAGGGCCACGAGGGAAAGCTCGAGAGAGGGAAAGGGGTTGGATCTTTCCAGGATTTCATTGGGAAGCTCTGTCCTGCCTGGCTGCCGCACGCCTCACTCGCATCCAGCTGGGATGGATTCTTTTCCCTTTAGTGGGAATGTTCTGGAAGAGGCTGGAGTGTCACAGACCTCAGGCTGGTCCCAATCCCTTCTCCTGGTCCTCATTCCCTGGGAATGGTCCCAATCCCTTTTCCCTGCCCCTTATTCCCTGAGAATGACCCCAATACCTTCTCCTGCCCCTCACTCCCAATGAGCAGTGAGGATCTGACCTCTGGTGCTCTCATTCCCTGTGTTTTATCCCCAGTTCTTGTGCCACAAATCCCAGGATTTCCCAGATTTTTGGTGCTCCCATTCCCTGTGTTTTACCCCCAATTCTTTTGCCTCAAATCCCAGGATTTCCCAGATTTTTGGTGCCCTGTCCAGCCTGGCCTTGGACACTCCCAGGGATCCAGGGGTAGCCAGAGCTCCTCTGGGAATTCCATCCCAGCCCCTCAGGGAGGAATTTCTTCCTAAAAAATCCTGGCTAGAGCGTGGATCCCCCAGGATTCCTTAAATCCTCCTGCAACCCCTCGTTTGCTCCAATGAATAATTAATTTCTAATTGAGCCCAATCTTGTGGAAGCAATTCCCTCTCTCCCCTTTTCCCTTCCTTCCCTCTGGAATTCCTGATGCCCAGGAGGTTGCTCAGCCCTGGAAACACCAAATCCAACTGAATTCCTCCTTTCCCACCCAGCCCGGGCTGGTTCCTAATGGCTGCTGCCGGCAGCTCCTGTTCAGAGCTCAGTAATTACCAGGGTAATTAACGCTAATTACTGCTGGGAACAAGCTGGAATTCTCCACCCTCCAGGAACCCCAAATCTGTCGGAATCTGCCCCAAAAATGAAACATTCCTGAAAAAATGTGAATTGACGTCTGTGCAGATGCCCTGAACCCAAATCATTCCTCCCTGAGCTCCCATGTTTTGGGAAGCATCCCAGAGCCCCCCGGGTGCCATGGAAACTGCGGGATCCACCCTGGGAGCTGCCTTGAGTTCCCGGGGTTTTTTATTTTCTGGGATATTTTGGACTTGGCATTAATGCAAACATTTCTGCAAAATGCTGGAATGCATCCACGGAAATGAGGCTGAACCAGAGAGGGAATTGAGAGGGATGGGCTCGCTCAGAGCTGCGGATCCTGCTTGGAAAGCACCGAAAATGACAAAATTTGGGGTTTTTTATGGTCAGCCCCAATTTTGGGGGATTTCCCGTGGAATTGGAGATGGAGGGATAACCCAAAGCCCCAAGAATGTGCAATTCCCTTTCCTTGTGTGGCCGAGGGGGAGTTTTGTACCTCATTTTATGGGGTGGGGGTGAAATTCCCCATTAGGGACAGCTGTGTTAAAGGATGGGGTGGTCCTGATGGATCTATTGGGATCTGAATCCGTATGGGATGGGATGATCCTGATGGATTCATTGGGATCTGAATCCCACTGGGAAGGGATGATCCCAGTGAAGGAAACGGCTCCATTGGGATCTGAATCCCACCAGGAAGGGGGATCCAGCCCGGTGTTCATGGGAAGCCCAGCCAGGAACGTGTGGATATTCATCCCTTCTCTCCTTTTTCCCGGATAAAATCACTGATGGAAAACCAACAGCCGGAGTTTACAGGGCCCGTGGGGTTGAGCTGAGCCTGGGAACGCTGCTTTAATTAAAATCCAGAATTCCAGTTGGCTGGAACTGCCGGCGGGGGCGGGATGCTCCTGCAATTCCCACCTGGAATGTCCCACTTGGAAAAGCACAAATTTTGTGTTCCCGGCGGAGCAGTGGG
Source organism: Calcarius lapponicus (assembly GCA_039654755.1). NCBI lineage: Eukaryota > Metazoa > Chordata > Aves > Passeriformes > Fringillidae > Calcarius > Calcarius lapponicus. The sequence continues at coordinate 24,811,468 of JBBFKN010000011.1, forward strand.
ATTTGGGAATCCCAGCCTGGTAAGGGGAGCTGGGATCCATCAGAGACACCGGAAACGCCGGGAATCGCTCAGAGAACGGAGCAGCCCCGAGCCCTGCCCGTGCTCCAGGAGGGATCAGAGCCTTTTCCATGATTCGGGAATCAGTGCTGCGCTTCCCAGCCCTGAATTTGAGGAGGAATTTTGGGAATTGTCCCTTTTCCTGTTTTGGTGACGTTTCAGGGCAAACCCCTCCCACTGAGGGTGCCCCAAACCCATCATCCATCTTTTCTATGGAATTTTAGCGCTCCCACCTCTTCCCGCTCCCACCCCTCCTCCCCTCGTTAAGGGATAACGAACCATTCTCCACATCAAAGGAATATTTATCCATGGAAATCCACGCTGGGACAATCCCGAGACGCTTCGGGAAGGACGGTTGGGTTCCCTCTTTCTTGGGATGTTCCCATGGGAAGAACTTCCCAGAAAGTTCCTTCCAGCTGCCACCATCCCGAATTCCCCAGGGATGTCAGAGTCACAGGGATGGGATTTGGGGTGGATATTGCACGGGGGTGGGATTTAGGGTGGATATTCCACAGGGGTGGGATTTGGGGTGAATATTCCACAGGGATGGGATTTGGGGTCGATATTCCACAGGGGTGGGATTTGGGGTGAATATTCCACGGGGATGAGACTTCGGGTGGATATTCCAGCAGGAATGGGATTTGGGGTGGATATTCCAAGGAAAAGGGGGATTCCCATGCTAAACTTTGCATTATAATGGTTGTGTCCATCTTTCAGCTGGACACAGGATTTTGGGGCAGGGTTTGAGAGAGGAATAAATCCCAAAATCCCAGAATCCTGGAATGGGGAAGGCTGGAAGGGCCCATGGTGGGTCCTGAAGGCTGAAAATTGGAATTTTTTCAGATTATGGCAATTTTAATGGGAAATAAACCCCGGGCGCTCCCAGGCTGGGCTCTGTGACCTCACACCAGGGCTCCAGCAAGGACACGGAAATCCCAAAAAACCCAAATAACCCAAATCCCGTCATTCCCTGTGGGAATGCTCCGTAAACAGCAGATCCTGCGCTTCCCTCCTGGAACGCTCGGCCATGAGGAGCCCTCGAGGGACAGAAAATAAAAACAACAATAAAGACAAGGATGGGCGGGGCAGGCCTTGTATCCACAGCAATCCCAGAAAAACGCTCAGAACAATGGGAATGGCTCCCGGATGGATCCTTGGCTGCGACTTCCAAAGGCGCCGCTGGATCCTTGGCTGCAGCTTCCAAAGGAGCCGCGGTTCTCGTGCCAAACAGACCCAAACCAGGGCCAGGCCTGTTTGAATCCCAGAATCTGCACTGTGGCTGATGACTCCCCATGCAGCTGGAAAAGCCTTTTTGGGATTTTGGGATTCAAGATCCCCCTGTATATCCATCAGGGAGAATGAAATTAAGGATGGGAGGAGGGAGGTGCAGGATGGGGTTGTTTTCCATGGGGTGGGATGCACCAAGAGGTCCCTCCTGCCTCGCAGAGGGCACAGAAGCTCTGGCCAGCGTTGGAATTCTGGAGGAAACCCCGGCTCTGTCCCCTTCCTGCATCCCCTCCATCTCCAGCCAGGCAGTGAAAACATTCCTGGTGCCCAACCCCACAACAGAACTCATCCCAAGAAAAAGAGATGGGAAAACAGCACGGGAAACGCCGGCACAGCACAAGCAGGGTGGTGACACCGAGGTGGCGCTGAGGGGACATCCCTAGGTCAGGGTGTTGGAGTAGAAGCTGAAGCTCTCGGAGACCGTCTTGGAGTCGCTGCGGGAGGAGCCGTTGGAGGTCATGTCCAGGGAGAGCCGCTCGGCCCGGCCGGGCTCGTCCAGCTCCTCGTCGGCCACGCCGAGCGCCGAGGCCACGGTGGTGGTGTCCATGCGGCTGAGCTTGGACACGGAGCTGTGCGTGTGCAGGAAGCGCGCCGAGCGCAGCTCCAGCCCCTCGTACTCGCCGGCGCTGATCCACGGGCACCAGCGGAAGGCGTGCTTGAATCCCACCCGGAACCTGCCCACAGGGACGGGACAGAGGGGTGGGATGGACACGGGCATGGACAGGGAAAGGCATGGAGATGGCCAAAGGAATGGGATGGAGATGGCCAAAGGAATGGGATGGAGATGGCCAAAGAAATGGGATGGAGATGGACAAAGGAATGGGATGGAGATGGCCAAAGGAGTGGGATTGAGATGGACAAAGGAATGGGATGGAGATGGCCAGAGGAATGGGATGGAGATGGCCAAAGAAATGGGATGGAGATGGCCAAAGGAATGGATGGAGATGGCCAAAGGAGTGGGATTGAGATGGACAAAGGAATGGGATGGAGATGGCCAAAGGAACGGGATGGAGATGGACAAAGGAATGGGATGGAGATGGCCAAAGGAATGAGGAAAGACATGGAGATGGACAAAGGAAGGGGGGAGATAAAGCTGAGGTTTTCTAATTGTGACAAAATTGCCGTCTTTCACTGAGGAGAGGAAAAACCCTCCAAGAAATGAAAAATCTGCTGCGAAATGGAAAAACCCCCTGAGAAATGGAAACCCCCCTGTAAACCCCAGTTAGGAGTTGGGATCGTTTCAGTTGATGTTTGCCCTCAAAGTCCACAGGGATTAGGAAAGACTCCAGGTGAGAATTGTGCCACTCCCACCTCTGCTGGAAGTGGCAGAGGGCGGGACAGAACCATCCCCAAACAACCCCATCCCTCCTCTCCGCTGGGACCCCGCTCCGCGTTGCCGAGCTCCGTGGCGCTCCCACCTGTCGTTGAGGCAGCAGTAGATGATGGGGTTGTACATGGTGGAGCTCATGGCCAGCCACATGACGGCCAGGTAGACCTGCTGGATGAAGCTCTGCAGGTACCACTCGGGCCGCAGGTACTGCAGCGTGAAGTAGACGTGGTAGGGCAGCCAGCAGAGTGCGAAGGTGCACACCACCATGATCATCATCTTCACCACCTGCCGCGGGAGAGAGCCACCCTGCAGCCATGCCAGCCTCGGGAATGGCCTTTGGTTGGGATTGGCCAGGAAATCTGGATCCAGCCCCTCCTGGAATTCCTCACCTTCCTCTTGGCCAACACATGCTCCTGGTTGGGATTGACCAGGAAATCTGGATCCAACCCCTCCCGGAATTCCTCTGCTGCTCGGTACCGCAATCTGATTTTCCTGGCCCTAATTCCATTTGGGATGGCCTTGGTGGGGCTGGATTTAGTTTGCCTCATTCCAGAGGTGTCTCGGCAGCTTTGGAGGAGGATTTTGTGGAGATTTGCCAGGAATTCTGCATCCAGCCCCTCCCAGAATTCCTCACCTTCCTCTTGGCCAACACATGCTCATGGTTGGGATTGACCAGGAATTCTGGATCCAGCCCCTCCTGGAGTTCCTCACCTTGTGGAGATTGGCCAGGAATTCTGGATCCAGCCCCACCTGGAGTTTCTCACCTTGTGGAGATTGGCCGGGAAATCTGGATCCAGCCCCTCCCGGAATTCCTCACCTTCCTCTTGGCCAACACATGCTCATGGTTGGGATTGACCAGGAATTCTGGATCCAGCGCCCCCCGGAGTTCCTCACTTTGTGGAGATTGGCCAGGAATTCTGGATCCAGCCCCTCCTGGAGTTCCTCACCTTGTGGAGATTGGCCAGGAATTCTGCATCCAGCCCCTCCTGGAGTTCCTAACCTTGTGGAGATTGGCCAGGAATTCTGGATCCAGCCCCTCCCAGAATTCCTCACCTTCCTCTTGGCCGACACCTGCTCGTGGTAGCGGTCGGAGGAGTCCCCGGGGATGGCGCTGGCCCAGAGCGTGCGGCCGACGGCGGCGTAGGCGCAGCCGATCACCAGCAGCGGCAGCAGGTACAGCAGGACCGTCATGGAAAAGTGGTACCTGGAAAAAAAAACCGGGATAATCCCTGAGGATCCAGCAGGACGGGCATGGAGAAATGGTGGGACCTGGAAAATGGGATAATCCCTGAGGATCCAGCAGGACCATCATGGAAAAGTGGTACCTGGAAAAAAACAGGTTAATCCCTAAAGATCCAGCAGGACGAACATGGAGAAATGGTGGGACCTGGAAAATGGGATAATCCCTGAGGATCCAGCATTGGGAATGCCATGGAAGTGTTGGGAATGCCATGGAAGCACTGGGAACAGTGTGGGAGCACTGGGAATGCCATGGGAGCACTGGGAATGCTGTGGGAGTGCTGGGAATGCCATGGGAATTCTGGGAATGCCATGGATCAGTGAGGACTTCTGTTAGAGAGGAGCTGGTTTAAATGGAAATCCAGTAATTCCAGGTTTAAGCACAGGAGGGGATGGAAGCTCTGACCCTGCGGAAAATCCTGGAAAATCCTCTCTTCCCTAAAACCTGCGTCCACAAACGTGGCTGGTGCCGGCTTGGAAAACTTCCCAAATCCTGCCTGGTTAACGGGAATTTTATTCCCAAGGCTTTGGGGCCTCCGGGTGGATTTTTGGGCTCCAATCCCAGCTCCTGCATCTTCCCAAGGATTTGGACTCCAATCCAGGCCCTCCTCTTCCCGGGAGCTCGGGTTGAATCCCGGCTCCAGAGGGTGAGGAGCAGCTCTGGGAATTCTGAATTCTCCCGCAGGGATCGGGGCTGGCCCCGGCCCCGCTGCTGCTCGGTGCCGCAATCTGATTTTCCCGGCCCTAATTCCATTTGGGATGGCCTTGGCGGGGCTGGATTTCGTTTGCCTCATTCCAGAGGCGTCGCGGCGGCTCCGGAGGAGGATTTTGCTGTGGTTCCCATGGAATTCCGGATCCTCAGAGCGCTGCAGGAATGTCTGGAGGAGCTGCGGGATAACGTCAGCAGCGCAGAGCCCCGTTCCCAGAGGGGTCTGGGCTCCCAGAGCCGTTCCAGACAGCTCCAGGAATTCTTTTGGGACGCCAGGCGTGGAAAAGCACCGGGAATTGCTCTGCCTGCAGCATTCCCGGGATCGCAGCGCTCCGGGAGATCCGGGGTTTGCAGCTGGAAGGGTTTTGGGATCTGGTGTGGGATGGAGGATTCCCTGATGCTGGAGGATGGAGCTGCCACCTCCTTTTCCCTGGGAATCCCGGGAATGTTGGCATGGAAGGGACATCCCTGAATTCCCAAGGGATCCAGGGGCGGCTTCTCCCTTTTCTCAAAACCCCAGACGGAATTCCTGATCCCTTTGGGAAGCAGGGATTGACAGCTGGATCGAATCCTGTGGAATTCTCAGCTCTGGATGAAACCAGGGATGTTTTCCAGGGAAAAACCAGCTCTGGTACCCTCTGCACACCAGGGCTCTGCTCCCCAGGGGTTTTCCGAAGGAATTCCCTCCAGAAGCGTTGGAATTCTCCTGTTTTCCCTGGGAACTGGAAAAAGGATGGAATTTTTTCCTCCTGACGCCACAAACGGAGCAGCTGCCCCCGGAGCGTTCCCGGAATATCCACTCCAAGGCCGTGGAGCGGGGAAGGGCTGGAATGGCGCCTCTGGAATGACCCGAACACCTGTCCCGAGTTATTTAGGGCAGGAAAATCCCATCCCGGGATCTGCTCGTGGGATTCCCCAGGACTGGAGGCGCCACTGAGTTCCTCCCAGTCCCCAAATTCTTTGGGATTTGCCCATCCCAAAACTGCCAGGGATCTCCTTTCCCAGTTTTCCCACTTTCCCCAGTTTTCCCGAGTGCAGGATGCGGATCCCTTGGGGATTTAACGGCGCCGTTTTCCTTTGGGATCAGCCTTTGGAAAATCCCCAGAATAATCCGTGCCAGTCAGCAGCTGCCTCATCCCAGCTGGGAATCTGGGAATATTCTGGGCTGGAAGGGGCCCCCAAGGATGAGCTCTGGGAATGAGGTGACAAAGTGACACGGGGAGGGTTTGGCACTGCATCTGACACCTGGCCCGGAATTCCAGAGCGGAATTCCACAGCCCCAATCCCTCCCTCCTCAGGGCTGGAGATCACAAACTCCTTTTTTATTCCCTATTTTATTCCCTCTTTATTCCCTATGTTATTCCCTTCTTTATTCCCCTTTTAAAATCCCTTTTTTTATTCCTCCCCATCCTTTTTTTCCTCAACACCTGACATTTAGCTCCCCTTGACAAACCATTCCCAGACCCTTTGGAAATTCAGGAGTTCCCTTCTCTTCCTTTTCCCCCCTTTTTCCCCCTTTCCCTCTTCTTTTCCTCTTCTTTTCCTCTTATTTTCCTCTTTTCCCCCACTCTTTTTTTTTCCTTTCATTTTACTTTTCCCTTTCCCTTTCCCCCCTCCATTCCCCCTGTTTTTCCCCATTCCCACCCCATTTTTCCCATTCCCACCCCGTTTTTCTCATTCCCACCCCATTTTCCCCTCTCTCACCCCATTTTCCCCATTCCCACCTTATTTTTCCTCATTCCCACCCCATTTTCCCCTCTCCCACCCCATTTTCCCCATTCCCACCCCATTTTTCCCCGTTCCCACCCCGTTTTTCCCCATTCCCACCCCATTTTCCCCATTCCCACCCCATTTTCCCCATTCCCACCCCGTTTTTTCCCCATTCCCACCCCATTTTCCCCATTCCCACTCACGTTTTCCCGGACATGGCTCCTCCGGGCTCCGGCCACTCCACGAGGCAGACGAGGCGTCCCGGGAGCTCGGCGGTGACGGAGAAATATCCCTGGGGGAAGGCGAGCAGCAGCGCCAGCAGCCAGATGAGCCCGATCAGAGCCTTGGTGGCCGCGGCCGAGAGGCGCGGCCGGAGCGGGTGGATAATGGCCATGTACCTGTGAGGGAAAACGGGAGAATCCCGGGAAAACCCTGGGGTTCCGGGTCTGGGAACAGCGGGAATTGGGGCTGGAAAATCCTGGAGTTCTGGGTCTGGGAATAGTGAGAATATGGCCAGAAAATCCTGGGGTTCCTTTTGGGAAAAGTGGGAATTAGGGATGGAAAATCCCAGGGTTCCAGCTTTGGGAATAGCAGGAATTAGGGATGAAAAATCTTGGGGTTCTGGGTCTGGGAACAGTGGGAATATGGCCAGAAAATCCCAGTGTTCCCTTTGGGAAAAGTGGGAATAAAGGCTGGAAAATCCCAGAGTTCCCTTTGGGAAAAGGGGGAATCAGAGCTAGAAAATCCCAGTGTTCCAGCTTTGGGAACAGTGGGAATTAGGGCCAGAAAATCCTGGTGTTCTCCAGCTTTGGGAACAGCAGGAATGGGAGCTGGGAAATCCCAGTGCTCCCTTTGGGAAAAGCAGGAATACAGCTGGAAAATCCTGGAATTCCAGCTTTGGGAAGAGCGGGAATGGGAGCTGGGAAATCCCGGTGTTCCCTTTGGGCAAACAAAGGATGGGGGCGGGAATTTGGGAGCTGAGGGAGCTGCCGGGCCCTGAATTCTTTGGGATTTTCCTGAGGCACTTCCCGCAGTGCCAGCCCCGATCCCGAATTTCCTGCCATTGTCCCGAGTGTTCGGAACAACTTCCGCCTGTTTTTCTTTCGTGCCCAGGGCTGGAGCAGCTCCAGGGGAAGGAGGGGATGGAGAAACTTCCAGCAAAAATCCCGCATGGATCCACGATGGATCCCGCAAAAAATCCCATTGGGGGTTCCCGGGGAGCCCTGGGTTCCTCTGGATCCTGGGAAGTGCCCGGGGCTGGGCTGGAGGGGTTTGGGGCAGCCTGGGACTGGGGAGGTGGCACTGGGTGGGATTTGAGGTCCTTCCCAATCCCAGGACTTTGGGAACACGAGGCTTGTTCCATGCTGCTTCCCTGATTTTGGATGGGAATTGGGAATTCCAGCCCCATCCTGGCTGTGAGTGGAACCCCAGCCCAGCTCTGCCCGTTCCCATTCCCATTCCCAATTCCAGCTCTGCCCATTCCCAGCTCTCCCCATTCCCATTTCCAGTTCCAGCTCTGGGAATCCTCCCTCCCAGGCTCCTGGAACGCATTCCTGCTTTTCCTGCCTTTCAGCTCCATTGTCAGCTCCCAGCCACAGGAAAAATAAGAATTTTCCCAACGTTTGGAGGGGCTGAGGGTGGGATTTGGGGTTTGTTCCCTTCCCCATTCCTGGCTGGAATTTGGGATGGAGCTGGAGCTGCAGCTTCCAGATGGGGGCCTGGATGTTTTGGGAAGACCAAGCATCTCCTCAGGGTTTGCAGGTGCAGGAAGATTTTTTAGGGAATGTTAATCCTCAAAAAATTCCAGCCCCAGCCTCCCAGACCTCCCTGTTTTACACTGCAGCTTCCCTGGATTTTTCAGGGTGGATCAAAGGCTGTAAGTTATTGATGGTTTTTATTGATGATTGCCTCAATTCCCGTGGATTTTAGGGAGAGGATTTGGTGACAGAACCAGACCTGGGGCTGTTTTTAATGCCCGGGGAGCCTCGCCCAGCCCCAGCCCCGCTTCCCGCAGGGAATCCCAGAGCCAGCGGCTCCAGAGGCGCTGGGAAAGGGCAGGAGGAGCGTCCTGCCCCCAGCCCGGATCCCTGCCAGCATTCCCCTTATCCCTGGGAACAGCACAGGGGCAGGGCCTGGCTGGCTCCGGGAACGGGGCCTTGGGAAAATCCAAAAGGCTCGGAGGGAGCCACGGGGCAGCTCTGGAGCTGGGATTTGTCCTGGGGCTCCAGGGGGAAATGTCCCCAAATTCCCAGGGGAGAAAAGGGACATCCTGGGGGTTCTGGGGATTTGGGGTCTCCCAGTCCCACTGGGATCATGGCTCCAGTGGGGTCTGGGATCATGGATCCAGTGGGATGTGGGATATGGGATCTGGGATCCAGCTGAGCTTGGGATCACAGTGGGATCTGGGATCCAGTGGGATCTGGGATCCAGTGGGATCTGGCTGAGCTTGGGATCATGGATCCAGTGGGATCTGAGATCATGGCTCCAGTGGGATCTGGGATCTGGGATTTGGCTGAGCTTGGGTTCACAGCCCCAGTGGGATCTGGGATCACAGCCCCAGTGGGATCTGGCGGGAACTGAGCAGGGAAAACCCAACCCTGGTCACTGACCTGTCCCTGTGCTCTGGCCAGGAATGTCCCCATCACTGATGTGTCCCCAACTCCGACCATGGATGGATGACCCCATCACTGACCTGTCCCCATCCCAGTGACCCATCACTGACCTGTTCCCACTCCAGTGTCCCCATCACTGACTTGTCCCCAACTCCAATGACCCCATCACTGACCTGTCCCCACTCCAGTGACCCCTCACTGACCTGTCCTCACTCCAGTGACCCCATCACTGACCTGTCCTCACTCCAGTGACCCCATCACTGATGTCCCCAACTCCAGTGACCCCTCACTGACCTGTTCCCACTCCAGTGTCCCCATCACTGACCTGTCCTCAGCTCCAGTGACCCATCACTGATGTCCCCAGCTCCAGCCAGGGATGGATGACCCCATCACTGACCTGTCCTCAGCTCCAGTGACTCATCACTGACGTCCCCAACTCCAATGACCCATCACTGATGTCCCCAGCTCCAGCCAGGGATGGATGACCCCATCACTGACCTGTCCAGCGCGATGGCCGTCATGGAGTAGATGCTGGCGAAGACGGCGGCGATGGGGAAGAAGTTGTGGAAGCGGCAGTAGGCGGGCCGAAGTACCACTCGTTGTGCACGGCGTAGCTGAAGTTGACCACGGTGTTGAGCGCGGCCATGGAGGCCTCGGCGAAGGCCAGGTTCACCAGGAAGTAGTTGGTGACCGTGCGCATCCGCTTGTGCGCCAGGATGATCCACATGACCACGGCGTTGCCCACCACGGCCACCACCACGATGAGCGCGTAGGCCACGGCCCAGAGCGCCACCTGCCAGGGCGGCTGCACGAACGGGTTGGACCAGGACTCGTTCAGGGAGGCGTTGAGGGGCTCCAGCTCCAGCTCGGCCACCAGCGGCGGGGACTCGTCCATGGCCACGGGAGAGCGGGGTGAGGGGCTCTGGGTCAGCAAAACTGGGGTGAGGGGCTCTGGGTCAGCAAAACCGGGGTGAGGGGCTCTGGGTCAGCAAAACTGGGGTGAGGGACTCTGGGGTCAGCCAATTTGGGGTGAAGGACTCTGGGTCAGCAAAACTGGGGTGCAGGACCTGCTGCTCAGCAAAATTGGGGTGCAGGACCTGCTCAGCAAAATGGGGGTGAGGGACCTTCTGCTCAGCAAAATTGGGGTGCAGAACCTTCTGCTCAGCAAAATTGGGGTGCAGGACCTGCTCAGCAAAATGGGGGTGAGGGACCTTCTGCTCAGCAAAATTGGGGTGCAGAACCTTCTGCTCAGCCGGTTTGGGGTGAGGGATCTCTGGATCAGCAAAACTGAGGTGCAGGACCCTCTGGATCAGCAAAATTGGGGTGAGGGACCTTCTTGATCAGCAAAATTGGGGTGCAGGACCTTCTGCTCAGCATAACTGGGGTGAGGGACCTCCTGCTCAGCGAAATTGGAGAGCAGGGACCGCCTGGATCAGCCAGTTTGGGGTGCAGATCCTTCCTGGCCAGCCAATTTGGGGTGCAGATCCCTGCTGGTTTAGGGTGCAGTAGGATCGGTGCACAGCCAGTTTTGGGGTGCAGATCCCTGCCGGTTTAGGGTGCAGCAGGATCGGTGCACAGCCAATTTGGGGTGCAGGGCCCTGCTGGCTCAGCCACTTTGGGGTGCGTGGCTGCTCCAGGGCACGGGCGCCTCCCGGTTTGGGGTGCAGGACCCGTCTGGGTCAGGGTGCGGCAGGTTTGGGGTTCCGGTCCCTCCGGTGTCCTGGGGCGGCTGGAGCCGGGAGCGCGGCCATGGCACGGCTGGCTCGGGGTGCGGGTCCTTCCTGGTTCAGGTCCCTCCTGGTTCGGGGTTCGGGTCCCTCCTGGTTCGGGGTTCGGGTCCCTCCCGGTTCGGGTCCCTCCCGGTTCGGGGTTCGGGTCCCCCCCGGTTCGGGGTTCAGTCAGTTCGGGAAGTAGTCGGTTCAGGATGCGGCTCCTCTCGGTACCTGCTGCAACCGGTTCGGGATGCAGATTCCTGCTCGGTTCGGGCTACAGATTCCCCGGTTCGGGATGCAGATTCCTGCTCGGTTCGGGATGCAGATTCCCCGGTTCGGGATGCAGATTCCCCGGTTCGGGATGCAGCCAGTTCCGGATGCAGTCGGTTCGGGATGCAGGCGGTTCCGGATGCGGATTCCCCGGTTCGGGATGCGAAATCCCGCTCGGTTCGGGATGCGAATTCTCCGGTTCGGGATGCGAATTCTCCGTTTCGGGATGCGAATTCTCCGGTTCGCGATGCAGATTCCCCGGTTCGAGATGCAGATCCCCGCTCGGTTCGGGATGCGGATTCCCCGGTTCAGGCTGCAGATCCCCGCTCGGTGCCGGCCGCCGGCGGTTCGGCCCGGCCCAGCCGCGGGCTCGGGGCGCAGCCGGTGCCGCGGACCCGACTGCGGCGGGCGAGGCACGAGCGGGGCTTTTATGGGCGGCGCGGGCGGTGCCGGTGCCGGAGCGGGGCGGGCAGGGCCGGCCGGGGACAGCCCCCGGTCCCCTCCGTCCCCTCCCCTTGTCCCCCCACCGGCCCCCGGTCCCCCCGGTGCCCTCCCCGCTCCCGTTCCGAGGGATGCAGATTCCTCCTCCGCCTTTCCGGGCACCCCCATCCCAAATTTCCCTCCCCCCATCCCCTCTCCCACCTTTCCCCCCCCAAATCTCCCTCGGCGCTTTTGGGGCGCGACTCTAAAATCGTTGGGAATTGGAAGGTGCCGGTAAGGGCAAAGCTCCGGGGTTTTATCGATGATTTTATCGATTATTGATTGGGTTTATCTTTGTTGATCCCGAACCTTCTCAGCCCCCCCAAAACGGGCTGGAAATTCCCTCTCCCTGAAATTCCCTCTCCATGGCATTCCCTCTCCATGACATTCCCTCTTCTCCCTAATGAATTTAATTAATCTGAGATCCCTTCCCGCAGCCCGGGTTCGTATCCAGGGACTTGAGCTCCGCTGCTGCCAGATCCATCCCGGCGCTGCCGCTCCAGCCGGGAATGCTGCCAGGAATGGAGCCGGGAATGCTGCCAGGAGCGCCCCCCGCTTTCCCCTCGGGAATTCTGCTCCTCCCCCGGGACGCGCCGCCGCTTTTCCTCCCGGGGAAGCCGCTCCGGTGTGGCCGGGGATGATCCCAAATCCCGGATTTTTGGCCGGAGGAGCCTCTCCAGGTAAATCCCGCAGGAATTCGGGCCGGGAGCTGCGCGTGGGGAGGAGCCGCTGGAATTCTTTGCTCCCACAGCGCTCCCGGGGTTTATTCCAGGCGGGAATGAATAAATTCTCGGTGTGCCCAGGGGGATCCAGAGGGGGCCGGGCCCGGGGCTCCCCGGGAATGCCGCTCGATGGCAACATTCCCTAAAAACCTGGGAATGGGAGAGCTGGGAATGCGGGAATGGGAGCTGGGAATGTGGGAATGGGAACTGGGAATGCGGGAATGGGAGCAGGGAATGTGGGAATGGGAACTGGGAATGTGGGAATGGGAATGTGGGAATGGGAGCCAGGAATGGGAACTGGGAATACGGAAATGGGAGCTGGGAATGCGGGAATGGGAGCTGGGAATGGGATTCGGGAATGGGAACTGGGAATGCAGGAATGGGAGCTGGGAATGCAGGAATGGGATTTGGGAATGGGAGCTGGGAATGGGAACTGGGAATGTGGGAATGGGAATGTGGGAATGGGAGCTGGGAATGCGGGAATGGGAGCTGGGAATGGGATTTGGGAATGGGATCCAGGAATGGGATCCAGGAATGGGATCCAGGAATGGGAGCCGGGATGTGCTCAGGGTGTTCCCAGAGGAGCTTTGGGATTTGCTGGGGTTTGTGAAGAAGAGGAGAGAGCCCAAAATTCCTGGAAAATTCCTGGAATTCCCAGGTGGGAATCACATCCTGGACAAGGATGTGGCTCCTTCCCGAGCAAGGGGAACCCCGAACCCCCAAATCCCAGAGGAAAATCCATCCTCATCCTCTCGGGAATTTCCCATCCTGGGAGCTTCCGGCTCCTCCAGCCGAGGGTTGGATCCCAAAATCTGGGATTGAGGAACACCAGGAGCAGCTCCAGGCTCTGCCTCCTCCCAAAGCCCTGGAACTGGGAATTGATCCCATTGATCAGGGGCTCCCCTTAACTGGGGTCTCCCTTTAATTGGGGTCTCCCCTTGTTTGGGGTCTTCCCTTTATTGGGGTCTCCCCTTGTTTGGGGTGTCCCGAATTCCCATCAAACCCCTCAGTCCTGCCAGGCTCGGCCCTTTGGGAAAGAATTTTCCAGACTTTGGGAAGTGAAGTTTTCACTCCCGGTTGTTCAAAGTGAAGGTGGCAAAATAATAAAAGAAATTTGAGATGAATCAAAAAAAAAAAACCCAAAAAAACAAAAAAAAAAAAAAAAAAATCAAAATCCCAGGGAATGAAAAGCTGAAAATCCGCGGGAACCCGAAGCAATTCCGGGTCCCTGCGTGGCTCCAGGAGGGCTCGGGAGCGCAGGTGGTTCCTCGGTTGCTCCCGGGATTGTCCCCGCTGGAAAATCCACTCCCGGCCGCTCCTCTCCCCGCAGCGCGGAGCCTCTCAAGGGTTAAGGCGGCCGCGCTCGGCCCCTGCGGGCGGAAATCGGCCCCGAGTTCAAATCCAATCGCCCGCAGGAACCGCGGCCGGGCAGGAGCCGGGCAGAGCCGCGGGTTCCCGATCCCCGCACGAATCGCAGCCGGGAAGAGCCGGGCATGGGCCGGACCTGCCGCGAGTCCCATCTTTATTACTACGGCATCAAATTCGCGCTCTCCGCCTACGCCACGCTCTTCTCGGTACGTTCTTTCCCATTTTCCCCGTGCTTCCCAGCGTTTCTCCCGGTTTTTCCCGGGTTTGGCTTTTCCGCATCCCAATTTCCCCTTCCCGAACCCCAAATCCTTCAGGAAAACCCGCGGTGCCTCCAAACCCCCGGGCCCGCTCCAAACTGGGCAATTTTGGGCTCCAAACGTGGCGATTTTGGGCTCCAAACGTGGCGATTTTGGGGTGAACCCGCGGGTTTTGGGGTTTTTTCCAACCTCGTCCTCCCCCGCGATTCCTTTGTGGCCGCGAGTCCCGTTTGGAGCAGAAAAAAACCAGGAAAATTCAAATTTTTTTCACCCCACAGGTGCCCCCTGCAGACATCGAGGGGGTTTCAGCCGCGTTTTTGTCGGGAAAAATCCCGAATAAATTGAATTTCAGGCGGTTTTGAAACTCTGGACTCTGCTCGGGGCGGGATTTCCCCGCACCTGGAGCTGCAAACACCTGCGGGAGAGGGGAGGGGAAAACCGGGAATTCCGCCCGTTTTGGGGTCTCTTTTTGGGGTTTATTTTGGGTAATTCTGACTTTATTTCCAAATATTTCCTCCCCTGGGTTAAATAACCCCAGGGTGGGGCTGATTTTTCAGGTGTGAGCAAAAAAATTCCTCTGCAGGTGCCCGGAAATGGTTTTAATTTCGGTTTTTATTGTTTTTTGAGCCATGAATGAGCTCGGCCAAGGCCAAAAACCACCAAAATTTGGGTTTTTTTTGGGATTATCTCCCGGATTTTCTGGGCTCTGTCAGGTGGGAAAGCTCTGAGGGGCCAGAGCTCTGTGACATTCCCAGAAACCCCCAAAATTCCGGGTTTCTCCCACGTTTTGGAGTTTTGCTGGGATTTGAGCAATATTCCAAACAAATCCGGGGCAAATCCCAACATTTGGGTTCCCAAGGAGCCGATCCCGCCCAGTTTGGGGTTTCCCAGAGGTTTTTGGGGTGCTGAAGGAATTGTGGGATTTTCCTCCCAATTCCATTCTGGCAATCGTGGGATGAACCTGGGGACAATTCCCAGATTTTTGGGGAAATTTTGGGAGAGCTCCATGGAGGATCCACCAGCGAGAGGCTCGGATTGGTCTAAAAAAGGGGAAAACAACCCCCAAAAAACCCCATTTTGGAGGTTTAACCCCTCCCACCTCCATCCTCGGGATGATCCCAGACAGGAATTCTGCTCCAGGGAATCCGGAGTCTTTCAGCCTGACCTAATTCCGGCCTCATTTGCATAATCGCAGCCCAATTAATTCCTGGACAATTCTTTTCCCACAAAACGGAGAGCGGATGTTTCAAGTGACCCCGATAATCCTGCAACCCCCAAAAATCCTAAATTCCATGGATTTAGAGTCCCCTCCATGGTTTGGAGATCCCTTGGAGAGAATTCCATGGGTCGAGGATCATCTCCGTGGTTTGGGGATCCCAAGGAGGGAATTCCATGGATTCAGAGTCAGTTCCATGGGTTGAGGATCCTGGGGAGGGAATTCCATGGATCTGAAAAACCTGGAAACCCCAAAACCCCAAAAACCCTGGAAATCAATAAAACCCCAAAACCCTGGAAATCCCCAAAACCCTAAAACCCTGAAAACCCTGGAAACCCCAAAACCCCAAAAACCCTGGAAATCCCTAAAACCCTGAAAACCCCAAAACCCCAAACCCCTGAAACCCCTGAAACCCCTGAAAACCCCAGAACCCTGAAACCCCTGGAAATCCCCAAAATCCTGGAAATCCCCCAAACCCTAAAACCCTGAAAACCCTGGAAATCCCCAAAAGCCTAAAACCTGAAAACCCTAAAACCCTAAACCCCTGAAAACCCCAGAACCCTAAAAACCCCCAAACCCCAAAAACCCTGAAAACCGTGGAAATCCCCAAAACCCTGAAAACCCCAAAACCCCTGAAAAGCCCAAAACCCTGGAAATCCCCAAACCCCTGAAACCCCTGAAAACCCCAAAACCCTAAACCCCTGAAAACCCTGAAAACCCCAGAACCCTAAAAACCCCCAAACCCCAAAAACCCTGAAAACCCTGAAAACCGTGGAAATCCCCAAAACCCTGAAAACCCCAAAACCCTGGAAATCTCCAAACCCCTGAAACCCCTGAAAACCCCAAAACTCTAAAACCCTGGAAATCCCAAAACCCTGAAAACCCTGAAAACCCCAAACCCCTGAAAACCCCAAACCCCTGAAAACCCCAAACCCCTGAAAACCCCATAAATCCCGAGAATCCCGGAGTAATTCCCACCTTCCCCCCGCAGCTGCTGGGGCTGCTGCTGCTGGCGGTGGGCGCGTACGCCGAGGCGGAGCGGCAGCGGCACCGCACGCTCGAGGGGCTGTTCCTGGCGCCGGCCGTGCTGCTGCTGCTGCTGGGCTCCTGCGTCTTCCTGGTGTCCCTGGTGGGCATGGTGGGCAGCCTGCGTGACAACCGCGCCCTGCTCCGCACGGTGAGGCCTGGCATCCGTCTCCGCGGGATTCCGTGGATTTCGGGGTCACTTCCGTGGAATGCTGTGGATTTCGGGGGTCATCTCCGCAGATCCGGGGTTCACCTCCGTGGAGCTCCATGGATCCGGGGGTCACATCCGTGGCTTGGGAATTCCATGGAGCCTGGGGTCATCTCTATGGAATTCCATGGATTTGGGGTCATCTCTATGGAATTCCATGGATCTGGGGTCATCTCCATGGAATTCTATAGATCCATGGTTCATCTCCATGGAATTCCATGGATTTTGGGGTCATCTCCATGGAATTCCATGCATTCTGGGGTCATCTCTGTGGAATTCCATGGATTTCGGGGTTCACCTCTGTGGAACTCCATGGATCTGGGGGTCACATCCGTGGCTTGGGAATTCCATGGAGCCCGGGGTCATCTCTATGGAGTTCCATGGATCCGGGGGTCACATCCATGGATCCGGGGGCACATCCATGGATCCAGGATCACATCCATGGATCTGGGGTCGCATCCACAGAATTCCATGGATTTTGGGGTCATCTCCATGGCTTGGGAATTCCATAGATCAGGGGTCGCATCCATGGGTCTGGGGTCACATCCATGGGTCCAGGGTCACATCCATGGATCTGGGGTCACATCCATGGAATTCCATGAATTTGGGGTCATCTCCGCGGATCCGGGGTTCACCTCCGTGGAGCTCCATGGATCCGGGGGTCACATCCGTGGCTTGGGAATTCCATGGAGCCCGGGGTCATGTCTATGGAATTCCATGGATCTGGGGTCATCTCCATGGAATTCTATAGATCCATGGTTCATCTCCATGGAATTCCATGGATTCTGGGTCATCTCCGTGGAATTCCATGGATTTTGGGGTCATCTCCATGGTTTGGGATTTCCATGGATCAGGGGTCGTATCCATGGGTCCGGGGTCACATCCATGGATCTGGGGTCACATCCATGGAATTCCATGAATTTGGGGTCATCTCCGTGGATCCGGGGTTCACCTCTGTGGAGCTCCATGGATCCGGGGGTCACATCCGTGGCTTGGGAATTCCATGGAGCCCGGGGTCATCTCTGTGGAATTCCATGGATTTGGGGGTCACATCCATGGATCTGAGGTCATCTCCATGGAATTCCATGGATCCAGGGTCACCTCCATGGAATTCCATGGATCCGGGGTTCATCTCCGTGGAATTCCATGGATCCTGGGTCATCTCCATGGATCCAGGGTCACATCCATGGAATTCCATGGATTTCGGGGTCATCTCCATGGCTTGGGAATTCCATGCATCAGGGGTCACATCCATGGGTCTGGGGTCACATCCACAGAATTCCATGGATCCGGGGTCATCTCCATGGAATTCCGTGGATTCCGGGGTCATCTCCATGGAACTCCATGGATTCAGGGTCACCTCCATGGTTCATGGTTTGGGAATTCATGAATTCCGAGTCACCTCCATGTCTGAGGGATCCTGGGGAGGGAATTCCATGGATGCAAGGTCATTTCCACGGTTTGGGAATTCCATGGATCCAGGATAAATTCCATGGTTTGGGAATCCCATGGATTCCGAGTCACCTCCATGGTTCAGGGATCCCAAGGAGGAAATTCCACAGTGTTCTCCCTCCCGAGGTCCATCCCGGGATGCGAATTCCCAGGAAAATGGAATTCCCAGGAGCAGCGCCTCCCCCTCCGTGCCCAGCCCGGATTTGTGGGAATGGGGCGGTGAAAAGCCGGGAATTGCTGAGGCCAGGAAGGAGCAATCAGAGCCCTGGTGGGATGGGGAATTGTCCCTTCCAGGAGAATTCTCAGAACAAAGGCAAATCAGGAAGAGAGGCCCTGGAGGAGCTCTTGGAGCTGAGCTGGGCCTGGCAGCTGCAGCTCTTGGGTTTTTTATGGAAAAACGGGGAAATTGGGTTTTAAAGGATCCAGGATCGTCTTTAAAAGGACTCAGAATTTGTCCTTAAAAGGATCGGGATTTGGATTTAAAAGGATCCAGGATTTGTGTTTTAAAGGATCTGGGATCATCTTTAAAAGGATCTGGGACTGGATTTGAAAGGATTCAGGTCCATGTTTAAACCTGGATTCGTGTTTAAACCTGGGTTTGGCTTCCAAGGATCTGGGATTGGTGTTTAAACCCGGATTTGGGTTCCAAGGATCTGGGATTGGTGTTTAAACCTGGATTTGGGTTCCAAGGATCTGGGATTGGTGTTTAAACCTGGATTTTGCTTCCAAGGATCTGGGATTGGTGTTTAAACCTGGATTTTGCTTCCAAGGATCTGGGATTGGTGTTTAAACCCGGATTTGGGTTCCAAGGATCTGGGATTGGTGTTCAGTAAGAGCTGGGCTGGTTTCTCCCCTGGTTTCTCCCTGGGGCCGTGCAATTCCTGCTGGAATTTGGCTGATTTGTGCCCCTCAGAACAATTCCCACTGGAATTCTGATTGATTTGTGCCCGCTCTGTGCAATTCCCACTGGAATTTTGGCTGATTTGTGCCTGCTCTGTGCAATTCCCAGTGGAATTTTGGCTGATTTGTGCCTGCTCGGGTGCCGCTGACAGCTCCATCCATCTCCCGCCTCCGCAGCATCCACCGGGAACGCAAATCCCCGGGATCGATGGGCTGGAAACCCCAACCCCAGCCAGGGATCTGGGCTCCGGAGGGACAGGAATGAACCCCAGATTTGAGTTAAACCCCCCAAATTCGGTGTCTTGGGGCTGGAACGTCCGGATTTGGGAATAATTAAGGAGGAACAAAACCTTGGAGATGGTTAAGGGAGGGGAAGGAGCGGCTCCCAGAGGGATTCATCAATTCCCGAGGCTGCTGCGGGAATTGGGATGGATGAGCTCGTTAGCGGCCGCGTTAATTGAATCGGAATTGAGCGGCTCTTCCTGACTCAGCATCCAGGGCCGGAGAAAGATTTCCTCGGGAAGTTTCTCCAAGAAATCCGGAATTTGTGCCGGGGGAGACCCTCGGGCTCCTTCCCGATCCCTTCCTGACCCTTCCTGATTCCTTCCCAATCTCCCTTCCCGATCCCTTCCCGATCATGGGGAACATGGGGGACACCAAGGTGGAATTTCTGCCAGAATTCCAGGAAAAAACCAGAATTCCGGTGGCGAATTCCTCATTTCCCGGTGTCCCCGTCGGGGTTGGATCCGGGACCATCCGTCCTCTCCTCCCTGCAGTTCTTCTGGGTGCTGCTGCTGATCTTCCTGACGGAGCTGCTGCTGATCCTGGTGGAGATCATCTTCGAGAGCAAGGTGGGACATGCCTGGCGTTCCCGGGAATTCTGTCGGCGTTCCCGAAAATGGAATGGTCATCCCCAAGAATGGGATGGTCATTCCCAAAAATGGGATGGTCATCCCCAAAAATGGAATGGTCATCCCCAAAAATGGGATGGTCATTCCCAAAATTGGAATGGTCATTTCCAAAAATGGAATGGTCATCCCCAAAAATGGAATGGTCATTCCCAAAAATGGAATGGTCATCCCCAAAAATGGAATGGTCATTCCCAAAAATGGAATGGTCATCCCCAAGAATGGGATGGTCATTCCCAAAATTGGAATGGTTATTTCCAAAAATGGGATGGTCATCCCCAAAAATTCCATTGTCATTCCCAGAAATTGAATGGTTATCCCAAAAATGGGATGGTCATTCCCAAAAATTCCATTCTCATTCCCAAAAATTCCGTTCTCATTCCCAAAACCAGAACAGAATGGAATTTCTTTATTCTTGACCATGGAATTGTCATTCCTGAAAACAGGATGGTTATTCCCCAAAATTCCATGGTCATTCCCAAAAAATGAATCGTCATTCCCAAAAATTCCATTGTTATTCCCAAAAATGGAATTGTCATTCCCAAAAATGGATTTTTTTTATTCCTGACCATGGAATTGTCATTCCCAAAGCTGGAATTGCAATTCCTCGGGATGGAACTCCGGGCTGCAGCGGGAGTTTTAAATTTAAATGAATTGAAAATCAATTTGAATGAATTGGGATGATATCAAAAGGGAATTAAACCCCAAATAAAGAGGGAATTGTGGGAAGCACAAATCCCCATCTGGAACAGCAGATCTTCATCAAGCCCCCAATCCCAGGATTAATTGGATTTCAGGTGAAATCAGCCACGACCGGCAATTAATTTCGATATGCAAATCAGCTTTGTTGATATGCAAATGAGGACCAGCAAAAATCAGGCAGATCAAAATTCCTTGGT